>JACYFF010031959.1:38461498-38548800 GCA_017589665.1 Selenicereus undatus | reverse complement strand
ATATATATTTAAAATAAAACACATAAAATACATACACATTAATTAGGAATTCACACTTGAATAAAAATTAGTAACAAAAATTTCGGGGCGTTACACGTTGCAAACAACGTTAACCAAGACTCTGGCTACTAAGTCTGAACGCTAAACATTAAACCCAATCCTAAACCCTAAACTCTAGAACCCTAGGGACAATGCCCTAAACCCTAAACCCTAAACTCATGGATCCTAAATGTCAAACCCTAAATAAGTTCGAAGGTTTATGATGTTAATTCTATGATTCAAGAGTTTAAGGTTTAGGGTTATTGTTTAGGTCCAGGTTTAGCAGCTAGAGTTTTTGTTAACCCTAGACCCTAAATATTGAGCCCTAATCCCTAAATCTGAAAATTGACATTGTATAACCCAAACCATAAACCACACAATGTGAGCTCTAAATGCTAAACCTTGATATTTGAGAGCTAAACCTAAAGTTATCAACTATCATAATTTGTATGGAATCATGCATCGTAAATAAAGTGTTTGAAGCAATCATATCCTCTTCATTTATATTGTAATAGACATGCTAACTCCTAACTAGCTAAGTTTGACATTGATCTTCATTTTCTCTCGTCTTTTTTGTTGTTTTAAAAACAAACCTCGTACGACCCGCATATTCTGAAGATCTTCTAAGTTTATCCTAGGTTGTTGTGTATACATTTCCAATGAATTGTTATAAATGTTATGATAAATGTTGTGAGCAACATTAATCAAGACTCTAACAACTAAGTCTAACCCTGAACACTAAATTGAAACCCTAACCCTACACCCCAAACTCTAGAACCATGATATCCTAAACCCCACACCTTACATCCTAAACCCTAAATGCTAAACTCTTAGAACCTAAATCCCAAACCCTAAACTTTAAATGTTAATTCCTAAAATATTAACTATAGAAGTTGAACCCAAAACCATTTAAATATATTGAAATACTCTTTGAAATTGAACTAAATACTAGAACCCTATGGTGTAAAACCCTAGACTTTAGAGTATAAAGTTTCTAGTTAGGTTCTAGGGTTTAAGAGTCTCAGTTTAGTGTTTAGGTTTATTTAACATATAGTAAAAAAATGTTGGGTGTTTTGGGTTTGAAGTTTAAGGCTTATATTGTAGTAATCCATCCTAGGATTCAAGGATCAAGGTATAAAATTTAGGATTCAACTTTTTTGTGGTTTGAGGTTTACGTGTTTACGGTTACTATTTACGGTCGAAAATCATAAACTCTTGTTGAGCATTCAATGGGTTCCTAATTTGGATATGCAAACTCTTAAACGCTAAAACTATGATATTTTGATTTCTTTCAAGGAAACTCCCCAAACAAAGAAAAAAAAGTGATTTATACGTTACTTAAAGAAATGATTTAATATGACTTTCAAATAATTAAATGTCAAAATTATGAATGGAACTATTTAATATGATTCCCAAATAACTAAATATTATATTTTGGTTTCCCATTATCGTGTAATAATTTGTGATCATACATCTAAAAACTTATTTTTTTAATTTAAAGGTTGTGTTTTAGTGAGTACGAAAGACAGAAAAAGAAAGTTTAAATTATACATTATTAATTATATTCTTACTTAAGTAAGCCCATTAATTGTAGTTGTATTTAATTAATTTAATTTTATAATAATCATAGAATTTTGCTTTTAAATAGAGTACCTATTGTGCCCTAAATATTATTGTTGTAACAACAAGTTCAACTTAAGTAATTGCATAGGAGTTTTTTTCTAAAAGATTTTTTTTTCACTCATGTCTGAATAATGTTAATGAGAAAATGAATAATGTACTCAAGTCACACACACGAAAAAAAAAACTCAATTTTAATTTACAAGTGAATAATGTACTCAATTTATAGACCAAAAAAAAAAAACAAAGGCTCACTTTTAATTTACAAGTGAATATTGTACTTAAAAATTTACAAACTCAATTTTAATTGTAAATTTCTAATTTATATTTGATTAATATATTAAAAACAATAACGTAAAATAAAAAGGGGACAAGATCCCTCTGTTTCTATTCTTTGCTCTTATAGAACAGGGGCTTTCTTTCTTAGTTTCTTGTTTTGGGTATGGCTTTACCTTGTTTCTCTCTCATGATGATGGCACTCTTGGGGCCTACAAGCAATGAAGCTAGTAGATGAGAGAGAAAAGGAGGATGGAGGACAAGTGGGATAGTGGAAAGGGAGGGCAATTTGGTCTTGCCATGTTAACTGAATTTTGTGAACTTTAAAAGGTTATTAGTGTTAGGCCCATATAAATTAACACTTGGAAGTCCTAACAAAGTCACATAGGCCTTCATAAATTAGGCTAACACTTTTTGGGCATTTTTCTTTGCCGAATGTAGGGATGTAAATGAAAACATGGAAGGCCTTATACAGGGAGGTTATTATAGTCAGTTCAAAGCAAGGAACTAGAGAGAAGTTGTTTGCAACTAGAATCATGAGCTCCCTGACACAATTGAGCCCAATGAGGGCAACAACAAGAAGGGTAATGTTAATGTCATATATGAAAGGATACCCTATAGAGAATTCAAAGTTAACGCACATCTAAGGAGCTTGAGCTATGAGGCCATGAGGACGGAGCATAAGCCTTAACAAAATCGGTCCATCTATGACATTTATTAACAATGACCTTTTTGATGTGCATCTAGCCGCTAACGACCCCTTAGTAGTCACTTCGCACATAGGAGGTTATGATGTGGCCGGGATTCTGGCTGATGGTGGAAGCACGGTTGACATAATCTTCAAACATGCCTTTAAATAGATAGGCATATCAAAAATCTCCTTCAAGTTTGTTGACTATCCTATTGTAGGGTTCACAGGTTGCTTAATTAAGGCCAACAGGCTAATTCGATTATCGGTCTTGATCGGAGAAGAAGAAAGGTCTAGATACCTTGAGACTGACATATTAGTAGTGTATTTGGGCTTGGAGTACATTGTGATAATAGAGAGATCCCTAATACATTAAGCGGAAGCATTGGTCTCTACATACCATCTCACCTTGTTGTATGCCTCGAATCAAGGGTTATCAAGAGACTAAGGGGAAACCATCACATGGCCAGGGAATGTTCTATGGTGCGCTAAATTCAGTAAAACCCCATACACCTCTAGGAAGGAAACCAAATGTCTAAACCACAAAAAGGATATGGCATGTTGTTGAGTGTCATCAATTGGGTATAGCCACATTAGCAGAAGAACTAGTTCCTACTACTAAACCAGACGAAGACATAAAAGACATATCCTTACTAGAAGGGGACACTGTAAAGGCCATAAAGTTTGGTCGAACCTTCCCTAAAGATATTTAGGAGTCACTTGTTGAACTTTTAGGAAAACACCAAGATGTATTTGGTTTATTGATGGATGAGATGGCAAGCATAGATCCCACCACAATATCACACCCCCTAAGCATAAATCCTAATGTGAAACCCATCATGCAGAAGAAAAAGACGTTTTCAGCTAAAAAGAACGAGGCAATAATAGAGGAGCTTAATAAGCTTTTAAAGTTAGGGTTCATTTGGGTTTTTCAGTGCCCAAAATGGGTTGCTAATGTGCCTATGCTTGAAGAGGCTAATACGGGGTGGAGAATCTGCTTAGACTTCACTAATCTCAATAAAGCTGGCCCTAAATAGCTATCTTATACATCAAATTGACCAATTAATAAATGTGATAAGTCGTCATGCCTTAGTTTCATGGATGGCTCTTTTGGGTACCATCAAATTTACTTACATGAGCCTGGATAAGGGAAAACTGCCTTCATTATGGAGAAAGGTTTGTGTTGCTACAAAACAATACAATTTGGCCTCAAGAACATCGTGGCAACATATCAAATGGGGTCCTTGAGGCAAAGATAGGCTAGAATATGGAAGTGGATGTGGATGACATGATTATGAAGAGCTGTAAAAAAGAGAGCCACATAGCAGACTTCGCAAAAGGCTTCATAACACTAAAAAAGTATAACTTGAAGCTTAATCCCAACAAGTATTCACTTGAGGTACAGCCAAGAAGGTTTCTAAAGCATCTTGTAGACTAGAGAGGGATGTAGACCAACCTCTAAAAGACTCATGCCATCATGAATATTATAACGCCACGACCCCCTCCCTGGCCAGGATAGTCACCAAGAATGACTTCAAGGATCGTTGACTGGCCCCACAGATCACCACAAGCCTTTTCGGAGCGCTTCGTCCTCCCTCACATGCTACATGGCAAACTTCCCAGTAGGTCACCGATCATAAAATTTTTCCACAGCAAGCATGCTTAATTGTGGAGTTTTTAAGAGTGCACTTCTGTAAGGCCCGCGTACCGTATTTTCTGTTAAGCTGTTCGTAACGCCTTTTTTCGTTTTAAAAACCTATTTTATTGAACGATACGAGTTAAATTAATTATTGACGTGCGTATGTGAGCGATGATTTTACTAAAAAAGAATATTTTTGTCGCCAATAATAATATTATTATTATTAGTTTTGAAAATCCTTTAATGATTTCTAATAAGCGCTATTAACGGTTATTAACAAGTATTAAATCGATTAGGAACCCCAATACGATTAGGTTGTCAACCTTAGAAGTAGTTCGATGTTAATTAAATCGAACCTGGCCGTATTTGGGAGCGAATAATTGATGAAATATTATATTATCGATTCTGGTTTAGAATTCAAGTTACGAATTAGACTAGCGGTGTTGAATATAAACCAGCTTGAGACAAAAAAAAAATAAAGAGAGGGAGGGGCATTTTGGATATTTCGCACGACACACCCCCCATTTTTCTATTTGGCTGCCCGTGAACCCCCCCGATGGTCTCTCTCACTCCTCTCTGCTTCATCTTCTTCCTCCTCTTGTCCACCATGCGTACGTGCGCCACCCAAGCTCCCAAACCCAAAGAATTTTCGCCACTTTTAGTTGCAAAATTTCCCCATTCGTCCGCCCCTACCGGCTGGCGTAAGTTTGGGGCGAATCTGGGTCGAAATTCGAAGCTCCTTGACACGTTTATGGAGGGTTTTGGGTGACGAATTGGGGCATGAACACTTTCCCAGGTATGGCCATGCAATTTAGCTTTTAGTTGCTTTCAATCTTCTATAAATTGGGGTGAAAATTCGCATCTACAAACACCCCATTCAATCTCAAGTAGACAGCCGAAATTTATGCTTGTTTAAGGCTCGAATTGGTGGAGTTTTGGCGTGAGTTGGTGCTGCTCGGGTGACCAGAGGGCAAGGTCAGAGTTTGGAGCCGTTCGAAGTACCTAAAGTCAAGCCGGTTAAGCCTTCAATGGAACACCTGGCTCGGAATGGAGGTGGGGATTTCCTTACTCCTAAATTACTATTAATTTCAACGATTTAAACTAAATTAGTTATCACATGTTGATTTGAGGTTAGGAATCAGTTTGGGTGAACTTAGAATTGAAATTGAGGAAATTACAAACATGATGTTAATTGTGGCTTAAATGCAAGTTGAAACTTCTGTTGGATTATTAATGGCTAGACAGTTTGGAAGTTTGCTGAATTATTAATAATTAGATTATTGCGTTAGTGTTGTCACTTTATTAGTTTATTAGCCCTGAATCATGTTTTGAAGTTTTAAAATGCTAATCGGGCGAATTAAGGCATTAGTAGAGCATGTTGGTTTCTGATTAGAATCTATTGCTAAATCAGTACAGCTGCGTTTAATTTCTATATTGGGCTATTGATGAGAATGCTATGCTTATATATGATGGTTTTATGAGTTATTGGTTTAGTTATGATAATATTAAACCGAGTTGGTAGTTGGATGGCTCAAGGTGGAACTATTGAGGAATTTGAGGTTCTTGTGGTCGGTGTTGTGTGAGGAGGGAGCCTGAGTTGTGATTACCGCAATCGTGTGGATTGCGAGGCCATGTGTGGCTTATTAAATAAATTCTGCCGAATTGTGATTTGAAGTACATAAATGTGCTAGTTGTGAACCCCCTTTTTCCCCTCAATGTGCTACGTGACATTAAGTGGATAGTTTTTGAAATTCAGACACGTTTAAGAAGGATTGTTAAAAACATGTTTTCATGATTTCGAATGATTTTAAGTACTTACCAATTGTCTGGTAGTTTACGAAAATGTTTGTAGCCTAAAGAGACCATAAATCGTTGAACTACTCAGTGAGTGACTCAACTGAATATTTGATAGGTTTAGGAAGTTTAAAAATGAACTAAAGGTGAGTACAAAGATGTTTTAAGGCATTGGTTTTTGTATGACTTCTCTTTGTCTTTAAAAGGATTTAAATGACATGAGAAAGGGGGTCTTAAGGTGGTAATTATGAAATTTAGCTGATTTGTATGCTATTTGCTTATTTAAGTCTCAATTGAGTTTCGAGTTAATAGCTAGTAAACCCATTATGTTTCAAGAAGCATTTACATTGAAAGTTGACGAAGGAACCTTGTTTGCCTTATAAACAAGCCAAGTGCCTTAAGTTTTTGAATAGTAACAAGTTTGGAACGTTCTAAGCCTTCAGTTTATTTATACACCCTCCTTTGAGTTTTAAAAGGGATTGAAACGAGTTATAAAATGACAAATGAGGATTTTATTATGAACCTAGTTTGAATTAAGCGCTAACTAAGTACCTTAAGTTCCAAATGGGTTTCATTTTATGAATTAGCAAACGTATTACTTTTATAGGAAGCTTTTAAGTTTAAAAGAAAGTCGGTTTATGTGTTAGCAAACTTATCACATTTACAAGAAGTTTTTAAAGTTAAAAGAGGAGTCGATTTACAAGTTAGTAAACGTATTACATTTATAAGAAATTTTAAGTTAAAAAAACGAAGCCTATTTACATGTTAGTAAACTTATTACGTCTATAAGAAGCTTTTAAGTTTAAAACGAAGTCGATTTACGTGTTAACAATCTTGTTTTGTTTATAAGAAGTCTGTAGGTTTAAAAACGAATTCGTTTTACGTATTAACCAACTTATTGCTTTTATATGAACCTTTTAAGTTTAAAGTAAAGTCGTTTTAAGTATTAGCCAACTTATTGCATTTATGAGAAGCTTTTAAGTCTAAAACGAAGTCGTTTTACGTGTTAACAAGCTTATTACATTTATAAGAAGCTTTTAAGTTTAAAAAGGTAGTCGATTTACGTGTTAATAAACTTATTATGTTTATAAGAAGCTTTTAAGTTATTTATGAAGTTGATTTACATGGTACCAAACTTATTACGTTTATGAGAAGCTTTTGGGTTAAAAACAAAGTCAACTTACGAGTTAGCAAACTTATTCCATTTTTAAAAAGTTTTTAAGCAAAAAACGATTGAGCTATAAACATTTCGAAAGGTTATGGTCGTTTTTTTAAAACAAAAGATTTCAGCAAAGTAATCAACTGAAAAAGAGAAAAGAAATGCGATTTTCAAGGCTAAGAAAGTGCTAGGCAAGTGGTCAGAGCTTGAGGGTAGGAACCGGACTCAAGATATGAATTATCTTGGTGTGAGCTGTTTCTGAAAACTGGACGCAAAGATGGCGTGAGCTGTTTCCCCCTAAGGTAATCTTGGGCGCTGGACGCAAATATGGCTTGAGCTGTTCCTGGGAGCTAGAGGTGTTCCCTGATGTGTGACGCGTATGAAAACCTTGAGGGAGACTGGACTTAGGACATGATAATCCTAGTGTAAGCTGTTGCCCTATAGAGGACAGTATCGAGGTTAGAGTTGCTCTGCTAAGACGCGTTTTGGCCAAAAGTTAAGTACGTATACCCCGAGGATAACGTAGGTTAAAAGTGACGATCTCACTTAAGGGCGGTGTTGACCTCCCCGAGCCAGCACAATAAGATGATTTTATGTTATATGCAAGTTCCTAATAAGTAGGAGATTTGACATTTTGGCCATTTAAAGCAGTTCAGAAAAGAAAGATTTCTAAGGGTCAATCGAGGACCATTATGAAGTAAGTTCTTTTAAAGAATACAAGCCTCAAGAGGCCAAGTAAAGTGTTTTTGAGAAAAAAAAGAAAGCTTTTAATGTATGTAACCTGCATATATTTTATGAACGTGTTCTGAGTATAGTTTGAATGAAATTTCAAATGAAATTTGGTAACATCCTAGTAATGCATCGAACATTTAAGCTTTTAAAGGTACATACCTTACGAAAGAATGTTTCTTGCAAAGCCTTTCTTACCAATTTGATCTTTCAAGAGCTTTTAGAAAGAATTATAAGCTTTAAAGAAGTTAGCGTGATTTATAAACTGTTCTTGGAATGTAACGAGAGTCACTATGTTTTCAAAAGTGTGTTTGAAAGCATCATATTCATTCTGGTGCTACTTGATTTCATGTCTGGATGCTTGTTAGAAAGGAAGGTTGGTCGTTAAGGACCTAGGAATGAGTTATGGAGCTAGTATGAAGTATATGAGTGGTAATCTTTCCTTACAGACTTTGATTGCCTAATATGATAGTAGTACACAAATACGTGATCTGTGACTATTATTGGTATTAATATCTGCAAATGGTTTTGGTCCTTTAAGGGGTAGGAGAATTCTCACTGAGCGTGTGGTTGCTCATCCCTTTACTTATTCCCTTTTCCAGGTTCAGTTTGAGCAGGTATAAGAGGTATTCTGAAGTTGTTTTGATGCTGACCCATCAGAAGTCTTTACCAGCTTTGCAAGTGTTTGATCTACCACATTGTAAGTATTTAAGTTCATTTTGTATGTGGAAGCATATAGTCGGCTCTGTACCTGTATATATTTCATTCTGACCCTAGCTTGTTAGTTTTTTGCTTGTGATTATTCCCGAGCAAGTGGCCCGAGGGGTTGAATTTGGGATATGTCAGCAAATCTTATACTCTATTCCCAATTTACAGGTACCCTTAGCTGAGCTAAGATCCTAAGATGTTGCTAAAATAGGGGAAACTCTTGCAGTTTTGTTCCAGAATGACTATCTAAATGCTAATCCAAACCCACGATCTTCAAGAGCCTTAGGGATTTCCTTCTAGGGAGTCCTGGAGGTGTGACCCTCCTCGAATTGGGGGCGTTACAAATTCCCGACAAAGAAGGTGTACCTTTGATGATATAAGTAGTTAGTTCAAATCCTTTAAAGCTACACTCGGGGTGTTATAATTACCCCCACTTAAAGCACATAACGTCCTCGTTGCACCTCACTAACTGATCGTCTTACAAGTCCTTTTGACCGGCGGTCCATCCCAATATCTTTGCCTCGTTAGGTGACCGCCCAAGGCTCTCCTGTCCAGTGGTACAACTCACGATCACGGGCCAGCTTTGATACCATTTGTAACATCCCGATCCCCTCTCAGGCTGGACCAGTTACAAGGAATGAATTTAAGGATCGTCGACTGGCCCTACAAATCACCGCAAGCCTTTTCGGCATGCTTCGTCCTCACTCACGTTGCATGGGAAACTTCCAAGGAGGTCACCCATCATAAGATTTTTCTGCAACAAGTACACTTAACTGTGGAGTTCTTAAGAGTGAGTTTTTCAAAAAGGAAGGTGCATCTTTGGTGATATAAGTAGTCACTTCAAATCCTTTTAAGCCACACCTACAATCCCAACTATAACGCCTTGAAAATTTAGAAATTCCAAAGCATATGTCATTTATAATATTTAGCAGAAACTTGTTTTAAAACTAGGCGTTATGCCGTGTCTCAAAAGGAGGCACAAGGCACTTTAAACATTACAACTGAAAAAAATAATATTATTCTCTAAATACTTTGATTCAAAGCGTCATTGCTAGGACTTATTTTGAGTGATTGTACTAAAAAAAATGGGCAGGCCTATTAAGCTGTATATGTGAACTATCTTCGAACCTTGTTCCATTTTAGAAGGACCTGAAAATAGAAAAAATAAAACAGTAAGCCAAATGGGCATAGTACAATATGATGTCATACAGTATAAGAGCTTAGTTAAATTCATTTTATTTAGCAAACCAAGTAAAACATTTGCTCCTTTTATTATATTAGGATGACACCTAACATATCCGACATAACATTTAACAATAAGAGACTAAATCTATATTATGATCATTGAACATATATGGGCATACTTGCGCCGATCGGGGAGCCTAAACTTCGTGGATCAACATACACTAGAGCAGTAAAGGGTCCATTGTTAATGTGACAAAACAATAAAAACAATGATTTCATGTTAAACTTCATTAGCCACATTGATTCAATAAAATCTCATGTGCATAAGGGAATGAGCATCATACTATACCATGCAGATGATAATAAGTTTTAAAAGGAATGGTAATTTGAACTGGCTCGGGGTCTTGTATTAGCAATATCAAATTAGTTAAGTACCACATATATGCAATTTGACAACTTCCTAGCATTGGTACAAATCCCGTGCCCATAAGAGCCCCTAGCTAACCCCTTATTCTCACAAAGAAACTTAATCATTTAAGCATATTCTTCCTTATTAGAAAAGAGTAGCCATTATCATCCTTATCAATCAAGAAAACCTAACTACTACTTACTAAGATCACCTAGACGCCAAAATTTCTTATAAGCTATTGTGCCACATATAGCCACTATCCTTGACCCTTCCCAAAAATGCATGCCCATGAGATGCTAAAATCATAATTCATGCAAAAAGGGTAATCTAGTTCATACTTACAAGTATCGATGTCAAGGGTTCTCAACTAGGTATGAAGGAGTAGTTTATCGATCGCTCTTCAAACAAACGACCACAATTCCACTAGCAATGGTGACAACACTAATTTGGAGAGAGAGAGATTCATATTTTTTATGAGAGAGAGGAAATTCACTTAAGAGATGGTTTGAAGTGAAGAAGAGGGTTGGGGGTATTTATAGTGGGTCTTAGTTACTACATTAGTCTCCACCTTCCATGGCACTAAGGTTTAGGAATGGCCAGGTGAATGCATTATGTTTAACGCTAATAGTTCCAAACTGGAGTAATTGTAATCATATAACAAAAAAATTAAATGGGTGCATTGCAATCATATACACATTCCCACTAATTTTTTTTCTTTAGGGTGGGTGTTTGGCCAGCTCTCCTTTTGGGCATTACAAGCCCAATTCTCCATCAAGAAACAACCTGCATGTTGGTAATGATATTATACATACATACATACATACATACATACATACATACATACATACATATATATACATACATATATATATATATATATATATATATATATATATATATATATATGTATCTATATATATATATATATATATATATATATGTATGTATGTATGTATATGTATATGCATATATATATGTATGTATGGTGTGTGAATTATTGCAGATATACCATCTCACCATTTGGTACGTAGCATTTAAAAGCTCACTAAATGTATGGTAGTAGTTAGATAATCTATGTCCAATATTAGTTAAATGATATCCCTGTTTTTTGAAGTCTTCAAAGTTGCTTAAAAATCAGTTGGATAGAAGAATGTTAGACGACGTTAGAGGGCTTGAAGATCTTCCCTACTACTTTACCTAGGATTGCCAAGCCTATGTCAGGAAAAGAATCGTACTTGTATATGATAGTTTTTATAGGGGCAATAAGTGATGTGTTAGTATGAGAGGGGCTAAGGTGCAATAACATATCTACTTATTAAGCTATGCCCTCTCCGTTTCCTAGCTAAAGTACCCCATAATAGAGAAAGTAGCCTATTCAATACTACTACCTAGTAGAAAGCTACAACTCTACTTTGATGCTCACCAAATGATAGTTCTAATTGACCAACCCTTAAGGAAGGCATTACATAATTTTGAAGAATCTAGCTAGTTGCTCAAGCAAGCTATAGGGCTCTCCTAATATGACATTCAATTTAAGCCATGAAGAGCAATCAAGGCTCAAGCACTAGCAGAAATCCTCGTTGAATGTTCATACACAGAAAAAAGGTCTACCAGGTGCACAGGTGTGACCATCCATGTGGACAGCTCATTGTCAATCCTCAGTTGTGAGGAAAGACTAATGATTACATCACCAGAAGGCGACGTGCTTGATTATGATTTAAAGTTTGGCTTTCAAGCATTGAACAATGAAGCATGATATGAGTACTTGGTCACTAGGATCACTATATGTAAGGTAGCTTATGCCGAAAGGATGAAATCTTATAGTATCTCCTAATTTGTGATAAACCAAGTCCTAAGAGAGTACTAGACTAAGGACCAGACCATGGTGAAATATCTTAAAAAGATAAAATACTTATTGTGCAAGCTCAACTATTTCAAGATTCAAAGAGTCCCAAGGATATTGAATCAACCAACCAATATGTTATCGAAATACACAAGTTCAAGCCTCGGTAGCATTAGCCGATCGGTCTAGTAGGAAACCTTGCCCCGTAGGAGCATTAAGGAGGTAATAAGCATAGATGCACAAGATGAGGAAGAAATATCATAAATGGATCTAATCCTCTGTTACTAGATCAAAGGGTAACTGGTGCAGGATGAGAAGGAAGCCAAATCCATCAAGTGAAAGTCTAGTTGGCATTGCCTTATTGATAAAGAACTATGTAAAAGATCCTTCAGCATGCTACTACTAAATGTTTGGGATCACATATGCCACTTAGGTGTTGAGAGAGATCTGCGAAGGAATATATGAAAAATCACATACGTGCGCGATTGTAATACACCGACTGTGGCTTAAAGGATTTAAAGTAACTACTTATATCACCAAAGGTGCATTTTCTTATTCGGAAGCCCACTTTTAAGAACTCCACGGTTAAGTGTGCTTCCTGTGGAGAAATCTTAGGAACGGTGACCTCTTAGGAACTCTCCCAGGTAGCGTGTGAGGAGGGCGAAGCATATTGGAAAGGTATGTGGTGATTTGTGGGGACAATCGACGATCCTAGAAGCCATTCCTTCTAACTTTTCGTGGCCAAGAAGGGATCGATGCGTTATAGATGGTATCAGAGCCAACCGCGACCGTGAATTACACCAGTGGATGGAAGAGTCCTAAGCGGTCACTTAGTGGGATGGACCGCTGGTCAAGAGGAAGTATAAGTCGATTGATTTGTAAGGCATAATGAAGACATTGTGTACTTCAAGTATGAGTGATTGTAACACATCAAGTGTGGCTTATAGGATTTGAAGTGACTACTCATATCACCAAAGGTGTATTTTCCTTTTCGAGAGCCCATTCTCAAGAAATCCACAATAAAATGTGCCTGTTGTAGTGCTTGCTGTAGAGAAGTCTTAGAATGGGTGACCTGTTGGGAAGTTTTCCAGGCAGCTTGTGAGCGAGGATAAAGTACACTGGAAAGGCTTATGATTGTTTGTGGGTGTAATCAACAAATCCTATAAGTCGTTCCTTATAACTTTCCACATCAGGGTGTTACAGCGAACCCTTGCTACAAAGGCCCTTAGAACATTATTGGTCAACCATGCTGCAGGGCAACAAGCAGTATGTCATGAGGTGTGACAAGTATCAACAACCTACCCTTCTTGCCTAACTAGCCAATGAATTATCATCAATATGTAGCCCATTACTATTTGCCCAATAGGGAATGGACTTTTTGGGTCCCTTCCTAATAGCTTTAGGTCAAAGAAAGTTCTTGACAGTGGTTGTGGACTATTTCACCAAATGGAAAGAAGCTAAATCTCTAGCCACCATAATAGCATCACAGGTGCAAAAGTTTGTGCAGAAAAACATCATTATCAGATTTGACATCTGTAGAGCTACTATTGTGGATAATGGAAAGCAATTCGAAGAGGGGACATTCAAGAAATTTTACAAAGAATTCCACATAAAAGCCAGGTTTACCTCTATGACTCGTCTTTGGTGCAATGGGGAGGTAAAAGCCAACAAAATCATCCTGGAGGCTTTGAAAAAAAACTTGATCAAGCAAAGGGGCAATAGGTAGAGGAGCTGCCAGGGACCCTGTAGCCCACCTGCACCACCGAGAAATGAGTCATTAGAGAGATACCCTTCAAGTTGACATTTAGTATTGACACCATTATATGAGTAGAAATTAGAAGTCCAAGCTTCTGAGTTCCAACACTATGATCCAGAGTAAAATATGATTGCCTTGTATGATTCCCTATACCTCCTTGTTGAAGTGCAATAGAATGTCTTACCCTGAATGACCATGTACCAACAAAGAATTTGTCGAGCATACAATTGAAGGCAGTATACATGCTGATTCAGGTGGACAATATGCTGTTGAGAAGAGCTAAACTCATGGCTAAAGGCAATGTGGATGGTAATTTATTTGCAAACTAGAAAGGTTAATACATCAGTCACCAAGAGATTTGGCCAGGAACATACAAGTTGAAGTACACCTCAAGAGAATTCATCCCTTGCACTTAGAGCACGAACATCCAGTTACTAAAAACATTCACTCTAGTTAGTTATTAGAAATAAGACTTTAAGGGAAGATCATATATGAAAGGAAAGGAATGAACTGGGAAAATTGGAAGTAAGTAAGTATCCTTAGAAGATAAATTTGTAACCTTTTCCTATTTTAATATTAGAATTGTCTATATAAAGAAAGTTAAAGTTTTCGTTGTTACAGGTGGGTGTAACTCTCCACATTAATGACATAAGAAAATCAAAGGGTAGGGAATAATTGAAAGTGTCCTACTTTCTATTAGATTAAACTAAATCTTTCAAGGATATTGGTTGAATCTCTAACAATGAGTCCGTAAAAGCACACCTAAAGCTGACCACCTCAAGGAGTGAGTGTAATAACCGGGATTCTTAATCTGGAGCTAACTGCCTAGATTAATGTTTTCATTAGCTGTGCTCGATTTAATTGGCCAGGTTAATTTATTTTGTTTGCGTGCTAATTGAGCATAATAATTCATGTGAAGTAATTTTATAAACTCGTCCTGGTTGATTATACGGTTACGCGAAACTAGTGAGTTTGTTAAAAAATGGGACTGAAGTGTAATTATGCGAGATTGGCAAGTTGGGTTTGGACAATTACGAGATCATTGGGGTCATTTTAGCCTAAAAAGTAGACATACCAAACAAATTAAAAAAATAGTCAAAAGTGGGTTGAAGCACCCTTTACTTCTTCAAGGGGGCGTGAAAATAGAACAAGGGGGGAGCTCAGCTGCTTCTAGCCCCACGACCCCCACCACCACCGAGAGAGAGAGAGATAGAGGGAGCAGGCCAGCGGTGAGCCCTAGTGGCAGAAGTCGTCCGAGGAGCCTCCACAGGCGGCCTTGGCCAATGGGGGAATAAGAAGAAGGTCGAAATGATTAGAGGTTTTGAAACCCTAGCCACCACGAAACCACCAAACATGACCACGCCACCGCCACTGAGGGTGGCTGGAGTTGACACCGGTCACCATGGCAACGCCCAAGGGGAGAGGGCAACGATTCTAGCTTAGAACAGTAGCAGTAGCGACAACAGAAGGGGGGAGGGAGCAAATTTTCGGCTTCCTAACCATCCACAACATCACCCAAAAGCCGTTAGAACGGGTCCTAAGTTTGGAGTGAGGTGGATGCTCTCAATTTCACCAAACTATTAATAATTTTGCAAATTTTCAATCTCTTTAGATGTAACATCGAGTAGCATGATTGCATGAACCTATTTGTGAATTTAATTGCATCAGTGGTAGTAATTTAGTCTCAAATTAGGCCAGACTATAATCTGATTTTGGATTTTACAAAATGATAATTTTTGCATGGCGATTAGTAATGATCGAATTGGTCGAATTGGGAATTGGATGATGTTGATGTTGATTCGAACATGTTTTGCCCTTGATTATTTTCTAATTTTAAGTGTGAAACATAATTATCATTGCATGTTAGTTTAGGAAATTCCCGAACTATTGAATTTGAGAATTGAGCAATGGTGATGTTGAATTAAAGCCGAATTGAGTGGTTAATGTTTAAGTTGAACATTGAGTAGAATTTGAGGACTCTTCGCAGAAGGTGTTATGAGGAGGGAGCTCAGGATGTTAAATCATTATTGAGCTTGCGAATTGAGCTTATTTGCATGTTGTGAATCCATTCTGTTGAATTATTGAAACTGAAGACAACTTGTAATGAACAATGTGATGCTTTAAGAACATTAACTTGTCTTTGAGACTCCCTTCTTTATTTACGAAGGCTTGAAACGAATTTAGAAATGGCTAAAACGCTTAGTTACCAAACTAAGTTACGATTATATACGCATATGTAAATCTTTTAAAAAGTGATCTTGGGTTGGTGAACCCAAAATGAACTGAAGTGTCATTCCCTATTTAAAGGTAAGGGTTATAAATCGATATTACAGTTGTGGAAATTATTTTGGTTTAACAAGCGTGTTTATGGTTTTGCAAATGAATCACTGTGATGAAAAGGGCTTATGACTTAAAGGTAGGAAAAACCTTTATTATTTGTGACAAGAGTTTAAATGATTAAAACGATTTGCTTTAATATGACAACTGTTCTGAGATATGTGGTTAACAGTGACTGTTAGGCCATTTGGTTGGTTTGAGTGAATCATAAGTGGATGCTATAAGCTTTTCGTAATTTATTTGACACTTCACGCCACCGTATAGAGTCTTGCATTATGCATGAACTGTTTTGCACCTAAAACGTTAAGAAATCGAGATGATTAGACATAACTATAACTACTAGCTTCTAAAACTAGTTTTAATGTCACATCCTTGATAATTGAATGGTCACGTGGTTGTTAACTGGATTGCAAACATACTTTGCGAAAATGAGTGGTTTTGAGCTTTCAAAAGTCGAACTTGAATTCAATAAGGCTTCTTATCCCTCTTGAGAATGAAGATGCCATTGTTTGTAATAAAATAAGAATTTTGATGCTAGTGTGTTTAAAGTGAAACACATCTAAAGTGTTTTGGGCTAGGAGAATAGTGCTATATGTTTGAATGAATGTTTATGGAGTAGACCCTATATGCGAGAACCCTAAACTCTGAGGGAGTAGGCCCAAACGTGAGAGCCCTAGAAGACCCTGACGAGGGTAATGGTCCATTGAAAGGGGGACTTGGCGCAGGAAAAGACATGAGCTGTTTCCTCCAACGAGGACAATATGAAGGGCAAGTGTAGATCTCCCCTGAATAGCACAAATATGAGAATCTGATGCCCCATGAAATGATTTTGTACTTGTTACTTGATGTAAACTCCTTATTAAAGGACTACGCGAGTGCAAAGATTTGGAAAAAGTGCATATACTCTTGGAAAGAACTTTTATTGAGATCCAAATAATTTCCAATGAATAACGAATCTTTTATAAATGCATACTTTAAGTTAAAGCAATGGTCCTACCTTAGTGCTACATACTTATGTGTGAACTGCATGCACTTCTATTATCCCTACTTGAACTTGTGCATGGGTCATTTTGCTTTTGAATATGTTTGCTTGCTATGTGATGTTAACCAAAGTGATTGTTACTACTAAGCTACAAGAGACATAACTTAGGCCAGTCAGTACACTTGAGCATGAAATAGAAGGAAGATAGGGATACCATAGAGTTTGCAAGGTTATCGTAATAAATACAATATGGGGGACCTTACGTGATTACTGTACGATACTATGCATCAGAAGGTGTGTGAATGTTATCTTATGTATTATGTGCAATGGTTTTGTTTTCACGAAGTTCAGAAACACTCATTGAGCGTGTGGTAGCTCATCCCCTCTCTATTTTCCCTTTTCCCCAGGTTCTTAAAATGACAGGGGGAAGTCAGTTCATGTAAGCTGAGGTGGAGTCTACCTTGCTGCTCCAGACATAGAATTATATGTTTTGTACATGAACTTGTGAGTTGAGTAACATATTGTGATGTATTTTAAGTTCCTGAGTACATGTAAGCTAATTCCTAAAGTCATGTAACGTATATTGTCTAGAGGTCGCTCTGTATGGCCATGTGAGCCAACCATCTAATTAGTTTGTCGTCTTTTTAGCTGGAGATGTTTCTGATTGGGATGTAAACACTAATACTCCAAATGTGTGATCCGTTGAGTTATACTTTTTATTTCTTTTCTATTATTGAACTTATACTTGGTGTGCTCCGGGCGGGAAGCCCGTGGAGTTTTGATTTCCGGCGTGTAGCCGTTGAGCTTGTAGATATACCTTTTGTGTTTTATCATTGCATGGACCTAATGCAAGGCATTAGGCATGGGTTATGGTATTTTTTTTGCCAGAACTCTGTCCATTTCACCCCAGAATTTAAGAAACCGCTGACATCACTAGCCCTAGGATTAGGCGTGTTACAAATGGTATCAGAGCAAGGTCCTGCGACCACAGGCCACGACCTGAGTGTTGCATTTCAATAGTTATCTAGGAGCATCTCCATGATGATGTGGCATATGTAATGTTTTTGTGCGTAAACGTGGTTATAGTGTGATTGTTGGTGCAATTGATTAACTACGTGTGACTTAAATGAGCTGATTGATTGAATAAGTGAGCCATTTGCTAGAATATAGGCTTAATGACTTGCATTTTGATGAATGAGCCAAGTGTTAGCTCGATCAATGATTGTTTTGTATATGCACCTTAGTGATTTAAATCGACATTTTAAAGTATGCTTGGTCTGAACTCAAACGATTGGAAAAATCTTAATTTTAGGATAATTCTTTGCCCCTAAGGTACGATTTGCTCCTCAGGCCCTATAATGGAGTGAGCAGCCAAGCTCAATGGTTGGTAGAGAGAAGGCTAGAAGCAGTGGAACTATTTCTGTTCTTGTAAACCTAGAGACTTTGAGAGTTAAAACCTTTCCAAATTAGTGAGTTAGGTTTTTATTTTGCATGAAAAGACCTTTCTAATTATATAGTTAGGCTTTACTGTTGTGTCTGGAGACTTGCATTTGCTTTGCGATAATGTTCGAGCCTAGTTCTATGAGCATAAGTTTCTATGTGTAAGTAAATGTTTCGGACGCCTACATGCCAAGCTGCATGCATTGCTCGATTTGTTAATGATAAGTGGTTAGTAAGTGATTAAGGACTGCATTTCACGATGGAAAGTTCCTTTAGAGGACACCCCCTTTTACATAAATTCTCAATTTAGGGAACTAAGTGAGATCTTCGTTTACATGCATGTAAATATGGGTAGTTGAGATGGGGTCTTGTTGATTGTTGCAAAAGTGTTATTCCGAGCCTTCCGTTTACTTGCCATTGATACTTATGTATGGTCTTAATCTGGATTTGTTACTTGCGTAGAGAATCTTCCTTTCTTCCCAATATGCAACTACTGTTACACACGAGTTAGCTAGGCATTATGCTTATCGCAATATGGAACACTGTTCTTGTTATAGGATTGATAGTGGCCTGGCTATATCAAAACCCGACACACCTAGGAAGAAAACAACAGGAAGAACCTGACAAACTTTGGAATTGTCACACTATGTGTGTGACCTCCCGGGGTGATGCGCCATACCTTTTCAATACGTTCTTAGCATTAACACAGAGTACAGAAGCCTGAATGCTTCATACTAGAAAATAGAACCTCCCCTCCGTACTACGAGATCCTAAGATTCTTATAATCACCTTTGAGACAAAATGTCATAAGGCCTTGGCGTATGATCGGAAGGCCATTGATGCCACCGTCTTTACCCCGAAATGGTCATTAGCCTATCGATGGCTAATTCCTGCTAATTGTAGACAAGCCCCAAGGAATAACTTTGACCCTAGGATTGCAAATGAGGGTTACGCTCACATGCACTTGACTAGATGTCTCCCTATGGGACACTACTACTAACCTATGTGTTCCAAACCATTATCGTGACATTATACACAATGTAAAGACCATGGAAGCATATATAGTCCCTTAGGTTTGTAACGCACAATCATTTATGTGTTTTATGAATGAATTATGTAATAAATGCTCTTATTGATGTTAGCTTGGCGTGAGTTCTAAGCATGTGGCTAAATTAAATGAACAACTTAACTTATGAAATTTGTTGCTCAGTATGACCTCTAAGTCATTATTTGCACTCTACGAACTCTATTACCTTATCATATAGTTTGAATAATCGTATCTGTTGCTTAATATATCGCATAATGATAGTTAGAGTTTCAATCACATATATGCACTCTTGCATGTGTCATGTTTGAGGAGGAAGGCATGCTAGAGCGTCCAAGATCATACTTGAATTCTATGCTCTGAACTTGATGGGTAATTCACTTTACACCATTGTTAGCATGACTAATTTGAGTGCCACAACATAACGTGAATGATCTGTCTTGTACTAAGCATTGCGTAATAAACCTCATGGGGAAACCTTAGAGTGTGTTTGGCTTTGTTAGCTAATCTCTTATTTTTGCCATGAGTGACGTGAAGTCGTTTTGGTTTGCTACGTTGTTGTATGACCATTCTACATGTTAATGTTCCATAATCTTAGAAACCTGTGTTGACAAAAGTGTGTGATCGCCCTTGTGCTTCATGTGATATAATGTTGTGCTAGGTGTTTGTAATCGTACTAGAGGCTCTACTGTATCACTTGACCATTAGGTTATGAAGCATGGTGTTTAAAGTAATTCATTGAAATGTATGAGCCATCGTGGCATTGCATTATACACTTTGACAATCTAATGAAGATACAGAGGGGGGCCTAAATTCAAGCATAGGAGTATGCCATTATATTCGCATTATTTTATGATTTAGAGAGAATTAGTCTTATATGGAGAACCTACGGTAAAACTTTTCTTCAACTAGATTATTAAGATTACCTTCTGTGATTACTGTCCTTTTGACCATGCATTCGATTAGAGATCTTCCATTGTGTAACCGGAGCTATAGATATAGTACGAGACATTAGTTTAGATGTCCGAAGTAACCATTCAACTAATGGATTGTGTAATATGAATATTGTCATATCTAATCTCAATACATGATATGATATGGCTGAATTGTCATGCATCCTATTGACATTACTGTACGTGTGTTCTAATTAATTCGCAAACGATATATACCCTTAAAATGATAAGTGCCATGTGATAAGTGCCATGTGCCCTATGGTAGTTTGCATAGGACATTCTAGAGTTGTGCTACATTAGCTATTATGCTTGTTGTTGTTGCTATTTTACTATATCACGATTATTGTACGTGGCCCTGCCTCCATTCTAGATGCCTTGTTATTAAGTCATCATGCTACCCTTCTGCGTATTATCAGTACTATCCTTTGAACCCAATATCAACACTTATATGTCTATGAGCATAACCATTCATTTATATGTATCTATGACTTAAAAGACAACCAGTTCCAAATAGGGACCCTAGGGAAGGTCCCCCACCATCAAAACTATCGCGATTATCTTATCTACTTGTCTTTTAACTATGCATACGAGTCGAAAATCATCCACTTTGCTATAAATGTTGAGTTATTTATGTAGGAGCTCTAAGCAACTACTTAGTCGACTTCCTTCCTAACAAAAACTACAACTCTTCTGGTGGCGATGCCCAGGTGAAACCACCCTACCTTGGTAGTTGAACTTCCATGGAATGATAGTTAACCTATATAAAGGCATTGCTAGGCATGCAAACTGTGTACAAAATCTATCATAACCAAGAAACCACATATCTACCTCCCTTAAACAACTTATGTTCTGACCTGTACTGGACTTTTACCATCAAGGAAATTACATTCTTGCCTTAACATTTTCTTTTCAAATTGTTCCTTTCGATATGTTATGTTGGTTCATTCTACTTGTGATTCTTAATCTTCAGTGTGCTGTGTTGTTGACTTTACGTGATGTCAATGTGATTTCAAGTGCTATTTCAAGTTCATCCATTGTCGATGTGATGTGATATGATGTCTCCGGTACTTTAGTGTGATGTGGTAGCTTCCTGGTTGATTGAGTTAACCTTAGAGTGACTTGATATCTTCATGCTTTCGAGTGAACTTGCCTAAGTCAACCACCTTCATACGACCTTGACATGTCCTGTATAAGTTGCCATGAGCGAAAGGCCTAAAAGTTAGCCGGGGTTCATGTATAAACATAGGAATGTTGGTTGCTATGCTAGTATTGCTTATATTCAGATTGAAAGTATGCGTTCCTTTTAAAATGAGTTCAATATGGTTTTCCATGCCAACTCATTTGCCTGTCTCCAATGCAATTTGCCCTTGGTGCCTAAATAGAGTGAGTAGATACTTGAAGAGGATCGGTAGGACACCATGAACCTTTTGTTTTACCAATTTGAAAAGCTCTATATATAATTGTAAAACAAGATTTCTAATTCTATTATGAGTTGCATAAATCGTACCATGTGTATGCACATGTTGTGGATGACTGAATTGTAGACCTTAGAATTTTGAGAAGGAAATTCTTTTAAGGGGGAAGAATGTAATAACGGGATTCTTAATCCGGAGCTAACTGTCTAGATTAATGCTTTCATTAGCTGTGCTCGATTTAATTGGCTAGGTTAAACTATTTTGTTTGCGTGCTAATTGAGCATAATAATTCATGTGAAGTAATTTTATAAACTCTTCCCGATTGATTACACGGTTATGCGAAACTAGTGAGTTCATTAAAAAAAGGGACCGAAGTATAATTATGCGAGATTAGCAAGTTGGGTTTGGATGATTACGATATCACTAGGGTCATTTTAGCCTAACAAGTAGACAAACCAAACAAATAAAAAAATAGTCAAAAGAGGGTCGAAGCACACTTTCCTTCTTCATAGGGGCTCGAAAATAGAACAAGGGGGGAGTTCTGCTGCTCGTAGCTACACAACCCCAACCACCGCAGAGAGAGAGAGAGAGAGATAGAGGGAGCATGCTCGCGGTGAGGCCTAGTGGTGGACGCTGTCCAAGGAGCCTCCACCGGCGGCCTCAGCCAACGTGGGAGCAAGAAGAAGGTCGGAATGATTGGGGGTTTTAAAACCCTAGCCACCATGAAACCACCAAACACCACCACGCCACCGCCACTAATGGTGGTTGGAGTTGACACCGGTCACCATGGCAACACCCAAGGGGAGAGGGCAGCGATTCTAGCTTAGAACAATACCGGTAACGATAACAGAAGGGGGGGAGCGAATTTTCGGGTTCTTAACCATCCACAACATCATCCAAAAGCCCTTAAAATAGGTCCTACGTTTGTAGTGAGGTGGATGTTCTCAATTTCCCTAAACTATTAACAATTTCGCAAATTTTCAATCTTTTTAGCTGTAACATCGAGTAGCATGATTGCATGAACCTATTTGTGAATTTAATTGCATTAGTGGTAGTAATTTAGGCTCATATTAGGCCAAACTATAATCTAATTTTGGATTTTGCAAAATGATAGTTTTTGCATGTTAATTAGTAACTCTCGAATTGGCCGTATTGTGTATTGGATGATGATAATGTTGATTCGAACATGTTTTGGCCTTGATTATTTTTTGATTTTAAGTGTGAAATGTAATTATCATTGCATGTTAGTTTGGGAAATTCCCGAATTGTTGAATTTGAGAATTGGGCAATGGTGTTGTTGAATTAAAGCCAAATTGAGCGGCTAATGTTTGGGTTGAACATTGAGTTGAATTTGAGGACTGTTTGTCGAAGCTGCTATGAGGGAGCTTGGGATGTTAAATCATTTTTGAGCTTTCGAGTTGAGCTTATTTGCGTGTTGTGAATCCATTCCGCTGAATTACTGAAATTGAAGACAACTTGTAATGAACAATGCGATGCTTTAAGAACATGAACTTGTCTTTGAGACTCCCTTTCTATTACGAAGGTTTAAAACGATTTAGAAATGACTAAAGCATTTAGTTACCAAACTAAGTTCCGATTATATACGCATATGTAAATCCTTTGAAAATTATGATCTTGGGTTAGTGAACCTGAAATGAACTGAAGTATCACTCCCTATTTAATGGTAAAGAGTTATAAATCGATATTGCATTATGGAAATTATTTTCGTTTAACAAGCGTGTTTATGGTTTTACAAACAAATCATTGTGATGAAAAGGGCTATGACTTACTTAAAAGTAGAAAAACCTTTATTATTCGTGACAAGAGTTTAGATGATTAAAGCGTTTGATATGGTAACTGTTCTGAGATATGTGGTTAACAGTGACTGTTAGGCCATTTGTTTGGTCTGAGTAAATTGTGAACGGATGCTATAATCTTTTCATAATTTATTTGACACTTCACACGACCACATAAAGTCTTACATTATGTATGAACTATTTTGCACCTAAAACATTGAGAAATCGAGATGATTAGCCATGACTACAACTACGAGCTTTTAACACAAGTTTTAATATCACTTCGCTGATAAGTGAATGGTCATGTGGTTATTAACGCAACTGCAAACATACTCTGCCAAAAATGAGTGGTTTTGTGCTTTCAAAAGTCAACTTGAATTCATTAAGAATTCTTATCCCTCTTGAGAATGAAAATGCCATTGTTTGTGATACAATTAGAATTTCGATGCAAGTGTGTTTAAAGTGAAATGTATCTAAAATGTTTTGGACTAGGAGAATAGTGTTATATGTTTGAACGAATGTTTATGGAGTATACCAAGTATGCGAGAACCATAAACTCCTAGGTAGTAGACATAGATAAGGGAGCCCTTGAAGGCCCTGATGATGGTAATGGTCTATTGAAAGGGGGACTGGACACAGGAATTCATGTAGTTATGAAAGGGAATTGAATCAAAATGATAAACATGTGTCTTTCTTTAATTGGTTAACTTTGAGGAATTGCAATCTATACAGAAATTCAGTCTATTATTTCGAAATCAACCAAATTTGCCTAAACTAAACAAAAGTTGCTCTTTCAAGCTAATTTGACTTAATCCAAGTTTAGTATACTCAATTACTTAGTTCGAGTCCTCCTAACATATAAATCTCTCTTTAGAGACAAAGTTATGCTATGTCTATTCAAGCAGTCCAACAACCAAATGTCATCTTTCGAATGTTCACTTGATTGTCTCAAGTGTGCAAGCAAATTTTAGCTACAAATTCACTCACAACATAAATAACACTTGATAGAACGAAATCAAACCAATCATGAAAATAAGCACAATTCTTCAAATTAAAATGTAATCCAACAACACTTTCATAAACTACTAGATCCCTAGACAAAATAAAACTACTCAAACATGATTAAATTAAACATCTAAAATGATAAATCTAAAGAGAAGAGGAGAGAATAGAGAAGAGAAAGGAATTGCTCAGTCAAAAATCGCACTTGAACCGTTGTTGCAAGCCCTGGATGGAATCCTTGCAAGATGTTCACTTCAACTCACTCTTTCTCTAATCTAATCTACACTAATCTAAGAGAGAAAAATGGAAATGAGAGAATGATGGATGTTGGATGTGTGGAAATGAGAAGAGAATAGCCCTTTTTATAGTGAAAGTCCTGGAAGCTGAAGAGCCATGAGACTTAATAGAATTAAAACTGCCCGGAAGTTGAAAAGCCGCGAGGAAATAAAAAGCCTCGGGGTGAAATAAAGATATCACAGACCGTGGCCTTCACCACAGACCGACCGTGGTGTCCGCTGCCTCGGTGTTCTTCTGTTCTTCTTTCTTCCACAGGCATAGCAACTCAGGGGCATCCGTGGAGAGTTAAAATACACTAAAATGTATGTAAAAGTAAAGGCAAAAAGGTCCAGAATCTTACAAAACACAGAAAAGAACCATACCTGAGCGTAAAATGGGAAAATGAGTATAAATTATAACATAAAGCGTATAATTTTACCTGAAAATGCGGCAAAATGACCCTAAAATAATATACACTTTAAGCACTTATCAAACTCACCCATGCTTAAACCGGTGCTTGTCCTCAGGCAAACACTATAAACTGGCAAAGGGAAATGCATCTAGGGCTCAAAACATGAAACCTCTTTAAAGTAAGCAAGTTATAGCATATCATAAGCAAGAGTGCCAATCAATGACAACCCAAAATAGTGCACAAAATATTTCAAAATTAGAAGGAAAAGAAGGTTTTCAAAAAAGTATAAGACCACAAGCTCAATGTCAAACTTGATCACCCCTAGATAACCACAAAGCATGTCATGCAAGGACATGGAATTGTACAGAGCCAAATGGACCGGTAGAACCTCACTTTTAGGAAATGTGGATCATTTCAGCTCATGTGTTTGAAATATAGCATAGGTTCACTCAAGACTCATTCCAAAGATGCAATCTACTATATGCTTGACAATGCTCTCAAATTCTCCACCACTAAAATGCATTGTGCACAAGACAATCAAGATGACTTTATTCGAGTTGTAATGTGGGCTATAAAGGTTAAGGAAAAGGAGTGGACAATTGAATTTGGGCAATGTGGAGCTACTTAGCTAAGTGATTAGGGAGCAACCAACAAACCACTAATTAACCAATAAGTTCACCAACAGTCTAAACTCCAACAACATAATGAACATACCCTAATAAATTACATAGGAAATGAGTTGAAAAAGAAGGAGCACAAGCTACTTACATATCTAATGCCAATCAACTTAGGTTTTTTTAATGGTTTTTTTTCTACGACTTTCTTTTTTTTTCTTCGTTTTTTTTTGTTGTTGATTTTTTGTGCTTTTTTTTAATGATATTTCCTCTCTTTTTTTTTTTCCAGGAGATGAAATGAAAATATAACAACTAACTCTCCCTTGTTGGAATCACACATTGCCCTCAATATGGGCACATAATAGAAAATTACAATTATAGAAAGGCATAGGATCACCAACTGTCAACTCACAACTAAATTTGTATATATACAACCCAAACAAGAGGAACCAAAACAACTCATCAATATCATTAATCCCTCAAAAAACCAACATACCAAGGTCACCTTAAATTCAATTATCCCCAAAACCATCCACTACATGTATGAAGTGATGCTCCATAGACTTAGCTTGAAGGTAGAAACATGTGTTTGCCCAAGGGCTAATATGAAGGGACCACAACAAAAATGGATATAGGCTCAAAGGAGCTAGCAAAGGGAAAAGGGGCTAGCAAAGGGAATAAACATGTAATACAAAGGGTAGGCTATTTGGCTATGTGGCTAAAATATTCAAAGACAGAAATGCCTCTATCACATCATCAAATATGCACATGCGAATGTGGTTTTGAACAAGAATCTAGGCAGGTTCTAGAGATGCAACATGAAAGAGTCACACATATGAAAGAAATACGAGGCTAAATATAATGAATTGGTCCAAATAAGGCGCAAAATCTCATGGGATATCTACCAAAGTCGCATTAAGCTCATAAAATGAGTTCATGTACAAACATTAGTGCTAAAGGCTCCAAGGGATAACAAAGTTCTCAAGCAAGACAAGGGTCAAAACAAGAAATATTTACAAAACCTTCAAAAATTTTCACACCAAAAGGGATTACACATTAAAAGATACTCAAGCTCATGAAAGCCATTTTGCCTAAACAAAACCGCATTGGAAGTTATCTCAAACCAATTCACACCATCTCTACATGCAAATCTAAAATGCAAATCTAAAAATCAACTAAATGTAACACTAAACAAAAAGGAAACTTAAAACTATATGCTCTAACTAGTTTGCAAACTAAAAACCAAAATGGGAAACATGAAAACTACCATTTCCCCATGCTTAGATAAAACATTATTATTCAAAGGAAAGAAACCAAGAGAAGGGAAATGGAAAACAAAAGAGAACAATCTCACCAGGTTAGGTGCGGAGTGCACCTAAGCTATGGCCTCCACGCAAATGGGGCAAATGGAGCATCAGCCACTCCATCATATCTTCAAGACTTGACGCATGAAAGCTGTTAGATCTTAGAGTATACTTCCACAAGAGGGGGGGTGAATTGTGGTGTCTGATTTTCGCGTTATATATGAAAAACACCCTGACTGAGGTTGTTCTCAGATGACGAACACCCTGTTGACTTGTTTACAGGGGGTGTTTTCAGATATTGCAAATACGAAAATCACCAAGATAAATGCGGAATTAAAGCACACACAATTTTTACGTGGAAAACACCTCTAGCCCAACTGAGGTGTGAAAAACCACGACCTACCTCGTGTAGGCTTTTAACCACTTCACTATAACCGGGCTTAACTCGTTACAATTGTAACACACCTTGTTACAACCTTGCAACCACGTAATCTCCTTCTCAAGGCAGATTACACCACGTCCAAATCTCACCAGATTGGACACGTCCAAAGTCCACACGACTTAGGACCACTCACTCACTTTTCTGATTTAAGATCAGGGTTACAAACACCTTACAGGGGGTGCTTCTGACTAAGCAGATGTAAGGTACAATGAAGATCCTATTATACCAATATATTGAAAGCTTGCTTTAAACACAACTTGAACTGGTTTTTCTTTTCTCAAGTGAAGCTCAGAAATTCTTTTCACTAGAAAAACCTCTTTTGAAATTTTGTCTTTTGGGAATGTTGTGTTTCAAGATTTCTTTTTTGCTTTCTTCTCTCTATAGCTCAGTATGTGTCTCTGTGTCATTTTTCAGTGAAAAAGGAGCTGTTTTTAACCATAAATTCCAACGGTCAAAAACCAAGGAGAGGAAAGGAAATCACCTAAGTTTGGAAGGTGATTTTTTCAAAAAAAAACTCCCAACGGCTAGTGATAAAACATTTCCCAAAATCTAAGGGATTTGTTATCTTAAGAGATAACCTTTATCTCCTTATAGCCGTGGGTAAGCTTTAAGTAAGGCAACCAGAAATCTTTACCAATTTAAAAACTTTATCACAACCGAAGATATGGGCAGAGAAAATCTTCCAATTTTGGCAAATCTCCCAAAATCTATTTTCCCAAATCTCCCATAATATATTCAAGAAATATATTTTCCAGAAGAATAACAGTTGAAAATATTCTGGAGATTTTGGCCAACCGAAATAATTTTTTCAAAGATAATCGGGTATGGCCACTTCAGGTCAGAAACACCCTAGGCACCCTGTTTGCAGGGTTGTTCGCAGTCTGGTGTTCTGAAGCACTTAGCGCAAATACCGATTCAAGAGATGTTTAAAAAGCTTTTTCAATATTGGCATATTAATAAGAGTCTAAATAAATAAAGCCTATATACCCAAGACTTCTTGTTTGAATCTTGTCCAAGATCCGTAGAGCTGCTGTGAACATCAATGCTACCTTGTTTGCTGGGGTTGTTCTTTGCATCGCTAGAGAAGCTGCTGGGAACAGCAAGGCTACCGTATTTGTTGGAGTTGTTCTTTGCATTGCTAGAAGAGCTGCTGGGAACATCAAGGCTACCTTGTTTGTTGGAGTTGTTCTTTGCATTGCTAGAAGAGTTGCTGTGTACAGACCTTACAACCAACTGTGAGATGGCGTTCTTGACTTAATGTAGAATCACCCATTTAAAACCTGTTTTAAGAACTTGTTCTCACATGTAGCAAACCAGTTAACACAGTAAAGATTACAAACACCAGTTAGGCCTGTTTGCAGATCATGTTTGGAGCAACACTACTTGGACACATTTTTACACTAGGATTTGTTATCATCAAAACTTGAATTTAATAACTCAACAAAAGCGGACACTGTTAAAGCATGCAGAAGCTTATCGAACTCCTGCGACCACAATTTAGAAAATAAAAGGTAAGAGGCAATAACCAAAATCACACCAAAGACAATAAGTATCCTCTTAACCTTATCAAAGCCCATAGAAAAATCACAGTAAGGATTAAAGCATGTAGTCCATGTGATTTTCCTAGGCAAGTCCTCTAGGCTTACGCAATAAGGGTCAATGGATGGATCATACCCTCTGAAGTAACCTAGGGACAGAAAATTATCAACGTTTCTACCAAACATATTAAACATTTTGTCCTCATAGCACAAATTAATATTAGCTTTACAAATCATATAATTATCAATGGGCTCAACAATGTCATACTCAAGGGAAGGAGAGGGTTGTAAATACATAGGTGAAACATGGGAATGATCAAGAGGATTGGGGATAACACTATCATTAAAACCAAGGCTAAGAGACTCCTTATGCATGAACACATCACGTGACTCCTCCAAAGGAGTCTCAACTAGATCATGCACCTTATAAAAAATATCTTCTGACTCAAAACATGCATCAGCAAAATCAAACATAGCATCAAACCCAAAAGGATCACCCTCCCTGAGCCCCGTGCACTGCGCTAAAGGAAAGGATAAATCATTTAAGGTCAGGACAACTTTAGTATTGTCTATGGGTGATGCAAAATAAGGTTGAGTATAGCATGCATAATAAGGACACAAATTAGGGGCTGTTCTTTTCGTGGGTCAATCCACAATTACCCACTTCAACCTACTTCAACCCATTTCAACCTACTTCAATCCACTTGAAAAAAAAATACCAACTTCAACCCACTTCAACCTATCTGAACCTACTTCAACCCACTTCAACCAACTTCAACCCACCCGCTTCATAGTTTTAATAATTTGTAAAGTATCATGTGAGATTTAGGGCCTGTTATGTTCGTGGGTAAATTGGGTGGGTAAAAGGGTGAAGTAGGTTGAAGTAGGTTGAGGTGGGTTAAGGTAGGTTCAAGTTGGTACTTTTTTTTGGAAGTGAGTTGAAATAGGTTGAAGTAGGTTGAAATGAGTTGATATTGGTTGAAGTTAGTTGAAGTTGGTATATTTTTTATGTGGTGGGTTGAAATGAGTTAAAACAATGAGAATGTAATTAATGTGTGATAATTAATGAAGTTATCCAAATTTTGTGAAATTTTTGTTTGTTATTTTTTATTTTTTATTTTTCTTATTTTTAATTTTTAATTTTTAGTTTTTAATTTTTAATTTTTCATTTTTTTTGGTTTTACCTCTTCATTTTTTTTAATTTTATTTTATTTTTTTTAATTTTTTAATTTTTTAATTTTTTTTTTAAATTTATTTTAATTTTTTTTATTATTATTTTTTATTTTTTTTATTTTTTTAAATTTTTTTAAATTTTTTAATTTTTTAATTTTTAATTTTTTAATTTTTAATTTTTAATTTTTAATTTTTAATTTTAATTTTTAATTTTAATTTTTAATTTTTAATTTTTTTTAATTTCTTCTTTCTTCTTTCTTATTTTTTATTTCTTATTTTTTAAGTTTTTCACATATAATTTAATTTAAGTTTTTATTTTTATTTTTTATTTATTTTTATTTTTTTTTAAAATTTTTAATTTTCAATATTTCATTTGTAATTTTTTAAATTTCTTATTTTATACTTTTTCATGTTTATATTTTTCATTTCCTAATTTTTTGGTTATTTTTTAATTTGTTTTTTTTATGTGTTTATTATTTATTTTTTATGTTTTATGGTTTATGTTTTATTTTTTTAGTTCTATTTTATTTTTTTAAAATTTTCATTTTCATTTTTTTTATGTTTATATTTTTTATTTTTTTAATTTCGTTTTTTTAATTTTCAATTTTTTAAATTTATTTTTTCTTTATTATTAGAAATAAAAAATAAAAACATAAAACATAAAAAAAGGAAAAATGAAAAATAAAAAATAAAATATAAAAAAATGAAAAATAAAAAAAGTAAATAATAAAATACAAAACCATGAAAAATAAGAAATAAAAAATAAACAATAAGAAATAGAAAAATAAAAACACAAAAACATAAAAAACATAAAATTGGAGAAAAATAAAAAATAAAAAATAAGGAACTAAAAAACTAACAAAATAAACAGTACAAAGTAAAAAATAAAAAATAAAAAATAAAAATAAAATTACAAAATAAAAAATAAAAAAAAAATTTAAAAAAAAAACTAAACTTAAAAAATAAGAAAGAAAAAATAAATTTAAAAAATTAATAATTAAAAATACACAATTAAAAAACGAAAAAATTTTAAAATGTAAACATAAAAGATAAAAAATAAAAAATAAATGAAAATGTAAAAGTAAAAAAATAAAACTAAAAAAAACATTAACCATAAAACATTACAAATTAAAAAATAATCAAAAAAAGTAGGAAATAAAAAATAAAAAAGTATAAAATAAGAAATTTAAAAAATTACAAATTAAAAATTGAAAATTAAAAATAAAAAATAAAAATAAAAAAAATAATAAAAAATAAGAAATAAGAAATAAGAAATTTAAAAAATAAAAATAAAAATAAAAATAAATAAAAAATAAAAGATTAAAGATTAAAAACTTAAAAAATAAGAAATAAGAAAGAAGAAAGAAGAAAGAAGAAAGAAGAAACTAAAAAAATTAAAAAAATAAAAATAAAAATAGAAAATAGAAAATGGAAAATAAAAAATAAAATAAAATAAAATAAAAAATAAAACATTAAAAAAATAAAAATAAAAAAATAAAAAAAATAAAAAATAAAAAATAAAAAATAAAAATAAAAAATACAACAACAACAACAACAAACTCCCAAAGTGGATCACGCTTTCGCGGGGTCTGGGGAGATCTAGCTGTAGGCAACCTTGACTCTACCGGTATTGCTACCCATAGAGAGGTTGATTTCATAAGACCCACAAAACAGTTTTGAGAAAAAGGTTTGGAGAGAAAACGATTGCACTAAAAATAAAAAATAAAAAATAAAAAAAATAAATAAAAAATTACAAAATTAAAAAGTAAAAAATAAAAAAATAAAATAAAATAAAATAAAATAAAATAAAATAAAAAATAAAAAAATAGAAAATAAAAAATAAAAAAAATAAAAAAAATAAAAAAATAAAAAATAAAAAGTAAAAAAGTAAAGACAAAAAAAATGAAAAATGAAAAATGAAAAATAAAAAACTAAAAATTAAAAATAAAAAATAACAAACGAAAATTTCACAAAATTTGGATAATTTCATAAATTATCACACATTAATTACATTCTCATTATTTTAACCCATTTCAACCCACCACATAAAAAATATACCAACTTCAACCAATTTCAACTAACATCAACCCACTTCAACCTACTTCAACCTATTTCAACACACCTAAAAAAAAAATACCAACTTCAACCTATCTCAACCCACTTCAACCAACTTCAACCCACTTCACCCTTTTGACCCACCCTATTTACCCACGAAAGAAACAGGCCCAGTAGCATGGTTAGAGGAACTACACAAATCACATCAAAAAGGGGCATAATAGGATCTACAATAGAATGCACAAGGATCAAAACATGAATATCTAAAAAGAAGACAAGCCTTCTCAAATTCAAATGAATCTCGAGCAATCCACTCGAGCAAATAACATGCATCATCAACATTTTTACCATGAAAATCCCAATAATCTAAAAGAGTTTAGGTTTCACTATTCACACCCTAGTCAACAATGTCTGGTATTTCCCATTTAGTCAGACAATAACCACATTGAGCAAAAAACACACTTAATTGCTTAAAATTCCAAAATAATTCATGCCCAAATTTGGGAAAATGAAAATTTTCCAATGTTTTGTCAATTATTTTTTGTTAATTTTCAATTTTTTTCGGTTTTTTTTTCAAAGAAGAATAAAATTCTTAGTTAAACCTATCAGGAAAAACCAGATATTCGACGCTAGTCCCTGGCAACAACTCCAAAAACTTGATACGGTTGTAAGCGCACGGTTGCGTTGTAGCTGCTCAAGGTCAATCCCACAGACACCGGGTGAAATTACTAGGTTATGATCCCTCAACATATGCAAAGTTAAATTCTAAGCTTTAGATTAAACATACGAAGATAAGCAAACAACTATTACTAATTCAAGGAGAAAACGCTTAGGAATTCATGTAGTTATGAAAGAGAATTAAATCAAAATGATAAACATGTGTCTTTCTCTAATTGGTTAATTTCGAGGAATTGCAATCTATATAGAAATTCAGTCTATTCTTTCGAAATCAACCAAATTTGGCTAAATTAAGCAAAAATCGCTCTTTCAGGCTAATTTGATTTAATCTAAGTTTAATATATTCGACTACTTAATTTGAGTCCTACTAGCATATAAATCTCTCTTTCGAGACGAAGTTATACTATGTCTATTCAAGCAGTCCAACAACCAAATGTCGTCTTTCGAATGTTCACTCGATTGTTTCAAATGTGCAAGCAAATTTTGGCCACAAATCCACTCACAACATAAATAACACTTGATAGAATGAAATCAAACCAATCATGAAAATAAGTACAATTCTTCAAATTAAATGTAATCCAACAACACTTTCATAAACTATTAGATCCCTACATAAAATAAAACTACTCAAACATGATTAAATTAAACATCTAAAACGATAAATCTAAAGAGAAGAGAAGAGAAGAGAGAAGACAAAAGAATTGCTCAGCTAAAAATCGCGCTTGAACCGTCGTTGCGAGCCCGGGATGGAATCCTTGTAAGATGTTCACTTCAACTCACTCTCTCTCTAATCTAATCTACACTAATCTAAGAGAGGAAAATGGCAATGAGAGAATGATGGATGTTGGATTTGTGGAAATGAGATGACAATAGCCCTTTTTATAGTGAAAGTCCTGGAAGCTAAAGAGCCAAGAGACTCAATGGAATTAAAACTGCCAAGAAGTTGAAAAGGTGCGAGGAAATAAAAAGCCTCGAGGTGAAATGAAGACACAACGGATCGTGACCTTCACCATAGACCGACTGTGGTGTTCGCTGCCTCGATGTTCTTCTGTTCTTCTTTCTTCCACGAGTACAGCAACTCAGGGGCATCCGTGGAGAGCCAAAATATACTCAAATGAGGGTTAAAGCAAAGGAAAAAAGGTCTAGAATCCTGCAAAACACATAAAAGAACCATACCCAAGCATGAAATGGGAAAAGGAGTATAAATTATAACATAAAGCATATAATTTTCCCTAAAAATGCAGCAAAATGACTCTAAAATGATATGCACTTTAAGCACTTATCACACTTTTTATTTCTTTCCTATTATTGAACTTATACTTGTTGTGCTTCAAGCGGGGAACCTGTAGAGTTGTGATCTTCGGCATGTAGTTGTTGAGCTTGTAGATATACCATATGTGTTTTATTATTGTGGGGACCTAATGTAAGGCATGGAGCCTGGGTTGTGGTACATTTTTAGGCGAAACTCTGTCCGTTTCGCCCCAGAATTTAAGAAACCATTGACATCACTAGTCATAGGGTTAGGGGTGTTGCAATGAGCATAGCTTAAGGCTAAAATCGAAATGCATCTTGTCTCATTCAAGCACGATAGTGCCTTTAAAATTGTCCTGAATGATGGTGTCAGGAAGAATAAGCATGGCTTTGACTAGGAAGGAATAATAAACTGCAAAACGACAAGCAATAACGTTAGTAGACAACACTACAATATTGTCATTTCATATAAGATAATGATAACAAAAATATATAAGAAAAAACCAAGGCCATTGCAGGTTAGAAAAGATCCATCATCTCATGACAATGTAACATTAATATAAGGAATAAGGGGACAAAGTGTGAATGGTCTTAGAGGCTTAAACACTTATTCTTGAGGCCCTAATGGCCAAACATCTCAATCGAAAGGCATAAAGCTGCTTAGACGTTGCATGATGATTCTGACCATGAGGAATGACCATGCCTTGTCTGATAGTTCTTGATGTTAAATGAATTAATAAGGAGATTATGCTCATTAGCATGGATGAATGTTGCCTAATCTGGGTATTGGAAGAAAGCTAGCCAGGTACAATGCCCAATTGAAGCATGACAACTAGAATTGAGGTGTGGCTGACCCATCCACCAAGTAGGAGCCCTATGCTTGCCAGGTAGCTCACTTACCAAGCTCTCACTGTTTTCTAGTGCTTAACCTTATTGACCTTGCTAATCTCCATGAAACACAAATTAATGATCTACCCATTCACTGTACCATGGTCCATAGCATAGTGAAAATAGGTATTTATGCATATGATGTAGATCCCCTACTATCTCTTCCAGATCCTACTTACCCTGCCAGTTGAAGTTTGGAGCCACACATTCAACCACAGAGGAGGGGGGTAGGAACCGACCTAGCATGCAGCAAACAAGGAGACCTAGCACTTATCTCCTCCAACATTACAGAGCTCCCACTTGACATGGCAAGCAAAATAACAAAGAGGGGTTGGGGGAGAAAGTACAAGTTAGCAAAGGACCACAATCCTATTTATAAAGCCATAGGAAATGCACATTTAAAATCATAAAAAGATGTGTACTTGATGACTTCTATCTTAGCTTACTTTAGGAAAGAAGATTATAAAACCATAAAAGAATCACAATACTCATATGTTTTATCCATAGAAATATAAACACAACACACATTTTAAATCCCAACATTACGGTCCGAGTTAGAAGCTGCCTCTCGGTACAATATGACCGGAGATATATGCAACAAACTATGATGAAAATTTAATAAAGTTCCCTTATTGTGGGTGACAAAATCAAAGACTTGAAACAAGAAAATGCATTTAACAATGTTGAGCTCGTTGAGCCCTCCCACCATAATTCTCTCAGGAATCCTTTCCTCGATTCATACTATCTTCATTGAAGCAAACCTCCTCTAAGCGGTCTTAATTAAACCTATGGCGAACCCTCATGATACAGCTCTGAGCCATCTCCTATCACAAGTTATAGTAGGACCGCACATATGCTTAACCCTCTTCACTGGCCTTATATTCAACTATAGCATAGTCACCCCCTTGACATGTCTCCTGGTAAATGGTCACTTGAAAGACTTTAAATTCTCTCCTAATTTTTGCCACGTCATGCTTATACTCCTGGTCCATATGCTCCATATTAGCCTTCGTTTACTCACTCTTGGTGAAGTCATATGTGTGCTAGCGGACAACTCCTGTGAATGCTAGACCCAAGGGCATTGGAGTTCATTTACTTACTATGAGTCCTCGACCTAGTAATGGATACCTATCTATAGGTGATTTTGACATACCTGACAATGACAACAAAATGTCATAATTGTTTGTGGATAATTGGCAAAAAAAGTAATCATACCTGAACTATAGCGTCAGTTGCCCATGCAAAGGAAACATGAAGATTTTTCTCCTAAAACATGATCTCGAGGTAGGGAAAACTCTTGAAGCATGTTTAATCCAAGGGTTCCCCTAAACTCAACAAAGTCATAATATAATGACTTATTTTTCCCTATCAAAGGAAGGCTCCCAAGCTTCTCCTGTAAGTTATAAATCTGATTGCACTCTTTCACCAAAGAGAAAAGGACCCCAACATACTCCATCTTAGGGTAAGAAGGTCTTCCATTTGCCACGAAGCTATCTTGAATCAAGGAGGAACCTCCTACAAAACTCCATGAGGTAAAGGGAAGGAAGTGAGATGCAAGGAGAGTAGGAAAACTAGCTCGTGGACCTCCTCTGGCTCTAGGCTTTTGGCCATCACTACTGCTTGCCTCATAATCATTAGATCTCTTAGAGCTAGGAGGAATTTCATCTTCTGATATTTTCCTTTGCTCTAACTAAGAAGGAGCCATAACTTGAATTGCTTGGGCAACTTGAATGGCTTCAACTGTTACTCTCCTAGAATCCAAAGAATCCTGAGGACCTGCTAGGGTGCCCATGTTGGAGTTGTAGGAGATGCCCATATCTTTCGTCGGCCTAGAATCAAGATCACGTTAGGTGAGGCCCCGCCACAATTGTTTCGAGGGGTCATTGATGGTAGACTAAACGCGTTAACTCATGGGTAAGAAATTCACACAAATGGGGTTTATGGAATATGTGGACTATCATCGTCACTCAGATCTAGCTACTTGTAATCTAATTACTCATGTGCTAGCCTTGCATGTAACTATAAGAAGTTATTAAATACATACACATAAGAACAACAAGAACAACAATAATAATATTAATAATAACAACAACAATAACAATAACAACAATAACAACAACAATAATAATAACAACAACAATAATAATAACAACAACAACAATAATAACACAAAGCTATCTAAAGAACATGAAACAAGAAGACCATTCAAGTCCTTAGACGAGTAACGCCTCACCCGTAGACATCACATGGCTGAGGTGAAAAGTAACAAGCTACTAGTAAAGACATAACTCATGTGAGGTAACCTGATAGAATGAATATGGGTCTGTTGTTTGCTATTAGCCGCCCTAGTTGCTCTAAATTATTACCTAGTACTATGTTCATCCCGTGAAATTTATACAAACCCAAAATTTAAAACCCCTAAAACTCTTACACACTCGAAGTTTGTTACCAGGACACAAGTAAAGAAATCTCCCATTTCATTCCTTGACTGATAGCTTCAGGTATATAGTGAGAACTCGTCATGATTTCCAAAGGACCACCATCCTTATTCGGCATTTGAATTCCTTTCATTGTTCAACTGATGTAGTGATCAAAAGAGCTTAAAGGTTAGCGAAAACCACTTAAATCCAAATACCCATATAAAGCCAATTAAGATCCATATTGACGTCAGGCTGAGTTGAGCCATTCACAAATTATATTTTTATAACACCTCCACAATGAAGTCATGCAGAGGAAAGTGAAGTCCAAACTCTAGGTGCTTTATATAGATTGTAATATGGTCATTTGAAATAATGTAGGGGCTATGATGTTCATCTAGAAGTGAAAGTCTATAGTATTATGGAAAGTTATGAAGATAAGAAATAGAACAATCCCATAGTTGTCCCACAATTTCCTTAAGTCAATTAGGTTATGGGAAAGTGGTCACTGGCCCACTATCTAATGCAACATTAAGCCAAGGTGGGCAAAGGGGAGGACATGCAACCTCCTCTGATAAGAAAGGGTTTGTCATGTCCTTTGAGGCACCTGTGTCATCATCTGATTTGACCCCGTAATAGGTATCATACTCAGAGTTGGACCTTTCCAAACAATCTCCACCTGGCATACTCATTAGCGAGTAAAAGTTCAAAGATACAATTATGCATGACGAGTAAAGGATCCTGAAAACCTGAAATTTAGAACAGCCCATGTGAGCTAAAAAAAAACAAAACATTAAAAAATAGTCATAATTGGTCATAAAAGGCAACTTGAACCTACTAAAGGGGAATAGGGCTAGGAAGAAAAAATAGATAAGAAGGATTGGACATAAAACCAAGTGTGGAATTGATGTGAAGGAACTCCCGATCTTAGGGTTACTCTCACTAGTAAGGGTCATGAACAAAGTTGGTCCAATATTGACCCTAGGTTAAGGGCTATGTCCCCCTAGGCCAATATTGACTTGAGACCCTTAAGAATGTCCAATTAGAGATAGAATAGGTGGTTAGGCCAATAGAAGCCCTAAATAAGGAGTTAAGCACTTAATCCTCCCAAAATCACCTCGTTAACTCATTTTTAGTTTCTAGGCAGAATACTTTGCTTCATTTCTAACTCCAATTTAACTAGGAAAATGAGCTCTAATTTCTGTAAATTATACATGGATGGAAAGCCCTAAATGTCTATTTTCTAACAAGTTTTGAATTGAACTTAGACTCTAAGTATTAAGGAAGTTATGCGCTGAATACGGAGCAAGAGTTGGTTTAGGACTAGAAAATGCACAGTTCTAATTATGGGCTTAATTGAGGAGGTTACGACTGTAATTTAAGAGATTAATGAGCATGGAATGATTTTTCACACACAAGGGAAGAGTTGAAAAGTGGTGGAACCACCATCGGAGGAGTATTTCCTACTTAAGGCTCTCTAGAAGATGGAGGATGAATCCTAGAAAATACAGCTCATAGTGATTATAATTATCTTAAGCATTTTGATTTATTTTCCTAGGATATTTTGTAAACTCCTATTGGTCCACATACCCTACTAATGCATAGCTTTTCCCCCTCTCATTGGGTGTTTATGGATCCAATTAACTCCATGAAAAAATCAGATTTGACGAATGATATGGAGCTTAAAGCTTGGTTTTCCTCAAAATCTCAATTTTTTTATCTCTCTTAGGAGGGTGGTGATTTGAGTCTTTCCTTTAATGTAATCCTTGGTGCTAAGGCTTTGTATGGTTAGAGAGTGGGTTGATTTATCTACTTGCTACCTATTTCAAGTGTTGAATCTACTCCATTAGAGGCTTTCTTTGTTGGGGAATTTTCTTTATCTTTCTTGGTTTGTCTTTGGTGAGATTGGTCTTCAACATCCATTAGGCTCATCTACATGCATTTCATACCTTTATTTGGACAAATGGAATTCACTATACATCATTTGGTATCAAAGCACAATGATCCTATCTCTTGGCAAGAATCCATTCCAACCATCCTTGTGTTTGAATTACTTGAAGTTCCCCCCTTTATACTATTTTGTCATTAGTTCTTCTGCTTTTAATCTTTTATCTAGTCCACTAAGAGCCTTAATTAGAGCCCATACACAAACCCCAACCTAAACACATCCCTAAAACTCCACAAAAAGGCCAAAAACATGATACCAGAAATTTGGCGTTGCCACCCCGTGCCAAAATACTGCACGTTGAAAATTTAACTTAGAGATTTGGCACGACCACCTCGTGCTACCTAGTACAATCGGGCCAATTCCTATACTCTTCAATCCTGTTCTAGGGATCTAGCACGGCCCCCCGTACAATAGAGCATGACCGTGCCCTCCCATTTCACTATTTTCCTGCCCATGCTCCTTCAGTATGCTCGTGCCTTCCTTGTTTTTTTCCCTCCATTTCCTCTTTTCTCCTTTATGTCAACCATGACTGGTGAGAGCAATCCTTCTCACTCCTCGAACATTCCTCTTAAGCATGCCCATGAGATAGGTAGGGCCCTTGTAGAGCTTCAAGAGCAAATGAGGAAGCTCACTCAAAAGGCTGCACAAGTAAGGGAATCTACTCCACGAAACCCTTACTGCCGAGGCTACGATGCTCGCCCTAGTGACATCGAATACTCCTCCTTCCATAAATACTTTGATGACGAGGAAGGAAGACCAAGAAGACTAAGACATCGAAGGGATGATCTTTGGGATCCCAAAGTTGAGGCTCCGAAATTTGATGGCAATCTTAACCTGGAGAACTATCTTGATTGGGTATATTCCCTTCAAAGGATCTTTGAACTCAAAGATTATAATGATAAGATGATGAAGGGGTATGCTTTATTATGGTATGAACATTTGAAGAAGAGTAGGGCTAGAGAAGCTAAATCCAAAATCAAGACTAGGTCTAAGCTCAAGAAGCATATGGACAAGAGATTTCTACCTCCTTCTTACAAACAAGAGCTCTACCTCAAGATCACCTTTCTCAGCCAAGAAAATCTAAAGATAGAAGAGTACATTAGGGAGTTTGAGCAACTCCAAATGCAGGTTAGCTTGGATGAAGAACCCGAACTCAAGATTGCTAGGTTCATTAAGGGGTTATCTCCTAGCATTGCCGGCAATGTGGAATTACAGCCTTACTTAACCTTTAATGATGTGTCTCACCTAGCTATCAAAATTGAGAAGCAATTTAAGGGTAGGAAGCCCCTTCACACCTCCCTAACTAAAAGCCCCCTATACTCACATTGAAAGTGAGACCCCACCCCCTCAAGGTAAAGCTCTTGATAAGGGCATGGGAATCACTAGTGAGCTTCTTAAGAGCTTGGAAGGAAAGAAATATTTTACGTGTCATGGGTTTGGGCATTTTCAAGCCAATTATCCGAATAAAAAAAGGCTCTTACCATCAAGGAGGTAGAACAAATTTGAGCTATAGAGGAAGAATCAATTGAGGAGGATGATAAAAATGATGGTTCTCCTTATTGACCCCCTATGTTGGAGAAATATTATTGATCAAGAGGTCCTTACATGCCACAAAGATTCCTTATTAAGATAGCCAAAGGGAGCAAATCTTCAACTCAAGGTGCACCATTGGAGGCAAGGTTTGTAATTTAATCATAGATGGTGGAAGTTGCATAAATGTAGCCTCCAACACACTCATTGACAAACTTAAAATTCCAACCAAGGAGCATCCTACTCCATATACTCTTCAATGGTTAAGACCACGAAATGAGGTAACCACTTCGAGGCAAGCCTCTATTTCATTCTCAATCCTTATTGTAGTGAGATACTATGTGATATCCTTCCTATGAATGCATGTCATTTGTTACTTGGAAGACCATGGTTGTATGATAACCATGTCACTTATGATGGGTATGCTAATACTTATTCACTCAAACACAACGGTAAAAGCCTCACATTGGCCCCTTTACCTCCACCCGAACCTCACAAAACTAAACCGAGAAAGGGAAGTGAGAAAAGCCCCCACAAAAGTGAAACACATGAAGAGTGTGCCACTAGTAAGAGCAAGCCTCGAATTGCCTTACTAATGGTAAAGGCAAATAGAAGTGAGGGAGTGAAACCTTTCCCCCTTTTACCTCGCCAAGAGCTTGAGGATGAAACCCCAAAAACACCCGTTCCCAAGGTCTCATTATGCATTAAAATAGTGTTGGGAGAAGACCCTTATGCAAGTGATCAAGCCACAAGCTACACCTCTCGTGAGTATGATGATTTTGAGATATCTTGTTATAAGTGTGTTGAGATCTTCAATGAGCTTATGAGGCCTAGGAGAGCTACTCAATGCTTTGATGTTCTCCCAAAGATCTTTAACAATGCCTACCCATTCAAGAAGAGAGGAGTACTTAGTACCTTAGGTGTTATCAAACCCAATAATGGCAAAGGACATGCAGGAGTGATGATAAAGAATTTAATTCTAAGGATTTGAGGGAAAATCCTCTTCAAGGAGGAGGGGTTGATGCAGAGCAACTCCTGAACTTGGGCCTACTCTCACTAGTAAGGGTTATGAACCAAGTTGGCCCAATATTGACCCTAGGTCAAGGATCAGGTCCCCCTAGGTCGATATTGACTTGGGGCCCTTAAGAAGGTCCAATTAGGGATAGGAAAGGTGGCTAGTCCAATAGTAGCCCTAAATAAGGAGTTAGCCACTTAATCCTCCTAAAATTACCTCATTAGCTCATTTTCAGTTTCTGAGTAGAATACTTTTCTTCATTTCTAGTTCACATTTAACTAGGAAAATCAACTCCAATTTTTACAAATTATACATTGATAGAAAGCTCTGAATGTCTATTTTCTAGCAAGTCTTGAATTGGACTTAAACTCTAAGTATTGAGGAAGCTATGGGCTAAATACAGACTAAGGGTTGGTCCAAGACTGGAAAATGCATGATTCTTATTATGGGCTTAATTGAGGAGGTTACAACGGTAATTTTGGAGATTAATTACTAATGGATGACTTTTCACACACAAGGAAAGAGTCGACCAGTGGCAGCACCTTCATTGGGGGAGTAGTGCCTACTCAAGGCTTTCTAGAAGATGGAGGATGAATCTTGGAAAATACAGCCCATAGTAATTGTAATTATATTAAGTATTTTGATTTATTTTCCTAGGATATTTTGTAAGCCTCCTATTGGTCCACTTGCCCACTAGTGTATAGCTAATTCCTTCCTCATTGGGTATTTATGGACCCAATAACCTCCATGACAAAAATCAAATTTGATAAATGATATGAGAGCTTGAAGCTTAGTTTTCCTCAAAATCTCAAACTCTTTATCTCTCTTAGGAGGGTGGCAATTTGATTCCTCCCTTTAATCTAATCCTTGGTGCTAAGGTTTTATAGGGTTAGAGGGTGGTTAATTTGTCTACTTGTAACCTATTTCAAGTGTTGAATCTATTCTATTAAAGGCTTTCTTTATTTGGGGATTCTCTTTCTCTTTCTTGGTTCTTTGTTGGAGAGATTGGTCTTCAACATCCATTGGTCTCTTCTACATGCATTTCATACCTTTATTTTGACAAATGGAATTCACCATGCATTTGGAACAGTGAAATGTTGTGTGCTTTTTTGTTTCTGCCTTGTAACTCAAATGTTATTCGTCAGTCAGTCTAGAATAACATAGAGCACTGTATGATTATACCTTGGTCTTGTTACCAGGAGATCACATATATAGATGAGCTACAATGATATGTGTACTATGTTGAGGAGGCACCTCGATGTGATGTCTTAGCTAAAAAGACATGACATTACCATACACTGGGAGAAGTATTCTTTGTACGTAGGAACACATTTGTGATGGATGTTAAGTATGAATATATGATTCCAAGCACATGGCATAAATACCTTTATAGGGAAAGTAACCTCTTTAAGTTCGAAAAATGAAAGTCACGTAAAGTGACATCCTCAAAAAATAGTCACATATTGAAGATGTGAGGAGCTAAAAAAATTGAGGTCACATAACTTGACATTCCCAAAAAGTACATTCACGTAGTGAAGGCGTGATTAACAAAAAACTAAGGTCATGTAACATGACATTTCCAAAAATAAAGTCACCTAGTAAAGGCATGACAAGCTAAAGATTAAGGTCATGTAGTGAAGGAATGAGGAGCCAAAATCTCGTACAAGTCGTGACATTGCAAAAATTAAGGTCATGGAACGTGAGGTGTAATGAGCCGAAAAATCTAGCTCATGTAATGTTACATTCCCAAAAAATAAAGCCACAAAGTGAAAGTGCAACAAGTTGAAAATTAAGGTCAAATAACGTGACATTCCCAAAATCAAGTCACATCATAAAAATATGACGAGCCAAAAAATTATGGTCACGTAACATGACATTCTGAAAAATTAATGTCATATAACAAGCCGTATCTAGGACATTCCGAAAAATTTAAAGTCACATAACAAGCCCTAAGAAGCCAAAAAATGCACACCTTACACAATGACATTTCGAAAATTAATGTCACATAATGTGGCACTATGTTGTGGCTCTTGCTAAAGTCAAAATTTTACCGCAATCGTATGGCAGTTAATTGCAATATTCGAAGGTCAATATACATGGATAGGGTTGAAAATAGATCGCTAGTTAGAAGTTAACACAATAACATTAAAAAGACAATTAAGTTCAAATAATTAACGAAATGAAGTGCTGGCTAATATGACTAAATCATAATGCAAATAAGTCCCTAATAAATTCCATTTACTTAAAAATTGAACTTCATTCCCCAAAAAAAAAAGAAAATAGTAACATTCTAAAATTAAATATATACATATACATGTATCTACACACACACACACACACACACACACATATATATATATATATACATACATACATACATACATACATATATATATACATATATATATATATACATATATATATATACACACACACACATGCATATCTGTGTGTGTGTGTGTGTGTACACACACACACACACACACATATATTTGCACACATACATATATACAACCGCGCGCGCACACACACACACACACTCATATAAATATTTTTACAGACGCACACGTATATAGATATGTATGTGTGTGTGTTGTAACTTTCTGCAAGTATACGGTTTATCACCGTGACAATTATGGGTATCATCCTCAGGGATGATTTGTGACTTTAGGCTACTAAATTATTTGACGCAGAAATTTCGATGAATTATAACTAATGACTATAAATCGACTTTGACGAGTTACTGAATTACAAAATTGAATCAAACCAATAGCGAATCAAATTTGAGCAATGTAAATTAAACGAAAGGAGAGGCGAAATCAACGTCTCACCTCCCAACTCCTTCAACCCAACTCCAAAACAATCAAAGTACCTGAATCAATTTCAACGTAGGGGATGATGAAATGCCTGAATTTGATCCAATTGCTTCCATATTCAAAAGCAAACACCAATGTTATTACTCAAAATTGAAAACTCAAAACTAAGTACACTAACTTAAGAATTCAGGAACCAAATATGAAAACTGGGATAAACAAAACAAAAAACATTAAGATCTGAAGAATGAAAACTTAATAAAAATCCGGGCTATCCTCTACTCTACACTACTCCAAATCTGCGTGCCTCTCCAACCTTGCTCTGTTCTGTCTCCCTTGTTTTTCAAGCCAGTACCCTCGAAGTCGCCGTTCTCCACCCCTTCAACTGCCCCCATTATTCGACGAATTAATGGCTGTCAAGACTTTGTAACAGCGGCCTTGATGATGGTGATGATTAAGTATCATAAAGGAGGAGAGAAGAAGGAAGTAACGGTAGAGTTTTGGAAGAGGAAGATGGAAGGGTTGGTTGCTCTACTCGTGGCTCTGCTTTTCGGGTTTGAGGGTCAAAATCAGGAAGAAGAAGAAGGAGAGGTTTGGGGGAGCTAACTAATAATCGTGTGCAAGGCACATGCATGGAAAAAAAAAAAACCAAGCTGCGCTACTTGGGGGGAGGGAGAAGTGTGGGCCGGCCCATAGCGAGAAAGAGATAAAAGGGAAGAGGGGAAATGGGAGGAAGCTAGACTGGGTTGCTGCTTGGGCCCGGTTCTGGGCCTGTTTCTTCTCTTTATCTTAATCCAATGCGTGTTGTGATCCGATTCCCTTTTGATTCAACTTTTTCCTTTTTTTTTCCAAACAACTTATTTATTCTTTAAATTTCTCAAATTCCTACAAAACATATAAAAGAATATTAAAATCCAAAATTAATAAATTATTTCGAGCAAATATTAAATAATAAAAGGGTATAAAATATCATAATTTTTGGTTTAACAAATATCCCTGCACCTAAGTTTTGCTCGTCCTCGAGTAAAACAAAACTAAAAAACCTAGAAAATAAAACTCTAACTCCTTTTCGTAGGAATCACGGTTGCACTTAGCATGTACAACAAGCCCTTAAACCCCTAAGTTACCCCTAATGTATGAATAAGGTCTTATGAGGGTTTGCAGAAGATATACCCACAAATTCTTTAAAGAAATGAATCGAAAAAGGAAAAGAGAGACAAAAATAAAAAAAATAGTTTGGATTTACAAACATAAATATACAAGGGAGAAGACTATGCACATTCCAGCCAACCAAACCACCATGTAACAAAGATAATGGCCTGCATATAAATAGAATGTATTCATCAAGGCTATCTGCCCCATGGATGACATCAAAGCACTAACTTTTCACCCCACTGTACATCAAGACTTTGAATCCATCGCAGTACTCATGTGCAAGTGCATCATCATCCTAGGGCTTAGGTTTACCAAAATCAAACTCAATCCCACTTGACTAACATAAACTTCATTATTGACTTATTAGCATAGGAAGCAAGCTTTCCCAGTAGCAATATTGCTTCAAAGGGTAACACCAATAACACATGCCTCAAAGGGATACTTGTCATTCCAAATTTTATTTCATTTCCTTTTTTTTTCTTCTCATTTTCATTTTCATTTTTTTGTTTTTTGTTTTTTTAGAATGCAAACAAAAAACAAAAGTAATCGAGTCAAAGATAAGTGGGACAGTCAATCATGGAAAACTACGACCTTAAGACAATGAGGATGATATAAATAGAGATTTGATTACACATTAATAATGAACAATTGGGGTTAGAATTAGGGCTTAGAACGACACACTGAGGACGGAGACCTATTATGCATATCATGCTTACATATAAGCTAAAGTACAAAACACATGAGATTTAAGCTAATCATAATAGAAGCCTTCCCGAACACAAAATAAAAATATTTTTGGATTTTCAAAGTTTTCAATGTTTTAAAATTTTTTTGAATTTTTTTCAAACTTTTTTCGAAGTTTCTCCACCCCACACCTAGATCTCACAATGTCCTCATTGGTAGAAAGAAACATTAAACACAAAAAGGAAAAAGGAAAACAAATATACAAAAGAAAAACAAGACTCAAAAACAAAAAAGACACGACTAAAAAACAAATGTACAACATATATATACAAAAGAGAAAAAGAAAACCAATCAATTATACAAGAAGAAAAGAAAAAGAAAAAAAGAGAAGAAGAGAGAAGAAGAGAAGAAAAATTCTTAGCAAACAAGGTCGGGTGCTAAGTATACCCGAGCTACCTTAACACAATCACCGATCAGGACTCGGCTTGCGGAGTATCAGACACTCCACATCTTCTTTGCTGGGCAACTCCAGAAATTGGTTCAAACGCTAGCCATTCACTTTGAAGGTGGCACCACTCTCAAGGTCTTGGATGGAGCTCAATTTCCTAAGAACCAGTCCAACAGGACCTCAATTTCCTTGGAAATAGATGGAGCCTAGAGTCATACAAGAGCATTCTCATTCATAGGGAAAACTTTTTCCTAACAATATGTTTATCATGAAACAACTTCACCCTCTCTTTGTGAGATCAAGCACTCTGATAAGCCTCAGCTCTAATCTCATTTAGCTCACTCAGTTACAGCCTACGCTCCTCACTAACCTTAATCAAGTCATAATTAAGCTGCTTAATGGCCCACCAAGCTCTATGCTCTATCTCTATAAGTAGATGACAAGGCTTACCATAAACAACCCTGCAACATGAAATACCCAAGGGAGTTTTGAAAGCTATCCTATAGACCTAAAGAGCATCGATAAGCTTGTCAACCCAATCTTTCCTGTTCCTACCCACTGTCTTCTTCAGAATCTATTTGATCTGCTGATTGGACACCTCAACCTGGCCATTGGTTTGGGGATGATAGGGGGTAGCAAGCCTATGGACTATCGAGTGCATCTTCAATAAGGCATCAAAAGGTCTATTATTAAAATGGGTGCCCTGATCACTAATTATAGCACGGGGCATGCCAAATCTAGCAAAGATATTCTCCCTAAGGAACTTCACAACAACCTTAGTGTCATTGGTCATAGAAGGGATGGCCTCAACCCATTTAGAAACATAGCCCACAACTAGCAAAATGTACTCATTCCCAAAGAAAGATGGACATTGTTCTTGTCCTTTTCTTTTCACTCTGGTTATGGATGAACTTACAAAAGGGATTCAAGATGAGTTACCCTGGTGTACGTTATTCGCATATGACATTGTTCCTGTTGATGAGACCAAGGAGGGAGTTAGTGGAAAACTGGAGTGATGTAGACATACATTGGAGTCTAGAGGCTTTAGAATTAGTAGATTGAAGACTGAATACCTTCAGTGCTATTTCAGTGGAAGGGAAGATGGGAGGGGAGAAGTCACCATTGAAGGGATGCAGATACCAAAGGTCGAGAAGTTTAAATATCTAGGCTCGATCATTCATCATGTAGGGGACATTGATGAAGATATTAGCCATCGCATAAAAGTGGACTGGCAAAAATGGAAGCATGCTTCAGGTGTGTTGTGCGATAAGAGAATGCTTGTAGGATTAAAAGGATAAGTTTATCATATGGTAGTTATACCTGCTGTGCTATATGGATCGGAGTGCTAGCCTTTAAAGAAGTCTCAGGTTCAAAGGTTAATGGTAGCAAAGATGAGGATGATTAGATGGATGTGCGGTTATACGAGAATGGATCGAATTAGTAATGGAGTGCTCAGAGACTTAGTTAAACTGTTCCCCAGCGAAGACAAGCTGAGAGAAACAAGACTCAGATGGTTTGGCCATGTGTAAAAAAGGAGTGCGGACGCTCCAGTGAGGAGATGTAAGAGAATTAACATACCCAAAGGCAAAAGAGGGAAAGGATGACCAAAGAAGAGTTTGGACGAGGTGATTAGAGAGGACTTGAAAGTTGTAGGGTTAACGGAGGACATGGCTCAGGATAGGAGACTATGGCGGGATAGGATTCAGATATTAGATCCCAAAGAGTTAGCATCGTAATTGTTCACTCGGTCACAACAGGGTGGGTTTGGCTGTGGTTTCTTCATATGTCAGGTTTGCATGCAGGTAGTTCATGCTTCTGAGAAGAGACATTGTTTGCCTACCTTTGTTTGTTAAGGTACAGTATCTTCCTCTGCGTTGTTGCACTTATGTTTACATAGTTAATGCCACCTGCTTTTTTAGTATTTCTTAATTCATCCCCTGCGACTTATCCTTAGTTTTTCTCCATAAAATGTTTTCATAAAATCCTTCTTCTATAAAACGTTTTCACAAAATCTTATTTTTGTGGGCCTCTTGAAATCAGCCTCTCTACGGGCAGGATTGCCGGTAGAGGTAAGGTTGCCTACATCTGGATCTCCCCAGACCCTGCGAAAGCAGGACCCACACTAGGAGTTGTTGTTGCTGTTGTTGTCCAAAAGAAAGATGGAAATAGTCCCATAAAATCAATTCCCCACACAAAAAATCTCCAACACAATGCTGGGGTTCAGTGGCATCATATCTCTCCTGGTGATTCTACCCAACTCATGGCACCTAGGGCAACTCTTACAGTACTCAAAAGTATCCCTAAACAGAGTAGGCCAATAGAAATCACATTGAAGAACTTTGGCTGCATTCTTCCTACCACTAAAATGCCCCCCATATGCCTGGTCATGACAAAAAGAAAGGACACTCCTCACCTCATTGTTGGGAATACACCTCCTAAACACTTGGTCAGAGCAGCACTTGAACAAATAAGGATCATCCCACACAAAGAACTTCATAAGGTGGCAGAACCTGTCTCTGTCATTCTTAGTCCAATCCTTAGGGATCCTATCAGTAACTAGGTAATTCACAACGTCAGCCTACCAAGGATAAGGGTGGACAACATATAATTACTCATTGAGGAAGCACTCAAAGACAGTTGACTCTTTTTCTCTCTCTATCATAGAGAATCCTAAACAGATGGTCAGCTACAAGGTTCTCAGAACCTTTCTTATCCCTTATCTCACAGTCAAATTCTTTCAAAAGCAATATCTATTGGACAAGTCTAGGCTTAGCATCCTTCTTGGAAAGAAAGTGCTTAAAAGGATAGTGATCAGTATAGACAATCAGATGAGACCCAATCAGATAAGGTCGAAACTTCCCAAAACCAAAGATCACAACCAAGAATTCCTTCTCAGTCACAGTGTAGTTCAATTGGGCATCATTCAAAGTGTGACTAGCATAATAAATCACATGGGGCTTCTTATCAATACACTGTCCTAAAACAACCCCAATAGCATAATTAGAAGCGTCACACATCAATTCAAATGGTTCTCCCTACATGGGAGGATGAAGAACAGGAATAGAGGTTAAGGCTTTCTTAAGCTTAGAAAATGCCTTAAGACACTCATCATAAAAGTGGAATGGCACATCTTTAGCTAGCAAGTTGGACAAGGGCTACGTTATCTTATTAAAGTCCTTAATGAAGCAACGATATAAGTCATCATGTCCAAGGAAAGACCTTACCTCTTTCACACAAGTGGGAGGGGGGAGATTAACAATTAGATCAGTCTTAGCCTTGTATACCTCAATTCCATCTTTAGAAAACATGTGGCCTAAGACTATACCCTTTTTAACCATGAAATGGCTTTTCTCCTAGTTCAAAGTCAGGTTTTTCTCCTTACACCTTTCTAGAACTTTTCTCATATTAGACAGACAATCATCAAAGGAAGACCCAAACACAAAAAAGTCATCCATGAAAATTTTCATGCACTTCTCAACTAGATCTGAGAAAATGAAAATCATACATCTCTGAACGGTAGCAGAGGCATTGCACTGTCCAAACGACATACGTCTAAAGGCATAAGTCCCAAATGGACAGGTGAAAATAGTCTTCTCCTGATCCTTAGAGGTAATAAAGATCTGAGTATAGCTAGAATATCCATCTAAAGAGCAATAGAAGGAATGTCCAGCCAACCTCTCTAACATCTGGTCCAAGAAAGAAAGGGGAAAATGGTCTTTCCTAGTAGCAACATTCAATTTCCTATAGTTTATACACACACGCTACCCAGATTGCACTCGAGTAGGAACTAACTCATTCTTGTCATTCTTAATCACGGTAATCCCAGTCCTCTTAAGAACAGCTTGAACATGGCTAATTCACTCACTATCAGAAATGGGGTAGATAATTCCATGGTCTAACCACTTCAGCACTTCCTTCCTAACTACTTCCTGGAGAGTTGGGCTCAAACGCCTTTGACGGTCACGGGAAGGCTTAGCATTGTCCTTTAAATGAATTCTATGTTGCATAATGGTAGAACTAATACCCTTAATATCCCCTAAAGTCCAACCTAGGGCTTCCTTTCTCTTTCTAAGGTAATCAGTTTGTCTTCTTGGTCCAGGTCTAAATCAGAAGCAATGATGACAGATAAAGATTCATCAGGTTCTAAAAATGATACTTGAGATAATCAGGAAGAGGTTTCAATTCAAGAGCAGGAGGGGAAATAGATTCAGAAGTAGATTCAGAAGCAGCAATAAGCAAACAGTCAACAGTAGAGCATAAGTCATCAAACTCAAATACATCGTGTTCAGGCTCATCATTCACAAGAAATGACTCATACTTAGCGGAAAAATCATCATCAAGTATAGAATCCTTTGCCCAATTAAGAGTAGAGAACTCTATATCATCAAAACCAGTAGGCTGTCTTTGCATGTTAAAGATGTTTAGCTCTAAAGTCATGTTGCCAAAAGACAATCTCATCATACCATTCCTGCAATTAATGGGGGTATTAGCAGTGGCTAAGAAAGGACGCGCTAGAATCACTGGGACTTAACTAGCTAAATTAGACACCGTCTCAGTCTCAATCACAACGACGTCCACTGGGTAAATGAATTCACCCTCTCTGATCAACACATCCTCAACGATACCCCTAGATAGCCTAGTCGATCTATTAGCCAATTGAATAACCATCTTGGTAGGTTTGAGTTCACCTAACCCTAGGCTCTCATACTCAGTGAAGGGTATCAAGTTGACACTAGCGCCTAATTCAAGCAAAGCTCTATGAATAAACTGGTCCCCTATGACTAAAGAGATAGTAGGGAAACTGGGGTCCTTATACTTTACTAGGATCTGATGAGAAAGAATAGAACTTGCACTAGAGGCTAAGAAAGCCTTCCTAGGGACATTAGTACCTCTCTTGGTTGTGCACAGATCCTTTAAGAATCTAGCATATGGAGGCACCCGCTGAATAACATCAAGCAAAGGAATGTTCATTTTGCCTTGAGAGAAGGTCTCTCTCATCTTCTCAACATGAGCTTGGTCTTTTTTCTTAAGCATATAGGGACAAGAAGGTAAAGACATATGGACTTTCTCAAAAGAAAAAGAAGAAGGAGGAGAAGAAGAACCCTTAGAAGGAGAATGGTCAACTGAATCAAAGGAGTCTTCCTCTTTAAGCTCCTCTTTCTTAGACGGTGACTCAGGAGGAAGGTGAGTCTCATAATCATTGGGGACACCATCAGTAGCATCCCCTGGTTCATTGGATGAACCAATTTCTGGAGGTGAAGAAGAAGAAGAAGAATTTTGGAAGAATTGGTGAGGATACCTGCAGGGCTCATTAGGACTTCTCACTTAGTTATCAATCTCTCAACCAGAGCGAAGAGATATCACTGCATTAACTTTCCTCATGGGCTCACTAGGATTACCAGAAGAAGAGGCGGCGTGACCCTTAGGGTTCACCTTAGGTTGATTCGAAAAAGTACCTGGCTCCCGAGAATAACTCAGAAAACTGTTCAGTCATCATTCTTTCCATGTTAGCATTAATCATTCTCTCTACATTGGTATTAATTCTTCTCTCCATTTTGTCAATGTTAGTGTAACCAAGAGGATGTTGAACTTCAGCTACAAGAGGTGAAGGTTTAAGTGGATTAGGCACACCTGGAAAAGTCGGTCTTTGAAAGGAGGTTGAGGGGGTGAGAGATGGGTTGGGAGTTGTTTCCAGGAAACACTCAAGGTTGGGAGTTGGGAACTGCAACATTTGGTCCATTACTCCAAGAAAAGTTTGGGTGATTTCTCCACCCTAGGTTATAATAAGGGGAGAAAGGGTCGTTCTTAGGTCGCTGGAAGGCCATACTCGCTTGCTCTTGCCCAGTTGCTAACTGGTGGGCAAAATAAGGACAAGCACTCAAAGAATGATCCAAGACATGACAATGAGAACAAAACACTGAAGAAGTCTGAGATAACTGGGTCATCTGGGGAGACAATCCCTTCAACATGTTTTCCAAAATAGCAATCTTAGACTCTAAGTGACTCATACCAGAGACAAAATGCAACCCACCCCTTACAAACCTAGAAGTTAAGCTATCATCATGAGCTGTTTCCCACTACATAGTTTTTTCAGCCAAGTCCTCTAAAAATTCCCACGCAACTGTGGCACACGTAGAAAGAAAGCCACCGTGACACATGGACTCTACCATGGTTCTAGTCTATTGGTCAAGTCCTTCATATACAATATGGCACAAACGTGCTTGGTCTAAACCATGATGGGGACACAGGGCCAATAAATTCTTGAACCTATCAAAATATTTCCAAAATGATTCCCTATCTAGTTGCACAAATTGATTGATTTCATTCCTTAGCTTAACGGTCTTGGCATTAGAGAAATATTTTCTTAAGAACAATCTCACAAAATCATTCCAAGAAGTAACAGAATTAGCAACTAAGCCATACATCCAATGTTTAGCAGAATTTTTCAAAAGGAATCAATTTCATTCGCACAACATCAATGGGAATATTAGGAAAATGCATCATTGAACAAACTTCTTTGAATTCTCTCAAAAACAAATAAGCATCCTCTAAACCTGTAAATCTAGGGACCATTTGAGTATAGTGAGATCTTAATTTGAAAGTCACATTGAGTCCAAGGTCAGGTAGAGTAAAGCAAGATGGCAAAGCAGTCCAAGGAGGATAGAAAATCTCACTCAAAGATCTTTTGCCATTTCTTCTAATTCAAGCTTGGGTTCCAGTTCGTGTTATAGGTCAAGGTCGGGTTCACTTCTACCAAGTCATTGATTTTCAGGGTTTCTAACCCAACTAGCCATATAAATCACACACCCTCACCAAAGGTTCTAGTTTTGGTCTTTTCTTTTTCTTTTTTTTTTTAGATTTTGGATTTTTCTATTTTTTTCTCTTTTCCTTCTTTTAAGCCACAAAAGAAACAAGAAAGTGAATCAAACTAAAAAAAAATAGTATACAACCAAAAATGAGCGAATCTAAAACAAAAACACAAACACAAAGAAACTAAAAGAAGGTAAGAAATAAAACTACACCTAAACAACCTAATTCTAAAAATAACATTAAACAGAAAATAAAACTCCTAAAATCAAAACTAAATATACAAAAAAAGTCTACACAATCACAAAGGACATAAATATAGTTTTTCTCAAATTTTTTCTATCCCTAAACAGTGTAGAAAAATGCAAATAGATTATTAAGTCCAACATTCATATAAAAATTTAGATAGTCCCAAAAATTCCAAAAACTTTCAAACAAACTCTACAAATTATGCTAAATCTAGGAAAAACATCAGCACAGCAAAAGTCACACCAGAAGTCCTCCAGAAAATTAAAATGGAATGTGCAGTTAGTAAAAATCTACACTGGTTTGATTTTTTTCGGGATCAGTTCTACCTTGTTTCTGTTGCACATAAAACAAATTGATTAGAATTATTTTTCAGCAACAAATAACTTTAAAAATTAAAATTAAACTAATCTCAAAAAAAATCAAAAATCTAAATCAAAATATTAACTTAATTCCAAATTCAAAACTAAACTAAATTCCTAAATAACGACTTAACTAAAACTACAAATCATAACTTAAAACGAAAATGACTCGAACGACTCGAATAATTGAACTACGACTTGACGCAACTAGATTTCACAAACCTTCCCCAGCAACGATGTCAAAAACTTGCTGTAATGTTTCGCAAGTATACGGTTTATCGCTGCAACAATTATGGGTATCGTCATCAGGGATGATTTGTGAGTTTAGGCTACTAAATTACTTGCCGCTGAAATTTCGATGAATTATAACTAATAACCATAAATCGACTTCGATGAATTACTAAATTACAAAACTGAATCCGACCAATACCGAATCGAATATGAGCAAAGTAAATTAAACGAGAGGAGAGGTGAAATCAACATCTTACCTCCCAACTCCTTCAACCCAAATCGAAAACAATCAAAGTACCGGAATCAATTTCTCAAAAATCAAGGCTATCTTCTACTCTATGCTACTCCTAATCTGCGCGTCTCTCCCCTCCTCCTCTGTTCAGTCTCCCTCATTTTTCAAGCCAATCCCCTCGAAGGTGCCGTTCTCCACCCCTTTGACTACCCCCATTATTCGACAAATTAATGGCTACCAACACTTTGTAATGGTGGCCTTGATGATGGTGATGATTAAGTATCATGAAGAAAGAGAAAGGAAGGAAGTAACGGCTGAGTTTTGGAAGAGGAAGATAAAAGGGCTAGCTGCTCAGTTCGTGGCTCTACTTTTTGAGTCTGAGGGTCGAAATCAAGAAGAACAAGAAGAAGAAGAAGAAGAAGAAGAAGAAGAAGAAGAAGAAGAAGAAGGAGGAGAGGTTGGGGGGAGCTGACTGAAAATCATGTGCAAGGCACATGCATGGAAAAAAAAACTGGGTTGGGCTGCTTGGGGGTAAGGAGAAATGTGGGCGGGCCCACAGTGAGAAAGAGATAGAAGGGAAGAGGGGAAATGAGAGGAAGTCGGACTAGGTTGCTGCTTGCGCCCGGTTCTGGGCTTGTTTCTTCTCTTTATCTTAATCCAATGCGTGTTGTGATCCAATCCCCTTTTGATTCAACTGTCTCTTTTTTTCCAAACAATTTATTTATTCTTAAAATTTCTTAATTCCTACAAAACAATTAAAAGAATATTAAAATCCTAAATTAATAAACTATGTTGAGCAAATATTAAATAATAAAAGGGCACAAAATATCATAATTTCTTGTTGAACAATGTGTGGGTGTGTGTATGTGTGCATGTGGGGGGTGTGCGCATGGTACATGTGTGTCTGTGTGTACTACGCACGCGCGCACGAGCACACACACACACACACACACACACACACACATATGTATGCATATATCCACACACACATGTATGTAAATGTGAATACCCAAACACAAATACAAAAACACACACACACACACACAAATACATGTATGTGTATATGTGTGTATACATATACATACATACATACATACATACATACATACACATATATATATATATATATATATATATATGTTTGTATATATGTATGTATGTATGTATGTATGTATGTGTGTATGTGTGTGTGTGTATCTATACACACACGCGTGCACACGCAGACACACACACACACACACATGCATGCATGCATACATACATACATACAAGTATCATGCTCAAGTACTTCCTCATATTATAAGGGCCTTTGGTAAGCAATAGCATCTTAGTTCAATCACGATAGTGGTTAAGATTAAGCCCTATGTACCTCAAATATCATGTTCAAGTACTCCTTCATATTGTAGGTAGGCATATGAATATATTGGCTTAGTTATGCTACCACCCCCAAAACCACCCAATAACAATAATGAATTTAAGTATAGGTTCTGCTCGTGGGGTTTTGGAAGATCTAGATGTAGGCAAACTTCCATTTATAAACACTTGTCATTTTGGATTTGAGTGCTGGGCTTGGGGGAGTCTCCAGTTCGAGATCGAGAAGATAATGAGCACCTATTCTACTATTATTGCTCCTGCTGGGTCACCATGGACTTGCCTGTGACGTAGTGTTTGGGTGCACTGTGTGGTCGTCAGTTACCACTCATGTAATAATGCCTACAAAAGGTAGTTGTTATTATCCTTATTATTATTATTATCATTATTATTGTTGTTGTTGTTATTATTGTTATTATTATTATTACTATTATTAATATTATTCTTATTAATAAGATTGCTATTATTATTATTATTATTATTATTATTATTATTATTATTATTATTATTATTATTATTATACTACCACTATTACCATTGCTATTATTATTACTATTACCATTATTATTAATGTCATTGTTATTATATAATTATTATTATGAATCTTATTTTTATTATGAATCTAATATGACTGCAACATGCCAATAAAGAAAATATACATAAAATAGTTTTAAAAAATGGTTATTGTTTAAGTAGAAATATTTACAATCTCAATTCCACATTTGCTAAAGCGAATGTTACTTTGACAATTTAAATCCAATTTTTATTTATTTTAAATCAATCATTAAAATTTATAATTACAATTAGTTAAAATAAATGATATTTTTTTCATAAAATTATATACTAATGGAGTTCTTTACATAGGAACTCCACAATAATTAATTATGTTATAAATTACATAATTAAAATATTTCAAATGCTCAAGGATCCTCTAGTCTCGTTTATTCGAATTGTTCATACATTCTCGACTTGTTTAGGGTATGTTTGCTGAGCTCGCTTACTTAGGCTCATTTGGTTCCTTTGCTCGGCTTGTCAGCTCATTCATTTGGCCCGATGTTACTCAGCTCATGTAGGCTCGACGAGCTTACAAGCTCAGATATTAGAAGCTCGAGCTCAAGTTGGATAACTTATCGAGACTTGGCTGGACAAGCTTTTAAGTGAGCTGGCTCGCGAGCTAGCTTGGCTCAACTACACCTCTCGAGGGAATATTCAAGTTTCAAAATTACCTTCTACAATAATTGGGGCCAATCATCAAAATCACCTGCGCTGAGGTTTCTCTCGCTTGGTCACATTTAACTTTTGGTTGGACAATCATACAACGCAAATAATTTTGTAAGCGTATTTTCATTATCTTGTTCGATTGTAAGAGAAGATCACAAATAATAACAATCTTTTAATTATGATTGGTACAAACTAGAGAGGTTTATATTCAGGTATGTCAAATTATAAGTCATTAATAAATCTGACTTTGTGTTTTTGAGTTAATATTTTAGTACCTCGAAGTTTTGTAACTTAATGTTTATGTACCTTCCACATTTTTCAAGCACCTCTAAACCTTTGGAATTTGGATTTTAACCCTAATCTTTAAAAACCTACGTTCAAAAATTTTAATTTTATACATGTGATATTCTTCTCATAGGTACTACTCGAAGCCGTCTTTTAATTGGTATCATAGCCACTGTACAACAAATTGACACTTATGCCACAATTTATGCCATGGGAAACTTCAAATCATGGCAATTTTTCATTCTTGCCATGAGAAAGATATTCCCATAAAGAGGAAATAAAATTTATACCATGAATTACAATTCTTGTAGCAAAAACATTACTTGTGCCACATGTAGCTACTATTGGTGGCAATAATATGCCACATCTAGAAATGGTCGTGGCAACAAGGTACTTGTGCCACGAATAAATATTAGTTGTGGCAACAATTAGCCACTGGTAGAATGTATAGTGACAAAAATTACTTGTACCATGAGTAAATAGTATATGTGGCAATTGTATGCCACGAATTAGCATTTTCATGACCAAAAAGTACTTGTGCCACGAGTAAATAGAATGGGTGGCAACAAGTTATGGCACAAGCAAGCATTACCTGCAACAAATTAGTAATCAAAAAAGCATAGAATAGGTTCATGATTTAGGACCTATACGTACAAATCATACTTTTTGAATAATTTGATTCGCCTAAACATTAGACTTATGCAAAAGACAAGTATCAATGTGCCGGTTTGATTATGCTCCATCTTTCTTTTAAGTTATTGTCTTTTTCCAAGCCATCACATAATAATTTCATCCCATTCCATCTTTAATTTATTTAGCAAGTTTCATGTGTTATCACATTTTTATTAGTTTGTAATCACTTCAATATATCTTTGTTAATTTGGGGGGCGAGGTCAGTAATTACTTCCCTTTTCCCCTTTATTTAGTTTATGCGTACATTGGGATCGGATACTTTTATGAAGGTTTTTTTTTTTTGGGGAATTCGAAGATAATTTTATATATCAACTTTACTAATATTAATGTGTTAATTAATATATATCATTTGACATTAGATCATGGTTCTTTATGTTAAGTCCCTAATATTATATTTCAATTAGCTTGTATGATTTAATCCTAATATTTGTTCTAATATACTTATAATTAACCTCAAATGTTTTTGTGGATATAGTTTTCTAGCTTGCTAAAAATGGGAATTGTTCTAATACTTTTATCATTTGCAAAAAATGCTAAGTCCCTATTGTATTTAATATATAATTAGCCAACCATTTGTTTGGAAATGTGGGAAAAGCCGATTTCCTCTGGAAATGTCTTCTCTGACTAGAACTGTCTTCTCTAGCTAATTCCTCGATCTGTCTTCACCTCTCGACTTCTCCTTCCCCCATCAGCACTACTGCATGCATACAATTTCCCGTTCCACCATTAGTGCACATCCATCTTGACATGGCTTCTCCTACTTTCTCTCTTCACCTCTCGAAGATTCAGCCTTTCCTCAATGCAATCCCATTGTTCTATGTTTACGTGGGCGACCGAATTGAAGATTCAAGCCATCCCCAACCATGGATCGAAGTTCCAATTGAAAACGTCCACCTACATCTCCACCCAACCGCTGCTAGCAAAACAACCACCGCAAGCATCCACCCACATCTCGCACTTCCCAAACCGAAGACGATGGCTTCCCAAAAAACTTAAGCATGCAGAAAATACAAATATGAGGTAAGTTGGCAGCCCAAATTTTTAAAATACATATTTCTTTCCATAAAAACAATTGAAAATACAATTTCGTAAATAAAAAGGGAAAATAATGAATAATTTTCTAATTTTATTTTTTTTTGAATAAAGGATACAAAATATGCTAAATTTGAGCGCACGGGTACTTAATTAGAAGCGGTATATAATTAGGGTAAAATTCAGAAGAGACTTGTGGCAACAATTGAGGAGTTGGAAGCGATCTATAGTTGATCTCTCTCATCTCAACCATTTGCAACTTCTCCTCAGGAGCACCTAATTCAGGTAATTTGATGGTTTATTCATCAATTTTATGTAATTATAGCTGAATGTGGGCTTGGGTGTAATGGTTCTATGCATATTCATGTATATGTACTCGGTTCATTGCTCTTGAACAAATTTTTATTGCGTGATATATCATCAGACACTAAGTAGCTTTAATTATTACTACACATAGAGGATATGTAAAATATATATAGGCTAATATGTACGAATGGTACATATGAAAGTTTGCGACAACAATTGAAATGTTTTCCTATGGCTCTGCATCTAGTACCAGATGAAAAATCTCACATTGAGCAGATGAAAAATCCAAAGAAAACATAAATTGAAATTGAAGAACTTACCAGAAGATCCTGGAACAGCTAAAGCAATGACAATGGCACATAAGGGAAAACAAGTTAAAACTTCAGTCCCTTAGCATTAAGCGCATAGCTACTTCATTGACAAGTTTAGTGGATGATACTAACGTGAAACGAGCAAAGGGGAAGCAAAAAAGTCTAATGGATAATGATGTAGATTATGTTCCATGTTGCAATGATGTTGATGAAGAACAGGACCATGGTAGTACACTTCTAAAAAAGGTAAACAAAAATTAGCAAATTGCATGATTTGTCATATATAAGAGTTGAGTGCTAAATGAATGTTATAAAAATTTTGATGTATTACATGCTAGATCTTCAACTAAAGCAAAGGGTCTAGATATGAAACAAACCATTACACCAATGTCCATGGAAAATTTTCTGCTTATGAGCAAGAAACAACAACGAGCAGTAGTTGGTGATGAAGCCTTGAAAAAGGTTGTTGCAGCCTTCAAAGCTATGGAGCAAGGTATACACATATTGTCCATTTGTACTTATCCTTTAGTTATTCTTCGTTATTTTATTCGAATTTAATTTTAAGCAAATAAGTTCGTCATGTATCCTGTGTAACAGCAATGAGCAACCAACAACAATTAGATGAGAATATTATGCTGAATGATGAAGGTAAGAAATTATGCATATAAAAAATAAATACTATTTTTTTTTAATTTAATCATTCAACTTCATCTACCTATCTTTTTGTTGACATCAGAGTCAAATGATGAATTATTTGCTGAAAACATTTATGTTGATACTTATGGAGTTCTTGATGAGCAACAAGATTCTGATAATGATTATGATCATATAAATTTTGAAATTGAAGGAGCATATCAAGCTAAGACTATGACAATCATTATTATTCTATGATATGCGTTTGGTATTGGATCCGTACGACAACTATGCATATGCTATAGTTTTTGTTGTTATGGTTGGTTTGTTGTTATGGCTAGTTTGTTGTTGGCTTGCTATAATAACATCTCATTTCAATTTGATAATTTCCAATAGAAAGTGGAACAACACACATTATGGACGATCAAAACCTGTCCTCTGGGAATCAAGTGGGTAGCAATGAAGAAACAAGACCTATCAATCCTGATAATTTGTTGTTACCTTTCTTTCAAATGTGTAAAATGTGTTTTGTTATCTTTCTTTGTTGTTCTCCTCTACGCCTTTCGAGCTTCAGAAGCAGATTAGGGTCTTCTGTGCTAGTGATTTTTAACCTTTTTTTTGTCATGTTATGGTCGGCTTGTTGTTGGCTTGATGCTTATGCTTATTGTCGTGGCTCTTTTCTGCTTGCTTCTTTTCCTCTTTTTTTTCTGGTGTTCTTCTTGGAAGTTCATATAAAGTAAGAGAAAATTTTTTTGTATACTTACAAAGTGAAAGGTAGTAACATCTCATTTCGATTTGATAATTTCCAATAGAGAGTGGAACAAGACACATTATGGACGATCAAAACCTGTCCTCTGGGAATCAAGTGGGTGGCAATGAAGAAACAAGACCTATCAATCCTGGTAATTTGTTGTTACCTTTCTTTCGAATGTGTCGAATGTGTTTTGTTATATTTCTTTGTTGTTCTCCTCTACTCCTTTCGAGCTCCAGAGGAAAATTAGGTTCTTTTGTGTTACTGGCGATTTTTAACATTTTTTTTTTGGTCATGTTATGGTTGGTTTGTTGTTGGCTTGATGCTTGTGCTTGTTGTCATGGCTCTTTTCTGCCTGCTCTGCCTGCTTCTTCTTTTTTTTATTTTTTATTTTTGTGTTCTACTTGGAAGTTCATATGAAGTAAGAGAAAATTTTGTTGTATACTTACAAAGTGAAAGGTAGTAACATCTCTTTTCGATTTGATAATTTCCAATAGAAAGTGGAACAACAGACATTATGGACGATCAAACCTTGTCCTCTGGGAATTGAGTGGGTGGCAATGAAGAAACAAGACCTACCAATCTTGGTAATTTGTTGTTATCTTTCTTTCGAATGTGTCGAATGTGTTTTTTTATCTTTCTTTGTTGTTCTCCTCTACTTATTTTGAGCTCCAGAGGCAGATTGGGGTCCGATGCCAATTTTTAACTTTTTTTTTTTGGGCATGTTATGGTTGGTTTGTTGTTGGCTTGATGCTTGTGTTTGTTGTTGTGGCTTTTTTCTGCCTGCTTCTTCTTTATTTTAATAGCTTGTATTGTATCTTCTTCTTGGATAGTTTCAATAAGTCTACTTTATCAATTACAGTAGCTGATGCCTGATGTGAACTTGGTCAGTTATGCTAGCTCTATTAAGTCTGCACTTGGTTGTCACATTTGTCTATGAAGCTGCTCAGACTCTACACTATAAGAAATAAACACATCAAATGAGAGAAATAAATTGCTTGATATAGTTACTAAAGCTTTATAAACTGCTTGATACAATCTCTTTTTTCCTTTTTTGAGGGGTGGAAGAGACTTGGTTATCACAATTGTTCATGCTCACTCTTTGCTATGGTAAGGCTGGTTTATATATCTTGACTTCCCAATCCCTGCTTTGTCAGGGATCACATAAGAATATTGTCTATAAAAAGAACTATTATTTACGAGGTTGTAGTGATCTTAATTATGTCAATCATTCAAATAAGTCCGCTTGAGATGTGTATGAAGTGATTAAAATGAATGTTGTTGTCTATAATTTAGATGGTAGTTATCTTATATCAATGATTCAAATAATATCATGAATGTAAGTTACATCAGCTTAGTATTCTCCTACTTGACCTGCCTTTGTTTAAATTGTACATAAGTTGAAATGTTACTACCTAGATTGTGATGCCTGTGAAACTGTGTGCCTATGAAAGGCCAATTAGGTGTCCTCTGTTCAGGTGAACTTATTGTTATTTGTAAATTTTTTTGTGGTTGTGTGATTTATCTGTTATTTCATCCATATTTAATGCATTCTTGCCCATTATTGCTACTTGGAAAATAATGCGGAAGTCTCTAAAAAAGTTCGGCTGAAGACCATTAACACTCTCTTCTATACCTTTCTCCAGGTGGGACTCCTATACAGCATGTGTTCTTTAATAGATTTTCTGCATTAATACGTGAGACATGACATTGAACCTTTTTGTCCCACACATTTGAATGTTGCATATCGTTCCTTCAATTGTTTTTTAAAAGTGGCACATTGGGCTTCATTGAGTAGTGACTATCTTTATTGCTTACGAAATTGGGATTGGATATGCCAGCCTCGGCGATTGCAAAATACCGCATTTTGCTTTTTCTTAGTTGGGAATGTTTCCATATTGCTTCATGGTTTTATCAGACACACATGCCGAACACATCTCAAGAATGTGGGGACACCTTTACCCTGAAGATCCCTGAACCTGTCTTTATTTTATTTCAAGCTGGGGTAAAGGCGCCTAAACCTGTCTTTCTTTTATTTCACGGAGATTTATAAAATACCTTGCTATTAGTATACCCTGAACCTGTCATTCTTTACCTTGAACCTGTCTATACTAATAGCAAAGCACCGTGCAAAACCGCGCAAAGCTGGGGATACCTAAGCAAGTTATTCCTGATTATCAAGCAGGCGATTGCAAAATTCCGCATTAATACTAACAGCAATGCCTAAGATTTGCATGAACCTGTCTTTCTTTTATTTCAAGCTGGGGATACCTGTACCCTGAAGTTGGAATAATTATTTTGTGCTCGAATAATTATTCGATTGTGTTAGTCAATGTTTGTACTGTTGTTAGCTCAAGTGTATACGTTGAAATTTGTTCCACAGCAAAATAGTCATATATCTACCTGGGATTCTGTGCTCAACACTCGAATTGCGTATTTTTATATAACTTGGATTCTCAGTGCACAAGACTGCATTTTAGAGGGCTGCCCATTTTTTAGATTTTTTTGGTCATGTTATTGTTGGTTTGTCGCTGCTCGTGGCTTTTCTCCATCTGTACTGCCTGCTTCTGTTTTTTTTTTTTTTGTGTTTTGCTGCTACATATCAAAACTAGTCCATGCTCACTCTTTGTAGGTCAAAGCATGCATTCCTGGTCGTGATACTAGTACATGAGCATTTGACTTGAGTTCATGTATTACACAGTGCGTAGCTGTCGCTCTTAATGGTGGAGCGAGCCAACCATGTGGTTGGGATATGATTTATCTGGTTGCAGTGATATAATGATTTACTTACCTTCGTAATTTTTAGTTTTTGTAAGCTTAGTTTTGCTGCTTGTGCTTGATGTCATGGGGATGTGTTCTGATGAGCACAATATAAATGCTCAACATTATAGCATCTTGTAAGAGACATCTGGTTATCTTATCTTTTGATGATGTTTGATTATAATTAGGTACAGGGAAGAAAACAAGAGGCATTGTCGTCAAAAGTTAACTACGTTACCTCCAGGTGAAAAGCTAACAGTGGAGTTTGATAATGATGGTATTCCCGTGGGTGCCAATGGAAAGCTTGTCTTTCTTTTTAGGCAATCAAGTTAGAAATCGAACAGTAATCCCTGTACAAGTAAGTGGTTGGGACAAAATCAAGCTAGAGGCATTAGAACATTTGTGGAGTTTTGTGCAGGTAAATGAATGAACATGATTATTTCACTTTGCTCTTAGACTAATTGTTTTATAGCTTTTCTCATTCATAATATCTATTGCAAACGTTCAGGGGGTTTTCTCCTTTGATAGCCCAGAGTAAAGGAAAGATGCTATCCTTAGACATGCAAGGGCTCTTTTCAGGGATAGCATACATAAGTTAAAACGTAAGTATTTTGACAATCCAAAGCTGAAAACAAAAGTAGATCGGATGAAGAATAGGCCTGCGTATATGTTGGATGCAGATTGAAAGTACTTGGTTAACTTATGGAGTTCTCCAAAGTTTCAGGTAAAAAATTATCTATGAAAATTACCTAAGAATTAAAATTATCATTGCTTATGTGTGTACTAACTTTGGTAGGCAAAAGTGAGAAAAGCTGACAAAGTAGAGCACATCAGCAGATGCCTCATTATAATGGCACCCAAAGCTATGCTCGTTTAAGACATGATTTTGTAAGCACTTTCAAGTTTTTTTTTATGCATGTAATCGTTAAGCACCTTCAAGTTTTTTTTTATTCTATTCAATAACATTATATTTTTTATTTAATGATTATAGAAAGAGAAGTATGGGAGGGAATGTTGTAGACTTGATTTGATGCTTAAATCCTGTACAAGGACATCTGATAAACCTGTCAATGCTGAAAACCTTGCAAACAATATGCATGCAAAGGCAAGTATGTATACATTTATGTATGATCGTGTTAGTCTTCATGATTCACTTTAAATGCCTATATTATATATATTTAACGTGCTATGTTATCAAACATAGGTTGCAATGGAGAAACTAAAAAATGAAAGAGAACAAGGCCTTACTGACAAAACGGATGAACGAATATTCCAAAAGGTTCTTGGTAAGGAAAGACATGGATATTTGTGTGCATATGGAAAGGGTAAGAGCATTACTGATTATTTTGGGGTTAAGCCTTCACGCTTGGATCTTGCTCAAGATGTTATAGAACTAAAAAAAACGAGCCGATGAAAGTGTTATGGAAGCTAAGAAACATGTAGAAGAAGCTAGAAAAGAAACAGAGCAAGCAAAATTTGAAGCGGAACAAGCCAAGAAAGAAGCAGAAGAAGCTTGGAAAGAAGCCGAGACAACAAGACAAGAGGTGGACGCCAAAATTGAAGCAAACAATAAGATATGGGGGAAAAAAAAGGTGAAGAACATGCTGACGAAGTTTCTCAAATCTTCCACTCATGGTGATTTATGAAAATTAATTTAAATTAAGTAACAAATTTTATAAATAGACACTAATTTAGGGGTGATTTTGAATATTTAAACATATTGATGAATGTCTTTTGGTATTATGTAACGAAGCTTGTATATGGCATATCTTTTATTGGTTACAACATAATAGGTTATAATCATGTGCCAGTTGTGCTGCGAAATTTATTATGACGCTCATCAACCTATTAGCAACGAAGAGTTGTTTGACTATAATGGTCTTCCCCCCCCCCCTCTTTGGTTGTGAGCAGAAGAACATGTTGTCATCGATGAATGCCTTTTGGTATTATGTAACGACCTTTATAATGCTCACTTCCCATAAGTGTTCTTTGGGCAAAAGGACTAGCTTTCCATCATTGCTCTCATGGCTAATAGTTGACTTCTCATAGGCGCTTTTGTGGCTAGGAGTGCACTTCCCACAGTGTTCTTATGAATGAATGAATAGCTCGCCACCACTAAACTCGTGGCAAGAAGTGCGCATGCCATGGGTGTTCACGTGGCTGAAAGAATGGCTTACCATGGGTGTTCTCGTAGCCATAAGTAAATGTGCCATAGGAGCTCCGGTGGCTAAGAGAATATGTTGCCACGGGGTACTCTAGTGGCTAGAAGTAGATTTGCCACGAAACTTCGCATGGCTGACAAAAGTATTTCGCCACAGGCATTCCTATGGCTGCCATTTTTCCAATAGCCACGACAATCATTTTATTGTGGCAATAATCTTGCCACACTCACTTGTGCCACGAGACTCATTAAAAAAATTCCTATGGCAAAATGGCATGGCCACGAGTATTTGAAACGTGTGCCACAAATACTACTATAACATAAGTGTCAATTTGTTGTAGTGCCACGTGACCAAAAATAATTAATACAACTAAGGTAATTAGTAGTTAATTAAGCTAATTAACTTTGTTTAATGGTTGAATCATCATATACTTGTCCTGTACTTAATTATTCACATATTGCGTACACAATAGTGGGAACCACTTTAATAACACCGCAATTAAACTATATCATTTATATAGTTTAAGAATTGAAAAGTCGAATTAGCAAAAATCAAGGATAAAGTTAAGGAGATAAAGAACCAATTATCTATAATTCATCTTTCTTAACCAACGAAGCTAAACATAGTGGAAAATCTGATTTAGGTATTAGTATTACATTTCAGCATAGATATCATTCCTGAGACCTAGAAAATAAAAATCCATTTTCTTCGCAAGATATAAAAATCAAAAAAGAAGTAGGAGACAAATTATAAGCAATATAATCTCGAAGAATCACAAAATATGTTGTTAAGGAACAAAATCCAGAAGAGTTAAACAAAATAATTAGTGCAATAATAGACAAACAAGAAATTATATCTGATGATAATGAAGAGACAAATAATGTTCAGTTAGAAGAAGAAATATATCAACAAATGAACCTAACTAAACTAGAGGATCTTAATGTTGTTCCTTTAGAAGAAATGAGGAGAAAATTGGATTAAAAAATGTGAACAGTGCACAGCAAAAAGTGAAATCAATGAGGCTGGTGAAGAACTCAACATCAACGAAATCGAATCCAATCTAGTTAACAATATTATTCTGAAACCTGAAGAATTTGTTGAATTATCTAGAAGAAATACCCTTTTATGAGATCTAGAGATGCTCCAGCATGAGGTATAACTAGCTTTTCATTTGGGTTCGTGTTTGACAATTTCGAATGGAAAATAAAAGGTCACAAGCGTACAACTATCGTCGTAGTACTTGAAGGGCATCTGCTTAGAGACGATGGAAACGATTAAGGTCACAAAGAGTGGATTAACTAATTAATCTAATGTTAACTACATTAAACCAAATTAAATCATTAAAAGAGAACTAATCCCCTCGAACTAAGAATCAAAAACAAACATCACCATTCAAACAAATTTGAGCAATAAAGGGGGCTGAGAAGGAACGGGCCTCCTTGCTTGACTAAGCTCAGCCTGAGTGTGCTAACCTCCATTAATGAAGGTAGCAAAGCAAACCTAACTCACTCTATAGTCAAGCGCAGTCAGGATAGGGCAGAGGGTGCATAATTACTCAACTAGAAAAACTAAGTGACAAACATAATGCCAAACAAAACCAAGCGACTAACAAAATCAAAATTAACCAGAAATAGGACACAAAACTAGGAGCTAAACCATTTCTTTAATGGTGGAGACAAACTTAATCTAACCTAGAAATTAGAACAAGCACAGAGCATTACAGAGATGATAAGAAATAGAGGAAGAGGAAGAATAAGAGGTACATTGCCCATGAGATCGGCCCTCTCCATCAATCAATCTTCATCACCGGCATAAGAACAACCTAGAACTAAGCGATAAACGAGCTTCAAAGCTATTAAAAATGGCAGATTCACCATTAACCTTGCTTTAAACAAAATGAAAACAGGGGAGGGGAATTCGAAATCAGCTATGAAAAACCCATAACAGTCTATTACAAGCACCAATTCAACAAATTAGGCTCCAAATATACGAAATTGCAAGCTAGGGCAAACGAATCGAACACTCGAAATCAAAAACAAAAGAATGAAAATCGAACCCTAAACTACTAACAACTGGAATTAAAAACTATCAAGAACCCTAAAATTAAATCTAAAAACCTATATTAAACCTAGATTGATACCTAGCTGCCTTCAATCATGTGGGTGCCTTTGATTTATACTCAACCCAGTCTTGTTCTGCACTGTTCAACTAAGGCTAGCGTGGACGATGATGATCTTGGCATCTGGCGTGCTTTGCTGGCAATGAAGGAGGTGATGGAAATGGAGATGGCAGTGGTGTAGTGATGGAGAAATCGAGAGAGAGAGATATGAGATGGTGATGCTGGTGATGGTGAGGATGTCAGGCTGAAGAACCGAAGAGGGGGGTGTATCGGGGGTGGTTTGCATGCTCGAGAGGAGAAAATCGGGGGTAAGGGGCACATACTTGTCATGTGGGAGGGGGCTGGGTAGATTTAGGTTTTTTTTTTTTGCGTTCCTTTTTTTCCCTACAAAATCAAATAAAATCAAATAAAAATCTAAAAATAATAATTATTACAAGCATAAATTGGGTATAAAGGTATTGTAAAAATATCGTATTTTTGGCACAAACAGTTCGTCTAGAGGAAAACTATATCTTTTGAAGATTAATAGCCTTTGCTCAATTAAGCAAATGTGTTACATCCTAAATATTGATGGAACCCGTAATAAAGAAGAAATATTTGAACATTGGAAATAGGGTGCGAATAGTCTTGAACTTGAATACCGCATTGATTACTGAAAATTTCCCAAATTATATAGAGTATATTTTTTCTGACGCTATAGCTGACTGGTAGATTCACTAGATGAGGAAGGTAAAAATGTATCAAGAATGATAGAAACATCAACTGCTACGTTCAAAAAACTATGTGAGGAACTTGAAATTGAATTTATCGGAGCGAAACTTGATTCCGAAGAAAAGGCTAGAAAGTGACAAAGAAAGATCAATAACAACGAGCCTTGCACATGAGATATCTAGAAAATTATATTGCTGAATTTAGTCAATAGTATTACAAAATTGGGCATAATGAAACCAGTCATGGAATGTTATATAACAAATTATCCTATCCGACAAATTCTATAATTAATGAAAAATACTTTACATGTCTTGAAAAGCTGATCTCATTAATACCCTTGGTACAAGAATCTCCTATTTAAGAAAAGAGGTCAATAATCAATGTCTTGATCTCCCAAAAAAGAAAATGAAGAAAAATTTCTAGTCTATTGAGATACTCCTCATTAGTGGGCAAATGAACCTGGAAAGAGAAAAGAAAGAAAATTTTAATTTTGTGCATGTGATAGTTTTTTCATAAGTAATACTCGAAACCCTCTTTTAATTGGTATTAGAACCCATTATTTTGTAATTAATTGATCTAGAAGATCCTGATACTAGTCCACCAAGAGCCCCATACAATGGAAGTATGAATATTGAGGTATATTGTGTAACAATTGAGTATCAAAATGGAAAGGTCAAACTAACTCATTATCCTGTTCAATTAATTGATCTAGAAGATCCTAATGATCAATAACAAGAATGGTTTCCAAAAATGAATAGAAGTAGCTAGTAATCTTACTTTAGCAAGAGCCATTGGTTGTTACAACATTTATTATCAAATGTGGGCATTGATTGAATCAGGAAAAATATTACTGCATCAAGGGAACAATAGTTTCGTTTATCATAGTGATTTTAGCAAATTACTAGATACAAACTATGTAATCATGATTGCATTATAAGATTAATTGCATCATATTACATTCAATTAAATATCACATAAGTTGCATTGAGGACCTTATTCTGGCCACACGCTCTCAAGCCAACTTTGCAAGTTCACATACTACCACATTTGCTTCCTTATAAACATGTGAGAAGGAAACAATGGAGAAATAAGGAACTAAAGATAAAGACTTATATATGAATAAAAGTGAAAGCATAGCTTGGTCTCTTGATCTTTTCTTTAAGTGCCTCAACGACCATTTTTGAATCTAGCTTGTGCTTAACTCTCGAAGCAACATCCTATGGATCTATGAGCCACATTATACTGCAAAATCCTTAGTCATCTCAGTGTCCCAATCCACTATAAAACTCTTGTATGAAGCCGCCACGATATCCCATTTAGCATCGTACATAATTAGCCCCACCTCTTTCATACGTTCCTTGCTTACAACAGCATCAACATTATTCTTATACATCTTTCTCCTTGGCACTTCCAGCTTGCTTCATCACCCAACCTTCATTGTTGGCCTGCCATCGTTGCATCTACTACATCTATAAAGCTCCACCACCCAGCTAAACATTTAAGTGACAACAGGATGGGCTCTTCCCTGTTCTTTTCAAAGATCCACTTGTTCCTCACATTCCAAAGATCCTAAAAGATAGTCATGGTACATGCTCCTCCTTCCCTAAGGACTCAGAACATGATATGGAAGACATGCCTATTTGGGGTCACACCTAAAATGGTGATTCCATGGTCAGACTAGCCACAATTTTAATGAAGAAGGTCAATGCTCATGCAAAAAAATAAGCATTTTATAGGCTGATGTAGACAAGGCATCCACCATTTTGACATCATCATAGTTTCTCTTGCTCACACAATAGGATCATTAGGTATGCTATAAGACTAATAAATATACTCCATAATGATTATGCATCGTCCACCCTCTTTTTTGGGCTACAGAGTTGCTACCACCCGCGTAATTTCTAGTTTTCCTCATTGCATTCACAATCTGTTGATCCTCCTTTATCTCCTCCTCCCCTCTCTCTCCTTCTCCTCATTTTCCTTCCGCACATCTTGAAAATTTAACTTCAGTAGGTTTTGTGCTACCTCATCCATACTGGGCGTATTATTCATGTTCAACATTGGTTTTGGTTTGAAAACTATCTTTTGAGTTGTCCTTCAAGATGCATGCTCCCTTCGTTCGTTCTCATCCTTAATTTTCCAAGATCAGGCTCCCATCCATTCTCCAAAGTTGTATGTTGCACCCCCTTAATCCTCTTACTCACTTAGTTCACAATCACTCTTCGCGTGCCCTACACGTTCACAAAAATATCATATGTTGCAAATCTTTTGTATTCCACTAGAAATTTGACTTCCTCTAATTCCTATTATTCTTTTGTATTGTGAGTTCATCAACAAGGGGTTCATGGAAGTCCATCAAAACTTTAACATGAAGAGAACTTGTCTAGCCTTATATGCAACTGTCATTAATCTTGAGAAGAACTCCTATGGATCGCCCCAAACCTTGATTTTATTCTCTTTCTTCCTTCCAAGTCAATAATCATAAACCCTAACCACAAATGACACATGTGTCAGGTTTTCGGCGGTCTTAGATGCTTTCATACTTTCAACTACTGGCTTTAAAACCACCACATTCTTGTTAAAGAACCACAGTGCTCCTTCAGTGAGTCCACTCAAATCTCGGTAATGGAAGATTGAACATGACTAAATTTGTGCCAATCTCCTCAACTTCCAATCGATGTTTAGGGTTCCAAGTTTTTGGTATAGTAATCACGAGAGCATTTGAATCGAATCTCCTTATTGTGCTAAGTTTCCCGACTAAGCAAATGAATAATTATGTGTTTTTGTTTATATCCGAATCACCGTCTCACTTTATAATGGGTTTCACTTTCATCCTTTCTCTTCCTTTCTCACTATGTCCTTTACTACTACCTTCATCCTTCTTTATCATCAGGCTAGCAAAACAGGATAGAAACAGTGTAACCACCAAGGTTGAAGGAACCGAAATGCGCCTAGCCTGGAACTCTCACACAACTAAGGCATGGGACAAACCCTAGCCCTAGGGGAGACGAAATTATTACAAATTTGAAATAACTGTAGCATTGAAATTATTTCATTATTATGTTGCTAATAAGTAATATTAACTATTCCTTTTAGACCGTTGTGAGGTGCTTGGAATAAAATGGCTAGTATTAATTAATATTATGTTACTTACAAGACTAATGTGATGATGTTGGACTAATTATGTCATTTTCTAAATAAATTAACAAGAATGGTATTTACTAATAAAAGAATTCTTAAGGGACAAAAAGATAAGGTAATACGAAAACCACTTATGTTGGATAAAAGTGTACCATTGATATCATATGTTAACATGACATTTTAGGCATCAAAATTACCTTCTCTAACTAACTTATAAAATAATTTTGGTCATTTTTTTTCAACAATAATGTCGATGGGAGAACACAACAAAATCACTGAAAATCAAGTACGGAAGGATTATTTCAATCGTTCATCTATCTTGTTCCTCTAATTCTTCTCTCTTTCCTCCTATTTCCCTTCTCCATTGAACATATTTCAAATTTCAAATTTCAAATTTCGAATTAGACATCAAGCAGTTCTTTTCAAATGATTAAGATGCCTATTTTAGTTTTTCTTTTTTTGGTTTCAAATTTGAAGTATATATTTACATGATGCATTGTTATGTTTCTAAGTCAACATTTACATGCATATTAACATCTTATTCATGCCATACAGATAATTGAAGTACAATTTAGTATTTCAATGCATTGTAATGCATGTGAAAGAAGAGTTGCCAAAATCATCTCCAAGATCAAAGGTTTGTCATACATAATCTTTTTTCTTTTTTGGTCATGAATTTTTTGAAGGCAAAACCATATACCTATAAACACATATTTATAATATTAAATTTAAGAAAATGCAGGGGTAGAAACCTTCATAACAGATATGACGAGGCACAGAGTTACAATAGTAGGTCGATTTTGTCCAGTAAAGGTTTTGAAAAAACTAAGGAAAAAGACAAGAAAAAGGGTAGAGATTATAGAACTTCAAGAAGAAGATGACGACGACAAAAGAGAAGGGCTTGAATACAACGAATCAACATTAGATGATGATGGGTCAAACCAAATGACACCGCTAAACAAAATTTTTACGTTGGGTTATGTGCAATATGAGTACGGCTCAATATTTACAATATTTAGTGACGAAAATCCTAATGCTTGCTTAATAATGTAAGAACCAGTCAATTTAACTTGTTAAATATGATTTATTCATGCCAAGAATGAATAAAAATGCATTTCTTAATATAGATATTTAATAATTTGAGAATATATATTATTTTTTAACTAGGAAGTGAATAAGTATTATGTAAATCTCCCATTGGTATGACACATTATTGAGGGAATCTTGCGTAATTTTCTTGTAATTTTCGCAAGTAGGGTTGCAAATTGTAATGAGATCTTGTTGTATCTCAGGAATTGCAAAATTAAGCTACAAGTGTACAGTCGTACTTGTAACACTACAAGAGTCGCCCACAGAGATGGATTGAATTTAATTATTAGTATTAAACCACTAAACTAAAATAATTTAACCAAAATGAATTTTCGACAATGACAAATAACCTTTCAAAAAATCTGATCTAAATCATGAAATTGAAATAAAAACTACAAGAGAGAAGAAAGAAATTATCTTGACTGCTTAGAATAATTAGAAACTGTAATTACTAGACAAACTTATGGAGAAGATCCCAACCTTGAACGAGTGATCAATTCAAGATTTCAATATCCACCACCAACCCGAAGGACTAATAAAAATTGAAATTTTGAATGTGAGAATTAAACTAAAAGTTAAATTATAAAGCTTAAATAACTAAAAGTAAAAACTTCAATTAAAACTAGAGCTAGGAAAATTAAACTAAAAGTAGAACTAGAAAAATTGAAATTAAAACAAGAAATTACAATTAAATTCAACTCAAAGAAATTTCTAAAATCACAATAACCTCTCAAACTTTAGAATCGATGATATAAGAGGGAGAGAGGAAGCACCCCCAATACCCCTATCTATACTAGTGCCAAGCCCCCAATCTTTTTTAATTATGCTAGATTTCCCAGGTCCCTAATAATTTCTACTTTCCAAATCACACTCTTACCTAATTCTTTCAATCTTCGAATTTCTATTCAACATCACCATCGCCTGATTTGTGGATCTTCTTTTCGGTACCAATTGGCCAAATAATATAAATATCCTGATCATTCGCATCAATCAACTAGCATGGTTGATAATAAGGAAGCATGTCATGCAGTTATGGGCTGCTTGTGTTGGATCACACGTGCATAGGGAAAGCTGACTGGTGGATCGCTAGGAAGGCATGTGTGGACTTGACTATGTGTTGACCTACAATTGTGAAGAAAGTTGGGACTGACTGCTCCGCTTGGGCCGTGCCGCGCTTACTTGGAGCTGCAGGGCATTAAGAACAAGTTGGATTGGGCCGCCTGCTTAAAGAAAGGAGGCATGCGTTGACTGGGGAAGTAGGTACTTGACTTGGTAAAGGTCATGAGGCATTGGACTGCTTGGATTGGAACTGGGCCAAGCGCTGGCCCGTTTTTCTTTCCTTTTTATTTTTTCTTTTTCTTTATCTGCTAAGCCGATGGACTTCATGCGGGCTTTTGGGTCTGAACGAAGTAGAGACAAATGGGTTGGGCTATTGCTTCTTTCTTCTTTTTTATGTCATTATTTTTTTTCTTCTCCCTTCTTTTTGTTGGGTTGAGCCAATGGGCAAAGGAGCGTTTGTAGGTTAGGCCGATCTCAAACTAGATTTTCACACCTGATCACATTCTCTTGTCCTTTATTTCATCGCTCTCTCATTTTCTACCGAATCAAATAAAAACCAAATATATCCCAAAAAATAATCCTAATTATGAGTAAAATTAAGTAATTAGGAGTACTTAAATAGACATTTTTGTTGCCCAAACACATACCCATACACCAAGATTTTGCTCGTCCTCGAGTAAAATAAAAGAAATTAAATCTACCTACGACACCTGACTCACTTTCATAGGAATTACAGTTACACTTAGCACGTGCAATAAGCCCTTTAAACCCTTAGATTCCTCGTAGTGGATGAGTGTGGTCTTATGAGGGTTTGGAGAAGATATACTTACAAAATCTTTGAAAAAGAAAACAAGAAGAGAAAGAAAAATAAAAATAATTTTTTTTTAATTTTTCAAATATACGTAAAGATATACAAGGGAAAGTTGTACACACTTGATCAACATATCACCCTACAACCTAAGTATCAAATTATATACAAGCACAATGTACATGTCAAAAATCTTAATCCCCAAGGATGACACCCATACACCAATTTTCACTCCACTAGCCATCAAAACATTGAGTCTTTCCTAGTGTGCGATGCAAAAGAATGCCATCACCCTAGGAGTTAAGCTTACCAAGGTATGACTCAATCCCACTTGACTATTTTATTGACTTATTTGACTTGGGAAGCAAGCTCTCCTAGTAGCAATATTATGAAAAATTAGCTTCCGGGTCCACTATGGTATGGGTAAATATTTAATTGATCTAGCAAATTTGGATAAAGATTTTGGAACTACCCAGTTTTGCATAATAATTTTTTAGAGTACAACTGTTTGGGTTAATATTTTTTTGGAGGACAAATATTTTTACTTTTGGTCCAAACTTTTTTGATATTTCTATTTTTAGCCCAAATGAGATTCAAAATGCAAATACTTAAACTTTTGGACTGTTTAAAAACTAAGCTTATATTATCGTTTGGACTTTTTATAATGACTTTACTAGTACTACTTATCACAGTCTACTACTTATATCATAAATGTTATATTTTCTATTATTAGATGCCCATCGAGCTTAGCAAAATAATTAAAGCTTAATTACAGAGTTTTGACCGTTACTTCAACTTAGTCAGCATTGGGCTCTGATGTTCATCTAGCTTCCAATTTATAGAGATTGCTAATATCAACCATACCTTCCTTAGACCAGGTTCGATTACAGAGAGTTTAATCTTTTTAAGGATAGTGGAACTTTAATCAAGAAATTATAATATTTAAAATATAAGATTCGATTGAATATTGTCCCCTACTGGCAAACTTCTTTCATTGAAAGCTTAAAAGTGGAAATATTACAATGGAGAGATTTGAAGAGGGACTTAAACAACTAAGATCATCATAGATGTTTGCTCATAAAGAAATGGAGAATCCTGACTTCTCTTTTGTTCGAAAATACTCAAATGATCGTGTCCCTTCTCAACACTCAGTCTCTCTTTTTATAGAGGAGTTGAAATATATAGGATGTCCTAATGGCTGCAATACACATTGATTTTACACATGGCTACAATTACATTTATATGGCTACAGTAGATTGCCTTATTTTAGAGACCTGACACATGTCAAAATAGTATAATAATGGAGCAACCAATTTTCAGAGCTTTTTAATACCAACAAGTGTAGTCATCATTATTAAGTTTCTCCATGCCTTCACCCCCAATAATATCTTTCAGTCCTTCATTATCCGAACATTCATCAAAATCTTCGTCTAGTTTACGATGCTCTGGATCCCATTTCAAATAATTCATGGAGATAATTCTTTCCTTTTTCTAATAAGAATTTTTCAGCTCCAATATCAAAGAGATAATCAAAGACATCTTCTGAAGTAGCTCCTTCTACCTTCATATATTTGCTGAACTCATTATGACAGGCGAAAGTAGTATTTCCGCAGTGCATTAGCATTACTCCTTGGTCGATCAATGCCCACATTTGATGGAAAACATCGAAAAAAAATCAATAGGTCTTACTAAAGCAGGATCAGTAACTAACTCATGTCGTTCCGAAAATCATTCTTATTGTTGATATCTGGGATTGTCTAAATCAACTAGTTGAACCAAGTAATGGGTTGGCTTGACTTTTCTATTTTCATACTCAATTAATGCACAATGTACCTCTACACATTGGCATCTAATGTAAGGGATTTTTGTTGGTCCATCAGGAGAAGTGTGATCCTAATGAATCCTCCTAAACATGCATTGTTGAAATTTAGTTAGTCTTGAGAAAATTGGGTACTTCAATATGCGATTTCCATGAGGTAAACTACCATTCCATATTCCCAAGGTTTCATGATTGGATCATTTGGAGAGATTGAATTTGTTGGAAAGCTAACTCCACCAACTCCAAATTTATCGGTAAAATAGATTGTAGTACTCCATAATTCCCAAATATGATATGAATAATTTTCATAATAGTTGATGCAGGCTACATATCACTCATTGAACCATTTTTTTGAGCATTAGAACTTATTTTTCCCTGGATATCATAAGGACACCTTAGGTAATTATTTTGTAATTCTAGAAGGAAAAATCTTTGGGCTATTAGGTAGGCAGAAGATAGCAGACCAAAACATGATCTACTTTTATATGGAATTCCAAATTATCCATAAGGACTTTACTAGAAGGAGAAACCCATTCTAGTATGAATTGCATTCCATTTTAGATTTCCTCTTTTTCCGATAGGAGTTCTGCTCTGATGATCACCATTTGCGAGTTCACAAGTTAAACTATTTGCCAGAGAATTATTCGATTCCTCTATATGTTTAATAGAGAAGGAAAACTGGTTAAGCCATATGAGTCACCTTTGTGCTTACATATTTGATGAATTCTTTTTCACAAAACCAAGTATTCCTTTGCAATCAGTTCGAATAAGAAAAGGTTTTGGCACTAAAAAGATTAATAATGTTTCAATTCCCTTTATGATTGCAAGGATTTCTTTTTTCATTGTCGGATAGTTGCATTCTACTTTATTAAAACTTTCACTGTAATATTCACAGAGTTTTTCTCCTTCTTTGAATTTGAGTACCGCACTCCACTGCTCATTATTGGGATCCGTCTCAAGAATTAAATCATCTCCTTTATTAGGCAAATTAAGAACATGAAGATTTTTACACATCTTTTTGGAGTTTTGAACAATCTTTGAATCACTAGGGGTCTATGTCCAAATTACTTCTTTCTTGGATTTTTGCTGCAATTGCTTTCTTAGTTTAGCTAAAGCTTTAATTAAATCTAAAGCATAGGTAGAGCATCCAAGAAACATTTCTAACTACTTCATATCTTCAATCTTTTCAGGAAAATTTTCTATTTTTTTTAAAATATGCTTTTGTAGAATGATTTGTCCAACTTTTATCTCTAAACCTAAAAACTCAATTTCTTGTTCAACATAAATGCACTTATTCTTACCAAGAATGATACCATGATCAATGCATCTTTGAGTGACGGCTAAGACATCATCTTTGTATTGTTCTATGGTCTTGAAAAAGACAAGGATATCATCCATATAAACTAGGCAGCAGTGATTAAGATCTTTAAAGATATTATCTATTCCTCTTTGGAATATTTGATGTGCATTTTTAAGACCAAATGGCATGACTATCCACTCATAATGTCCTTATAGGGCACTAAATGCAGTTAAAAGAATGCCTTCTTCATCCATTTGTATCTTCCAGTATCTGCTCTTGCAATCCATTTTTGAGAACCAAGATACTCCTTGAATTCTATTGAAATAACTATTTTGGTAGGAGTATAACAACCATCAAAAATAATATCGTCATTAAGCTTTTTGTAATTGATTGTCATTCTTGTTTTTCCTCTTTCTTCCTCAACATGATTTCTTACCATGAAAACAGGACTGGTGTGAGGACTCTTGCTATTTTTTATTAATCATTTATCCAAAAGTTCTTTGATTTGTTTATTACATTCTTGGATATGCTGGTGTGTATACACCATTTATTTGACTCGAATAATAGTGTTGGGATTTAACAAAGTTATTTTTGCAAATGTCATTTGTTTATCCCAAAATTTTAGTGGATTATCATGGTACAATTGTTTGCGTAATTGCTCTTGTTCTTTAACAATCTGCTCTTTAATAGATAACTCAAGTAATGAGATTATTAGTGCTATCTCATGTTGTGCAGGCATTGCCTTCTCACCATGTTGGCTACTTGTAAACTCAATCTTCTGATGGATGTAAGCCTTAATTTTTCAGTAGGAATAGAGTGACCATTAATTGTGAATATTATTTGGTTTATGGTATGTGTGTTTGGAGACTATAGTCTCTAAAAATTATTTTCAATAATCATATCATAAGAGGGTTGGTCAGTAACCCATAAAATTGGTATAATGCATTAGACTCCTACTAGTTCTATGGATAACCATTCTATTGCCTCGTTATGGTTCATAATGTTAGTATCAGTTATTCTTACTTGTAAACAATTCTTGGCTTTTTTCTACATAAATTCTGGAAATAATGCTGTTTTTCCAAGCCATACAAAACATCTACTATCTATGTAGGCATACAATTCATATTTATTATATCCCTCTAAACATACCTTTATTGGTATATAGATGCTATTAGGATTTGTATTGTTATCTTCATAGTATATCTTCATAGTCATGTTCTTAACTAACGCATCTTCATAGATTGACTCACTAATAGTCCTAGTTTTATACCAAATGAATTTTCTATCTAGACTCATACTTCGGTCTACACTGTGTCTTGTGAATTCAAAACTCATTCTACTCATTTTATTGGTCATGCTAATTGTATCATCCTCTTTAAGCACTTCTTTAGTTGATGAAGATCCTTCTTCCCATTCTGATTATGCACTCATGCTTTTTAATAGTTAGGGTTTAATGGTAATTCTACCATTCTGATCAGTTTTTATCACATTTTGTTATTGATTTTTATAGGGTTGGCAAAGCTAGATATCCATGAACGATCAATCTTTATCTTCTATGGATTGGATTTAATCCTCTGAATTTTTTGCATAGCGGTAGGCCATTTAAAATTTTCTGTCTGTATCATTGTTACCTTAGTCTTTGGATCTATAGTATTATCTAATTTGTAGATAATTTTTCAAAATACCCTTAATGGATATCCTCATCTTTTCATGTCCATCCCAACTATTTTTATCTTAAGGGATAGAAAGTTTTTAGCAAATTCATCTTTTAGACTCACATAATATCCAGGTTGACAATTGAATCCTACTGTTCCACTACATAAATTAGTCTTAATTCTTATGATAATTTGATTATTAAATTTGGTGTGCATGATTTCACAAAGTAAAGCATAAAGATCAATATCTTTGCCATAATATTGTAATGGAGTAATTTGAACTTGAACACTACTAACATGAATATATCTATATTTTTTTATCTTTGTTATGCTTAAGGATATTTTCCTAATTATTGAGATTAACTTCTCCTACATCATACTCACAATCTTTTATTTCTAGATCTCCTTCTATCATTTCACATACATATTTGCCTATTAATTGAAAGTTGGACTTTTTATAAGTCATGTCTTTGTAAATTGTGGAAATGATCCAATCTCCTTTGACTTATTCATTTTCATTGTCTACAACAAACTCTTTTTCTTGAAAATCACCAAGACTAATCGAGCCACTTTCCATCATATGATTGGTTTCTTTATAATCACTTTCTTCATATTCATCTTCTAGTATGATTCCAACAATTCCTTTGTTGTTATTCAGTGCTAGATTTAGAGCTTCTTCTTCACTAAGCTCAAAATAATCTAGGCTGCCCAAAGTTTCAATTAGCTTATTATTCTTTCTATTTTTGTATTCGTTAGCATAATGTCCTACTTCTCCGCATGCCCAACATTTATAGTTGTTTTTCCCTGTATGACAATAAGCAAATTTTCTAAAAAATCTTCGTTTTTTAGGACTTGATTTGTTATAATATTATTTTTTTTTAGATATTTCTCTCCCCTTTGCTTAATAAAGCTCTTTTTCTTACAAAATGTTCTTTTACTTCTCCTTTCAAGTTCTTTTCCCCATTGGTGAGGTAAATCCCAATAAGTTAGAAACTACTTCATAATTTTCTTTTGCTTTTAGAGATCAAGACATTGATCATGGACCCATTTTCTTAACTAAGAGATTCTTAACCCAAGGGTACCAATGACATCTACTCTTTCAAACCATGCAATGTATTTTTCATTAATTAGGGGATTTATAGAATATGGCAATTTGTCATAGAACATACCAAGATTAGTTTTTATTATGCCCATCTTTATAATAATACTGACTAAATTCAACAATATGATTCTTCAGATACCTCATATCCCATAACTCTATATTATCAATCTTTCTTTGCCATTCTTTTATTTTTTCTTCCAAATGAATTTTAGCTCCAATAAACTCAATCTTAATTTCCTTGCATAAAATTTTGAACATTGTAGCTAGTGTTTCCATAATTCTTAATACATTTTTATCATCTTTATTTAATGAATTATACCAATCAACTGCAGTGCCAGAAAAACTATGCTCGATATAATTCAAGAAATTTCCTACAGTCCATGTGGTATTTTAATTTAAGATACTATTCATTCCTCTTTTCCAGGGCTCAAATATTTTTTCTCTATTACGAGCTCCATTAATGTTTAAGATATATCCGGTTGGACAAATTGGGGTAAGACCAATTTCTTCAAATGTCGCAGTTTTCCTTGATTTTGGATAAACTCAAAACAAAAGTTAGTTGTACGTCCTGTTGAAGGTACCTAGACCTCATAAAATGGTATTCCTTCTAGAAGGTTCACCAAAATTCTCAGGTTTAGGAACTACATTGTTAACTAGATTGGATTCAATTTCATATGTGTTAAACTCTTCTCCAATCTTGTTAATCTCGTCGTCAAATACCATTTTAACATATTTTTTTTATCTAGTTTCTTTCCAATTGTTTCTAAAGGTGCCACATTAAGATCTTCTAGCTTATTAGGTTCACCTATTGATATATTTCTTCTTCTAACTGGACATTATTTGTTTCCTCATTATCATCAGTTAATACGTCTAGGTTTCCAATAATTGCACTCATAATTTTGTTTGATTCTTTTGAATTTTGCTCTTTCTCAAACATATCCTGTAGTTCGTCAAGATTATACTGCTTATACTCCATCCTCTTCTTCTTTCTCTGCCTTTTCAGATGATTTTTCAGTTGATTTTTCTCTTACCTTTTTTTAGATTTTTGTAACATGCAAAGGAAATGTATTTTTGTTTTTGGGATTTTGGAAAGGATACTTATGCTGAAATGTGGTGCTAATACTTAGCTTAGATTTTTCATTGTGTCTGATTTCGTTAACTAAAGAAAGATGGATTGCAAATAACTGCTTCTTAATCTCCTTGACTTTAGTTGTAATTTTTGCTAATTTAGCTTTTAATTCTAAAACTATATTAGTGATATAGTTTCATTGAGGTGTTACTGAAGTGGTTTCTTCTTATGAGTGAACAATATGTGAATAATTAGGAGCAGGACAAGTAAGTGATGGTTCTACCATTAAGCATAGTTAATTAGATCAATTAAGCATTAATTAGCTTAATTATCTTAATTATTTTTTGTCACATGACTATGATACCAGTTGAAATAGGGCTTCAAGTAGTACCTATGGGAAGAAAACCACATGTACAAAATTAAAATTTTCAAAAGTAAGTTTTTAAGGATTGGGGTTAAAAATGAAAATTTTAAAAACTTAGGGTGCTTTTTGCAATTTAAAAAGTCAAGTTTGGTCACTTTTGTTTCCAGAAAAAATTTGCCCAAACTTGGATGGACCTCAAAATATTTACCCAAAATTTTCAGGTCAAAAAATATTAACCTATACCTCGATGGATCGTGATATAATTTATCCATTAACCTCAAAGGGTAGCACCTAGTAGCGCATGCTCAAAGGGATACTTGTTATTCCCAACTTTATAACTTTTTATTTTAATAAAAAAAATCCAACCTTTTTTTTTGGCTAAGTAAAAGAGAAGTGGGGAAATCAAACCATGAAAGCCTAAAGCCCTCAGATAATGATAATATATAAATAAGAACTAAACTCCACATTATAAAGGAATAATGGGGTTAGAACTGGGATGTGGAGTGATATACTTTCTCCTAAGGTCTATTATGCACACTATACTTATATATAACCTAATAGTAAGTGACAAAGGGTCAAAGTCAATCAAGATAGTACAACTCCCTAAAATCACCCAAAAATAGAAATTTTTTTCGTTTTTTGAAAATTTTCCCCCTTTTTCTTTTTCAAATTTTTTTAAGCCAGGCTTCCTCTCCCTCACACCAAGATCACTCAATGTTCGCATTATGGAAAAGGAGCATCTAAGACACGAAACAAAAGCAAAGGTAAAAATTAAAAGAAATGATGTACACAGTATACAAGGGATATAACAATAATACCAAATCGGATACTATATGTACCCGAGCTACCTCATCACCCATCAAAAATCACTCGGTGGTTTGTGGAGTATCAGACAGTCCACATCCTCCTCTATATGAAGTTAGAGGAACTGCTTTAATATTTGACCATTAACCTTTTACTTAGCTTTAATAGCAAGATCCAGTGTCTCAACTACTCCACAAGGAAACACGAGTAATAATAAAAGAACCCATCTAGTGGGACCTAAGCTACCTAGAAATAGGTGCGATCTTGAATTATATAAGAGCACTTTCATACTTCGAGTAAAATTCTTTCTAAGAATCATCCTATCATAAACCAACTTCGCCCTTGCCTCAAACAATCTAGCACTCTCATATGCTTCAGCTCGAATCTCCTTTAACTTACTCAACTATAGTCACCTCTCCATACTTGTTGTAGTAAAATCACAGTTGAGAGTCCTAATAGCCCATCAAGCTCCATGCTCAAGCTCAACTAGGAGGTGACAAGGCTTTCGATAAACTACCCTATAAGGTGAAATACCCAAGGGTGTCTGGTAAGCCGTCTTATAAGCCCAATAAAGCATTAATAAGTTTATCAACCCAATCCTTCCTATTCTTGTTGGCAGCGTTTTCTAAATCTGTTTGATCTGCCTGTTAGAAACCTCAACCTACCCATTGGTCTGGGATGATAGGGAATGGTTAGCCTATGCATAATGGAGTTCCATATCAGTAACGAATCAAAGGATCGATTGTTAAAATGTCTACCCTGATCACTAATAATAGCATGAGGTATGCTATACCTAGAAAAAGATGTTTTCCCTCAAAAACTGCACAACAAGTCTGGCCTCATTAGTCCTAGTGGGGATAGTCTTAATTCACTTAAACACATAATCAACAGCTAGCAATATATACTCATTCCCAAGAGAAATTGGGAACGATCCCATAAAATCTATACCCCACATATCAAAGATCTCTACTACAATAATGGGGTTAAAGGGTGTAACTCCTTACCCGAAGGGGGGCAGGCGCATCACTGTCGTGGATGCTCAACTGGAAACACCCACAAGGCTCTCATTAACCTTCATTAACTCATTTGAAAACAAGTGCAGCCTACACCTTGTCTATAATTTGGCAAATTCAATGGGTTGATTCTAAAACATGCTTTTTATACATACTTAGACTATACACAACTTTATACATGTGCAAACAAAATACGCCCACATCGTATTTACTAAACATAATTTATAATACAAACACATGACAAGGTCTGGACTCTAGCTTCACTCTCTAGAAAGTGTACCTAATGCCTAACCTCATGTAAGCTTCAGTGGGTTCCTTTAGCTTTCAAAAACTTGAAAAATTGTGAGGTTATAAACTCCCCGAGCCCAGTGATTAACCCTTACCTTCCCTATCGTTACACTTTGCACATTACTTAGTTCACACATAGTCACATAATATATATTTCAGTGACAATCAAAACATGGCACAGCTCATGGAATGTGACGTAAGAACATGTTCATACTTTAGAATTAGGAAATGGGCTCGTATCTTTCATATCTATCATGCTTCTAAATCAAAATAAACTCATATCCTTCATATATATGTCATGAGATGGGCAATTTGTTAACTCAGTCATACCTGTCCCATACCAGGTATGATTTAGGGACCCTTGTTTCCACTTGAGTCCCTAAACAAACTCTGCTGTTAGTCTATTCCTTAAACTAACAATGATTGTCCCATGTCAACCATGTCTTTTGGGCTCCTAGTCTTCACTAGAGTCCAAAAGAAAGAAAAGTCTGCTAAGTCAAACTAATGACCCATCCATAATAATAACTCACCCATATATACAAGCAAATTTCTTACAAAAGTTCACATACTTGCCATAAAAACATAATGTATTGCTTTTAACACACTTATCAATTACACATGTAGCCAAAGTTAATCACAGTCTCACAAACTTCATAATATATTCCAAATCCAAGCCAAAATCCATTTCCTATAATGTATCATATATTCTTAGGTTAACAAAGTTCTTTAACTTGGGGAGATCCACCCATGACCTATGCAAGGAACTATCATAAACACAAACACATCTTAGTGGACTGGCCGAAGCCCACTCAAGGTACCAACCTGGGACCTAACCCTTTAGAGTACGTAGATGCCTCAAATCACAAATTGTTGAGTCATATTCACATCCTAGAGTACCAGGGACCCACATAGCTCCCAAATAACACAAACTAAGGAGTCACATTTACAAAGTTCCTAGAACGTGATTATAATATACTATGTAAGACACAACTTCTTTTCCCAAACAAAATTCAGTTATACAATCATCATATTGCCATAACTTGTTATTTTCAAAGAAACTTTTATTCATAACTTATACTAAAATATAAACAACCCAAGGCATAATCCAACTCTGAACAATTTGTACAAAAACCTCGTCAAATCAAGGTATAACTCCACCCTGTATAATTTTTACAAATTTCTAATAAGGCATAACCATACCTTATTGTTTTTAATGCTTAAATCTATTCTAAACATGATCAATATACAATTTATGCATACAAACAACCAATAATTACGCCTGTTGAGCAAAACTTTTATAAAAATAAATAATATGCATAACATAATTTTCCAACGTACAAAAACATATATTGGTTTATTTTGAGTACGACCCTATTTAAGAGGATAAACCTCCTTAATTACGTCCCCTCTTGGAAGACCGCCTTTTGATTACGACTCATTCTGTTTTACTTTTTCTTTCTTTGTTTTGTTTTGCGTTAATAAAACTTTATATAATTTGGATCTATGATTATCATGTTTTTAATGTCGAATCCCCCATACCCTAAACTTAATTGCATCAGATAGTGGTCATATAGGCATCTTCTAGGAAGGATACTATACGTACACATTCTTCATGTGCAAGTCAGGGAAGGATAATTTATTTGATTTGAAATTTAGGTTGCACTCATTTTTTGTTATGAGCTGCCTGCTTACCTCTTTTATAGAGGATAAAAGCAACTATAGTTCTTTTAATATTATTTTGATTTGATTTGTTAAATTAATAACCATTTGATTTGATTTCTATTTATTTGCTCTAAGTTAATAGCCACAATTTGAATTTTGATTTCGAATTTTATTTATTTGGTCAAAATTAATAGCCAAAAATTTGACTTAATCTTATCGTTTGATTTTTTTGGCTTTGGCAGCTAAATTATATATTTTTTGCCGACTTAGCCGTTCCTAGAATCAGTCCGTTTTTTTTTTTTTACTTGCGATTGCACCTAAATTTTCCTTGTGGGCTTCTTATGTACTATTAATGAGATCAAATCAATGTATTTCTCGACCCAAAAATTATTATTATTATTATTATTATTATTATTATTATTATTATTATTATTATTATT
>JACYFF010031959.1:38381537-38403865 GCA_017589665.1 Selenicereus undatus | reverse complement strand
TATATATATATATTTGGGTGTGTGAGTGTGTGTTTATGTAATTTGGGCTAATATCGATGCCGCTGGAAGTCAACGCATGCACATATTTGTGTGGTTCCCTTTGGTTGTATCTCGTCATGGTACCCATTTTTGTTCGACATATCTATTTCAAATTTAGTGCATATTAATTTTTCTTTATCTGAATTTTTAAAATTTCACATTCAACTGCTACACAGCGAATTTCACTACAAAATTCGTAGCTCAAAAAATACATGTCCACCACTCACGAAAATTTGTAGACAATTGTGAAATATTATGAAAAATCCACCATATAAGTTTCATGATTTTCCTTTAAGCCCGTCGTGCATAGAAATTGAAACGGTATCCAAAATTATCCTGTAAAACAGGCAATCCCAATCAAAAAATTCATCGCTCACATCAAAAATCTGTAAAATTCATGAGAAGTCTCCAAAAATTTACAAACATCATGGAAAAGCTAAATTAAAATTTTCTAAATTTTTTGCCAAACCTATAGTTAGAAGAAAATCTGAACGACAGCCGAAATCAGGCACTAGCATAGGATAGTTTCAGTCAAAAATTCATGACTTATGAATTACATATCCAACATTCATGACAATTTACAGAAAACTTCAAAATAATATAAAAAATCTGCAGTAAAATCTTGATAATTTTTAACGCCGCCATTAATTCACAATAATTCAAAGAGTATCCAAATTATGCACTCATTTCAAAGTTAAGCTGATTTTTCATCATTTTGCTCTTCCAATACAAGCAATCAAACCACTTTTTGATTATTCAGCATATATATGAAGAAATCTACAACATAACTTGATATCCACAACATTCACATAATTCTAAAATCACAAATAACCATCAAAATTTAGAGCTTAATTTCTTTTCTTCTTCCTCTTCTCCTTCCTCTTCTCTTTCTTCCCCTCTCCCTCTTTTTGCGTGCTTTCTGTCTGTATGATATGGGTTTGGAGTTGAGAAAACAAGAAAAGCCTCCCCTACAATAATTATCAAGTTAAAAACTCCTTCCTCTTTTCTTTTTCTTTTTTTGATTTTTCTTGGTCAAGTCAACCTCCTACACCTTTTTTTCTTTCTGCTTTGGCTCTTCTTTTCATATTTTTTTTTTGGGAAAAAAGCCATAATAGTACAAATAACTCAACTAGTTATTCCCCAAACATAATAGTGTTAACCTAAAACATACATATATGTCTAACATAAAATTTATAATACATATATATATATATATATATATATAGAGAGAGAGAGAGAGAGAGACACACACACACACACACACATAAATCACTCATCCACACGTTAGTAATTATAAAAAAATTCGGGGTATTACAAGTGGCATCATATCCTACTATCCTAGTGATATGACCTAATTTCTAACGTCTAGGGCATCCCCTACAATACTCATGGACATCTGTAAACAAAGTGGGCCACGACAGAAAGACAAGATACTCCTAACCTCGTGATTTGGACACATCTCCTAACAATCTAATCAGAACAGTATTTGAACAAGGATCATCCCAAATATAAAATTTCATCAAGTGCAAAAATTTATCCCTGTCGTTCTTTTCCCAACCCTCAAGAATCCTCCCAGTCACAAGGTAATTTACAATATCAACATACCAAGAGTTAAATTGAACTACAAATAACTGCTCGTTAGGGAAGCACCCTGAAATGGGGCCTCAATACTCCTAGCACATATAATCCTTGACAGGTGGTTAGAAATAGGCTTTTTAGAACCCTTCTTATCTCTAATCTCATAATAAAACTCCTATAAAGGGAGCATCCATCTCACAAGCCTGGGCTTAGCATCCCTCTTCGAATGAAGGTACTTAAGTGTAGCATGATCAATAAAAACACTGACATGAGAACCAATTAAGTAATGTCTAAACTTTTCAAAAGCAAAGACCACAACTAAGAACTCTTTCTCAATCACAGTGTAGTTCAGCTAGGCATCATTTGATGTGTGGAGAGCATAATAAATCACATGGGGTTTCTTATCAATGTGTTGTCCTAGAACAACCCCAGCAGCATAATTAGAAGCATCACACATCAACTTGAAAGGCTCGCCACATATGGGAGGATGTAGAATGGGAGCAGTGGGTAAAGCTTCCCTCAGCTTAATAAATGCCTCTAAACACTCCTCAGAGAAGTGGAAGGACATATCATTCACTAGAAGGTTCAACAAGGGCTTAGCAATCTTGCTAAGGTCCTTAATAAATCGATGATAAAATCTAGCATGTCCAAGAAAATACCTAACATCTTTCACGTAAGTAGGATAGGGAAGATTAGCAATCCAACCAATCTTGGCCTCATCAACTTTAATACCATCACTAGAAATAACATGGCCTAAGATTATCCCTGTTTTCACTATAAAGTGACGCTTCTTAATTCAAGGTCAAATGTTTTTCCCTGCACCTTTTCAGGACGTTCCTTGAATTGGCCAAATAGTGATTAAAAGAAGTCACAAACGTAGAAAAGTCATTCATAAAAATTTTCGTACAATATTCAACCAAATCAGAGAATATAGAAACCATGCATTGTTGAAAAGTAGTAGAGCATTACACAGACCAAAAGGCATCCCCCTAAAGGCATAGATGCTGAGGGGAAAAGTAAAGGGAGTTTTCTCCTGATCCTTAGGAGCTATAGAGATATGGGTGTAGCTGGAATAATTGTCAGGAAAACCGTATTATGAGTGTGCAGCTAACCCCTCTAACATCTGCTCCAAGAAAGGAAGAGAAAAGTGACCTTTGCGGGTGCCTGCATTTAATTTTCTATAATCAATACAAACCCTCCACATAGACTAGACACGACTTAGGATTTGCTCATTCTTATCATTCCTAATCACAGTAATACCGGTCTTCTTAGGGATGACCTGAATAAGACTAACCCACTCACTGTCAGAAATAGGGTATGTGATTCCATAGCCCAACCACTTCAACACTTCGTTCCTAACTACCTCTTAAAGAGTCGAACTTGACTTCCTCTGATGGTCCTAGACTACTAGTACGGTTTAGCACCATACTTTAAATGGATCCTATGGAGCTCAACTGTCGAACTAATACCCTAGATGTCTCCTAATATTCATCCTAAGGCCTCTTTATTCTCTCTAGGCAAGTCAAGCAATCTTCCCTCTTGGTCCTGGTCTAACTTAGAAGCAATAATTACATGTAAGACTTATCAAGACCTTGAAAAGCATACTTAAGGGAATCAGGTAGGGTTTTAAATCAAGTGAAACAGTGAAAGAATCACAAGAAAAGACAACATTAGCAATAAAGTCTACAAGCCCTACATCATCAAAGTTAAGCGCATCATACTCCGATTCATTACTCATAAGAAATAACTCATAGTCAATAGGAAGCTTATCCACATGCTCAAACTCTAAATCATCATAAGAAAAATCACCCATCTAACTAAGGGTAGACTGATCCACATCATCAAAACCATTAGGCTGTTTCTGCAAATTAAAGATATGCAAGTCAAGAGTCATATAGACAAAAGAAAGTTTCACCATACCATTCCTACACTTAATTAGAGCATTGGATGTAGCTAAGAAAGGGTGTCCCAAAATCACAGAGATGCGGACTCAGCATTAGGCACCCTCCCAGTATCATGTACCACAAAGCAAACTGGAAAAAAGAATTCCCCTACCTCAACAAGGACGTCCTCTACAAAACCCCCTGGGAAGTCTAGTAGACCTGTCAGCTAACTAGAGGACAATCTTAATAAGTATTAACTCACCTAGTCCAAGTCTCTCATACACATTGAATGGAAGCAAGGTACACTAACTCCCAAATCCAGTAAAGCTCTATAAATGGTTTGGTCACCTATCACTATAGAGATAACAGGGCAATCTAGGTCCTTGTACTTGATAGGAATCTAACTAGAGATGACGGATCTAACATTAGATGCTAAGAAAGCTCTATTGTGCACAATAGTTGTCCTCTTAGTAATGTAAAGCTCTTTCAGAAATCTGGCATGTGGGAGTATCTGTTGGATAGCATCTAACAAGAGAATGCTAATCTTGACCTGGCAGAAGGTTTCCCTAATCTTATCAACATGAGTCTGGTCCTTTTTCCCCTTTAGCTTATTGGGGAAAGGAACTACAGCTCTCTGAACCTGCAAATAAGCAGTAAGAATAGTCTTAGGAGGAGGTATAGTCATTGTATCAGTAGGTTCTTCCTCTTTAGACTCTCTAGAATCATCAACAATAATAGGGGAATAGCATAATAAGAATGGGATGAATTAGATGTTTCATTTAAGTTATCACCCATATGATTGTCAACTTCTCATCTTGATCTTAAAGTTATTACATCATTGATTTTTCTTAGGTTATCAGGAACTGAGTCAGAGGAGGTCTTATTAGATTTAATCTCAGGTTGACTAAGAAAGGAGCATTTCTCCCTATTTGTCATAGCAAATTAGGAAAAGCACTTTGTCATTGCTCTCAACGTTCTTTCATCACTCTCCCCCAACATCCTTTCCATGTCACTTTAACTCTCCTTTTATATTTGTCGAGTCACTATAACCAAGAGGAGGCTGAACTAGGCACTAGATGCAACAAGAGGAGAAGGTGTTGACGGCCTAGGTGCAATAGGAATACTCTGGTAGCCTGACCTTGGCATGGTTTGGCAGGAGTGTCCAGAAAATCCTTCATACTGGTTTGGCACCACCGCATTTGGTCCACTATTCCAAGAAAAATTAGGGTGATTGCACCACACTGGGTTAAAAGTTGAAGCATAACGATGATTCTTTGATCTCTACTAGGCCATGTTCACCTATTCTTGGCCTGAGGTCAATTGGTGAGCACATTAGGGGGATTTGCTCAAAGTATTACCCAACTAGCGCAATTAGGAGCACAATTCTGGAGTCCAGGAAGTTTAGGATTGTTGAAAAACCAACCCCTTCATCATCTTTTCATGGGCAGCAAATCTAGACTCTAAGTGACTTAAGTCAGACACCGTAGCATATCACTCCTAGCCCTACCATACCTAGATTTCAAGCCATCATCTCTAATGGTTTCCCACTGTATGATTTTCTCAGCTAGATCGTCTAGGAATTCCCAAGCATCATCAGGGCTCTTAGAAAGAAATTCGCCTTCACCATTGTCCCATTCTGTTGGTCAAGATTTTCATAAATGATTTGACACCATAGTGAGGACATCAGAGTAAGAGGTTTTTAAACCTATCAAGACACTTCAAAAATGACTCCCTATGAGCTTGGACGAATTAATTAATTTCATTCCTTAGCTTTAAAATTTTACTATTGGGGAAGTATTTTTGTAGAAACACACGCACAAATCCGTCCCAGTTGGTAATGGAATTTGCCAGCAACTTATACATCCACTTTCTAGCATCATCTTTTAGAGCAAAGAGAATGAATTTTAATTGCACATCATCAACAGGCACATTAAGGTAGCACATCATGCAACAAACCTCGTCAAACTCTCACAGAAACAAATAAGCATCCTCTATGTCCGTAAACTTAGGAAGCATAAGAGTTTGTTGGGGCTTGAGTTCACGAGTAACATTCCCTAGGGCTAGTTTATTAAAACATGATGACTCGATGGTCATAGGTGGATGAAAGATGTCATTAAGCATCCTTGATCAAGGTTGCACTTCACCCATCTTTTTCTCCTCAAATTATATCAAATCAAAATTTTCATATCTACATAAAAGAAAGAAATGTGAAACAACCACCTCGTGAATGAAATATTTAAACACATTATTTTATTGGCAATACTGTTGGTTTGGGGGGATGAGAAGTGAAGAAGTTTGTTCTTGCTATTATCAATTGTTATGACAAATGCCACCACATTTATTTCAACTAGACAAATGTGGCAGTGAATTCCTACAAAATGCGGTTGCTCCAAATGGTTAACTTTGGGGCTTGACCAGTTAGCATGTGTTACATTGTTTATCATTAAATACACACTTATTCATAACTTATTCATTGCATTTGTTGTAAATTGAATCTACCTAAACTTAGTTCGTGAAAAATTAGATAAAGAGAACAGGGCCTCAGTTTACTACTATATTTCAGTTGTTTTTATCAAGACCACTATTTTTCATTTGAATCAATGAGATTACATAAAAGAAAATTTAAAATTTTAAAAACTTGGGCTATGAGATCTTTTTTTCAATAAAAAGGGGAATGTTATTAAATCAAGGAATATCAACAAAAGCACACATATTAGTCCACGGCACTATACTATTATATTACGTAACTCTCACATATATTATGTAGCCATACAAATTAATCTTTTCTTTTAAAAAAAGAATCCATAGTGGTCCATCTATAATGGGTGTTTATCCATTAAGATGATGAAAAAAATTTACAAAACATACACAAATAATTGGCACAATCTTCCATCAACCTACGACATCTAGGGATGGCAATAAAATCCGTATCCATTTAAAACCTGCAAAACCCGCCTCATTTAAAACCCAAATGGGTGGTGAAAATGGGTTTTAAATGGGTATGGGGCGGGTATTGAAAAATGAGTATGGGTATGAATACGGGTATGGGTATAGGCGCCACCCACCCCATATCAGTACTCTACCCGTGCCGGTTTTTATAATAAAAAAATATTAATTTTTATTAATATTTTTCCTATTTAAGTCCAATCAAAACCGTTCTAACAAAAAAAATAGTCAATAATGTATGTGATTTACATTTCTAAACAATATATTTCCAAAATATCACAACTTTGTAATCTTATAATGGCAAAAATATATACCGTACTTCGATATGGGTTTCATATGAGTATTAATTTTCATCTTCTATGTGAACTCGAATAAAACCCACAAACTCGCAAAACCCGATGGATATAGGTATGTGTTTTATTTTTTAATACCCGATGGGTATGGGTATAGATATGGGTACGATTTTCAAAAACGGGTATAGGTAAGGGTACGGCTCAACCCGTCCCGTACCCGCCCAATTGCCATCCCTAACGACATCCCACATCTTTGAACAAATCCCATCTTTAGTAACTTGATTAAAAATTATTTTCTTCCTTTCCCAATTATAGTGCATATACCTTTTATCCCAACTATGCAATTGTGTTATAAATTCATTCACATCAATGCATTCTGTTAAATTCAAGATTTAAAAACATTCAATCAGGTGTTCTTCACAGTTACCTTATACGCTAACTACGCTTGCAAAACACTTTACAACTCAAATGTGAAATTTAGGTATCATTGAATTTACTAAATTTTCACAGACTAATAACAATATTAAATTAATAATATTTTTATCATTCCATCCACAATATGTCATGCCTCGGCAATCCCTCAATTATTGAATCCTTTTTTTTCCGATTATTAGTAAGCCAAAGCGGTTAAAAAGATCATACATAAATATAACAACATCGCTACAAATTTAAAGGAATCTATCACCATTTTAAATATAGACCTATAATTCCAAGATCTCAACTGTGTTCCTATGTTACAAAAAAAATTTCACTCCATCCATAATACATCATGCCTGGGTCCCCCTCATTTGTAATTTTTTTTTTTTGGTTGAATATCACTTACATAATTAAGTTGTTATTTTGAAATCTTACATGTCAACATTACATACTACAAGGGCAAGCTGGGGATCCAACATTGTAAGTGTACTCACTATCCAAACCCTACAGGTCAGCCTCTCAATCAGTCATCAATCTACTAACCTGTGTTTCTTTTTTATTGTGTATCCCTTTAACAATACATTATGCAATCTAAGCCTACCTAAGCAACCAATCATTTTTAAAAGGGAGAGATATTTTTTTAATTACCAACTGTAACTATTCTCCCACAAGTAGGGCAATACATACATCAAGTATCCCTCAACTACACAATAAATTGTTCCAAGATATATATCTACTGCTAGGTTAATCAAGTTTCAAATATTAAACTAACTTCCCTCTTAATCTCCTCCAACAACATTCTCCATAGTTTTCTTTCGGCCCTTGAAGATCCTTGAGTTCTTCTCTAACTAATTGTAGACAAGTTGTTTGTGTAAAAATGGACTAGACGAGGATGTAGTGTAAACACTTTGTTTGTTTAATTTATATCCCTCCATCGTGAGTAGCCATGTATGCATGTGAGCAAGGCTTGCGGCAATGAACATACAACGCATCCAATAAAAGAATTTGGGCGGAGTTGTTCAATTTTACTCGGATTTTTCACGTGTGCAATGCCTCGAGTTCAAGCCCAAGAGACAAGAAAAAGAAGAAAATGAGTAAAGGACCGTGTGACCCAATTTTGGCAACCCAGTTCGTGGTCCAATACCACATGCCCTGCCCACACAACTCCCATCCGCTCTCCCTTCCCCTTGTTCTCGTTTGGGCCGGTTCAGCACAGCCCGTAACCCACCAGATAAGCCTCCCAGGCTCACAGTTCCTCTCTCTCGCCCTACTGTCTCTCCCTCCGTCTGGCCCTATTTTCAGCGGCCCAATTCGATGGCCAAACCCAGCAGCATCAACTTCCTCTATCTCACCAGTCCGTGTGGGCCAATTTAGCCGAGGCCCAACCGGAGCCCATCCATCTCCCATCTCCTGCACCTCATCTCTTCCTCTTCGTTGGCCTTGGTCATGCTTCAACCCACAGCTGCTCTTTTCTGGACCAGTCTGAGCCTTAGCAGCCAAGCTCCATTTCTGGTTAGCAAGTTCAAGTGACCTAGTCAAGGTTAATTAATCTTGATTAATTTTTAGCTAAAGACTAGCCCCATTTTATGTAATATAACAACCAAAATAATTAATTGAAATTAATTTTCATTAATTGTTGGGCACCAAGAGGGCTGAATTTTTACTATAAAAGGGGTCAAGGCTAGTGTAAAAAAAGGACCCATTCATTCATTCACTCATCTTCCATCTTCTATTTTCTTTAGAGAGTTGAGAGTATTTTGTAAGACAAAACCATTTGGGTTGAGGGGTTTGGACGAAAATAAGTTTTGTTCGCTATTTTTCTCTTCTATTCTCTTCTCAGTTGTGAGTCAAATTTGAGAGTGTTTACTTTGTTAGTTCGTAATTGAATACAAAAGCTTGGACATATGTAGTGAAATATACCAATTATCATGGTGTTTTCACTAACTATGGTCGGCTAAACTACTCATTTCTAGGATAATGATGGATCCTTGATAATGATATTATTTTTGCTAATTTCTTTTGGGGTAATTTTTGTCTCTTTGATTGCATAATTTTGAGTGTGAACTTGATCTTAACCTACTTATGCATTCCAATACTATTGTTTAATCATGTTGATTACAATAGTTTAATTTGCTATCTCAAATAAATATTAGACCTTGTAGGCTAATATGACATTGTGCTCAAAATTATAATTGTTAAAATTGAATAATTTATGCTAGAAATTAGATAAGTTATATCTAAAAGAATAATTCATGCTAAACCACTAGATAAATAGTTTTATTTGATAATCATAATTCATATTTTCAATTTGTAACTTAATGCTTGTAGCTTAGGTTGCACAAGAGACTAATCAAATCCCCATTTGAATTAGCAATTCAATATTTGCATTGAAGGTGAAATTCGAAATTCTAGAATATTCTCTCATCTGAATTCTGTCTACTTGACACTTTTACTCTTCTTTTTGCTCCTTTAATTCATATCGATAATTAAACTCCTCATTCGAACTATTCTTTATCATTGGAAAAGTTGAATTAGAAATTGCTATTGTTCCTCGTAGGATCGACACCCCTATACTCGCTTGTCTACAATTAACCTTGTGCACTTGCAAGTAAAAAGGGTTTTAAAACAAAACATAAAATCAACATCATAAGACCATATTGCAAAGGAGTATGTTTTGCCGTTTCCTCACAATTGCAACAAAAGACGCACTTAGTATCCAATTCTTAATCAGTTTTCTCCTTAACCAATAAATAATCACTACAATTTTAAACTCATGAGAATTTTCCATGTATTGCATTGGGATGATGTGGGGTTGGTATACTTAGAAAGGCAACTGCAAAAACATATTGAAGCAGGTGGCTAAAGCAGCCTTAGCAGTAATTGTGTATTTTATTTGGTAGGAGAGAAACAAGAGGATTTTTCAAGCCAAGGAAAAGAAGCCTCAACAAGTTTTCCATGACCATGAAGTACAACTAACAACTCATGTCTAAGGACAGGGGTGTAGAAACACCAAACTTATGAGCTTCATCAGCCATCATTTATAACAAATAGATTTTAGTATTTTGCTGAGTCCTCCTGATTTGAATAGGGATGCCTAGTGTGTTTTGTAAATATGCAGGTCTGATTTGAACAGGGATTACTGTAAAAAAATTAAGGACTTAGGAGTAATAAATAATTACTTTCACCAATATATATATATATATATATATATATATATATATATATATATATATATCAATGGCCAACAAAAAGGCATATGGCACATTAGTCATATTCCAACAAACAAACGTGAAGTTTGCCTAAAATTGTGAGCAAACATGAACCTACAGATAAAAATAAACTTTGTTTTAAGGGCATTCCTCTAGACCCTGACATATTAGACAAGAAAGTAAAAGCTAAGTTTAGTTGTTATCTCCCCAAGCAAAACCTCATCAGTGAGAAGTATTCTAAAATCAGTGGGAAGCATTCTAAAAGCCAAAGCAAAAGCTAAACGAGTTCAAATTTCCAGTAAGAACAGCAGTAGAAAACTACCCTTAAATGAGAGCACAGAAGAAGCAAGAATCAGAAAAAAGGCCACTTCGAAAAAGCAAGAGAAGTCAAGGCTTGGCAAAAAGTTGTAATTGGTAAGTTCCTCTACACAGTCAAATTTCTACATTTTCTCCACAACTGATGACCATCAAATCCATCAATGCATTTATATACTTATACAAGAGAAGGAATGTCGTTTCCAAGATGATTCGACAAGTTTAGACCCAAAATAAAGTGACAGATAAACAAGTGAATCAAGTTTTGGGCATCCAATTCTTAACTTTAGAATTCAACTCCAAAGAACGATCAAATCAAGTCGATTTCGCCAGATTCTGGGGCGATATGGCAACTCGAATTTATTTCGTCATCACTTCCACAGTCCCAACTCTAATAAACCCCATTTATCACTAGCCATTTCCAAATCACAGTTCACTAATTAATGTCCTATGATTAAAGCCCAAAATATAAGCACCAACAAAAAAAAATACCAGATAACATAAAATAGCATAGGAATAAGAATGCAACTATTCAGGTCAATATTCAACAAAAATTATACTATAATACTCAGATTGATAGCTCCAAAAGTCAAGCCAATATTTGAAAATTGAAACTTTGGACACTTGCTCTTGGTGAGGAATAAATATATATAACAACAATCCTTGCAGTCAACCAAATTGTTGCCACATTATTATAACAAAAGAACACAATTTCTATAGACAGAAAAAACTAAAATTAACATAAACCAAAGAATCCATTCGCCTGGGGTACCTAATGACTCTATTGCATTGCATTGTGATAAGCATTGGTTCTCATATTGACACTGCTATCAAGTCTAGCGTGGTCTAGAAGCAGAATACAAACTACAAAGAGTTGTATTGACAGAAACAACTAAAAGCATCGACGAGAAAAAGTTCACATTTTCATGACGCTAAATCAAACGTCACTTGGTCATTTAATGATCGCCAACTCTTATGATAGCACACCTAATTCCCCCAGAAGGGAGTACGAGAAGGAGAAAAGGCTAGGCAAGGCATCTAAATACAAAGATTGAAGTTGCACATCCAACTGCCCAAAATCGCATTCCTAAATAACTTTTTCATCTCACTTAAACACAATTACAGGAACACCGCAAGCCATCAAAGGAACATCTAATTTACCCTTTGTTCTAGATGACATGCTGAGAAGAAGAAATGAAAGTGGTTTCACCAAACTCAAGAACATACCTCTCAGTAAGCACCAATTTTCACGAAACTATTGAAAGTTTAAAACCAACATTATTTACATTTGACCATCCTTTGTAATAAAAGTTATATAATTACCCAATGCAAATGAACCTCACCTCCCTGAAATAGATTTGGATAAATTCTAATAGACAATATTGCAGGAAACCAAAATTTACCATCCATCGAACAGGCTCAACCACTCTGGAAAAGGGCACACTTCTCAGAAATTGAAGTTGAGTCCTCAAAAATTGTTATCATGCCAACCATGATGACAGGCTCAACTATTCTAGAAGAGAAAATGGCTAACATGAAGGTCATCTTAGAAAAACTCACCAGGGAAAGTGCAGAAAAGGAAGCGCGCATCAAGTTTCAAGAGGAAAAGATTGCTAGCTTGATCAAGAAGTTAGAAAAACAACCAGCCCAATCTTCTGCAAAAGATTCAGAAAGTGAAGACTCAAAAAAAGTGTTTATTCACACTGAAGCTTCTGACAATGAGAAGCAGCCAAAGAAAGGCGATACGCCGAAAAATGTCAACTCCTCTAGATCAATGACTATTGAGCAAATCCAAGACTTGATAGCAAATGCAGTTAAGGCGCAACTAGGTGAAGGTTCCTGCCGAACTCACCTATACACAAAGCCTTACACTAAGAGGGTTGATGCTCTCCGTATGCCTCAAGGTTATCAACCCCCTAAGTTTCAACAGTTTGATGGGAAAGGAAACCCAAAACAGTATGGCGCACACTTCATTGAGACAAGCAACAATGTTGGGACTGATGGTGACCTTAGGGTAAAGCAATTTGTTTGGACATTGAAAGGTATTGCCTTTTATTGGTATACCGATCTAGAGCCTGAGTCCATCAACAGTTGGAACAAATGGAGCAGGAGTTCCTTAACATGTTCTACAGCACTCAGTGCACTGTCAGCATGACTGAGCTGACAAACACAAAACAATGAAAAGATGAGCCCGTTCTTAACTAAATCAATCGCTAGCATGCACTTAGCCTTGAATGCAAAGATCGGCTATCTGAGGCTTCTGCCATTGAAATGTGTACCCAAGATATGCATTGGGACTTGTTGTATGTCCTACAAATAAGCAAACCTAGGACTTTTTAAGAATTAGCGACCAAGGCACATGACATGGAGGTGAATCAACTAGTCATCATGGCAACTCCTTCTATTTTATTGAATTAAAGAAGGACAAAGTTGAGTTCAAGAAGAATGATAAGTTCTCCAAGAGTACGATCAAAGAAGTGATGTCCACCTTTACAAGTTAGCCAGTTCGAATTATGAGAAAGCCCAAATTAGAGGATAAAAAAAGCCCATCATTCAAGGATGCGACAAGGAAGCATCCCACTTTGAAAGAGCTTCAGGAAAAGAAGTACCTATTTCTTAACTCAGATTTGTCAGGCATCTTAGATGATTTGCTCGAGAAAGGTGTCATCAACTTGCCCGAGCCAAACCGCCTAAAAGAAGCTGGGAGGACCACCAACCCTAAATTATGTCCATACCATAGAGCCATTGGTCACTGTCTTGAAAAGTGCATTACCCTTAAGGAGCGCATCATGCAATTCGCTAGGAAAGGAAGAATCATTCTAGATTTAGATGAAACAACAGAAGCTAGCCACATCACAGTACAAGAGGCTGATGAGTCAGATTCTAAAATAGATCTCACTGAACCACCAGAGGCCTTAAAAAAATTCTTCTCAAAAAGTTTCTTTGATAGTGTGGTTGTCAACACGACCTCATGCTCCAAATCTAACGATGACAAAACAAATGAAGAACTGAGTGTCCCTCCTAAAAGAGACGACAAGGCCCTCACTGTCCTAGAAGCTTTACCAGTGCACATGGGCTGGCAGCAAATTTTTCACCTGCCAGAAGAAATGCACGAACAAATTGTTGTCATCATTCTCCAGGCAAAGTTGTATGCTGACAAGCTAAAGGATGCACCACTTACGCATAGTCCTGCCCAATGTGCCACTCGTAACATGGTCGTAACATTCACTGATGATGGCTTGTTGTTGGGTTCTAAACCACACAATCGTTCATTGTTTATTACTGGATATATTCAGGGGCAAATGGTTAATCGAATTCTATTAGATGGCGGTTCAACAATCAACACCATACCAAAGTCTACTATAAATGACTTGGGTATCACCATCGAAGAATTATCTAAAAGCCGAATGATGATACAGGGGTTCAACCTAGAAGGACAACGTGCGTTTGGTATAATGCTCTTAGAGTTGACCATCAATGACTTGACAACATCATCAATTTTTCATGTAATAGACTCCAAGACTTCATACAAGTTGATGCTTGGGCATCCCTGGTTACATGAACATGGGGTGGCAGCGAGCGTCGACTTTGTACTAATGTCTCAAGTACTATCGGGGAGGCGAAAGAAAGATAAATGTCAGTGTTAAACCTTTTACCATGGCTAAATCATACTTCGCTAACGCAAAGTTCTTCGAGAAAGATGCTGCAGTGAAGGAAATTACCCTAGCTGCTATAGTCTCTATAGGAAAAGGGAGTGTGAAGAATTCTAAGGAGACCCGCATCCCTCCTGAAAAAACTGGTGATGGCAACATGAACCCACAACAACAATGGAACGAAGAGAATGAGCGGACAATTTCAGTTTCATCTGTTAAGCAGACAATTGTTACGGTAAATCTAGTAGTGCCTGTCTTCAGGTACATTCCTAAGTCCTGTACTCCCATCGTAATGATAAAGAATCACCATTTAGCGAATATACAAATCCTAAAAGCACAACCAAGGTTGAACCCAAGTTCGATGAAACTAGTTGGCACTTTCTCAAAGAAAAGGGTATGCTTCCAGTTCATAAGGCAAACCCAAGTAAATTGACCAAGGCTCCTCTCCTTGGTTTTGTTGCTTCTTCTAAGGGCTCGCTCCAAGAAGAAAGTGACTTCCCAAAAATGCACACCAGTGATGGGCTTGATCCCAATGCGTACGAGTTAATAAAGAGGTTCAGCTATGACTTCAGCCAGCCAACATCTTTGGGGCTTGTAATTGAAGCTAATCCTTATGGACTTAACAACACACCATAAAGAGCTAAGAGGACAGCATTACAACACCTAAGGTTGGCCTTGGTTATGTACCGCCCCAGCCTATAAGGATTTCGGCATGACATAAGAACAAGCAATCCTTCACACAATATATCACAGCTGAGGAGGTAGATGATGATGATGATGATGAAAATGCTAAGACCAATTCAAAAACATTGGTATTCGACAGGTTGCAACCGTCAACGTTGCGCCGACGCCTTTCCGGCTCTTCTGTATTTAGCAGGATGGCAAAGGGTAAAATTCCAAAACCTTCTGTCTTCCATAGGCTGAAGAAGGATGAATAGCTTAAACCCTCAGTCTTCACCATATTCAAGGTAGGCGAGATGTCATCAAGCGCACTGCCCTCACAAAGAAGGATTTAGTGTTCAGCCGCCTTGACGAAATAAATGAAGTCCAAAATTTAATTCCTTCACGCATGAAGCGTGTCTGCACTTTGGACTTGAAGATGGATGACTCACTAAAAAGTAAAGAGATGCGTCCTAGTTCTCACTGGCCATGGGGCTCAGGCTAGTTCAAAAGAAAGAACTAAGGAAAAGGAACAAGCTTCTTTCAACCGCATCATAATTCAAGAGGTTGACGATTTCCCTTGAGGAAATATTGGGTTAGCTCCTGAATAAGAACCTAAATTATCCGCCAAAAAAAAGAAAAAAAAAGAAAAAGCTTGACCTGCTCCCGAACAAGAGCTTAAACTGTTCCCCCACTCCAAAACAAGGCTCCCAAGTAAGAGCCTAAACTGTTCACACACTATAAAAAAATAGCTCCCGAACAAGAGCCTAAACTGTTCACACATTCCAAAAAGTGGTCCTGAATAAGATTCTAAATTGTTTACTCAAACAAAAATAAATCTTTGTACTACTCTTGACCCGCAAGAGTATAAACTGTGAACGATAAAAATAAAAACAAAGCAAAACCAAACCTTTGTACTACTTCTAGCCGGCAAGCGTATAAACTGTGAAAGGCAAAAAAAAAAGAATGCTTTGTTGAACTACATGACGGCCTGATCTTATTAGGAATTGCAAGTGTCTATAAGTACATAGACAGCTTGGTAAGCAAATCTCCAAGTGCAGTCAAACACAACACACACAAAAAAAAGAGATGAAGGGGCATGAAAGAAAGGCGATCAAAGACATCAGCTTTCTACCGCCGAGTTGTTTCTTGCTACCCATACGAATTTTTGGCGTATACAATCCCGTTTTAGGCCCCAAAACGCCTAACGGTAGACCGTGTTCGCAAGTGGTTTTTCCAATCTTCATACCACTTTTTGGCGTGTTCCATTTTAGGCCCCAAAAGGCCTAATGGTAAATCACGTTCGCAGGTGGTTCTTCAAATCTTCATACCACTTTTTGGCGTATAAGTTTTAGGCCCCAAAAGGCCTAACGGTAAACCACGTTCACAAGTGTGTCTTCATAGCTGCGCACCGCTTTTAGGCATGTAGGTTTCCGTTTTAGGCCCCAAAAGGCCTAATGGTAAACTGTGTTCGCAAGTGGGTTTTCAAGTGGTTTACCAACTTGAATAAGTCACTATACAAATGCAACAAAAAAAGATGGGTCTTGGCATACAAAAACAGCACAAGTGACAAAAAAGTGCGATCTTTCAATAAGTAAGCATAATATTGCACCGAACAAAATACGACCTTTTAACAAATAGGCATGTCGTTGCAACAACAAAAAAAAGCGATAACGAATGAGCATAATGTTGCGACGACACAAGCAAGCATGAAAATCTTTCAACAAGCATGAGAAGATCTTTCAACAAAATAAAGTTGATTCCTTTGGATTCAAAGTCACCACCTTTTATGGCTAATAATTATCCAAAAAAAAAGGCATGGCCTCTAACCATAATGGGGGCAAATTGTTTCAAAAAACGATGAGATCAACAAGGGAAGGTACTTTATTTCTTAAGCCAAAGACACACCTTTTCTCCCTCTTTGATGTACGCCCACTACATTTCCACCTCACTTCCGTAAATTCCAAAACAGTCACACCCTTAAAACCCTCTTTTCCTTCTAACCCATTATGAATATGCCCTTCTACTCTCCTTCCTACTCCCCGTATTCAAATGGCTCAACTCACCATGCTTACCCATCAAGAAAAACCATAACATCAATCCATAAATAAAGGAAATTAAGCTCCTTTCCTCAAATAAATAGAGGAGAGCATGCTTTTCCATCAAAAAAGCATGGCTCTTTCACATGAACCAAAAAAAAAACAGAAAAAAGGGACAAAGTTGCTACCTTTGTTATTGGAGCAATAAAAATGGTTGCTTTGGCCTCTGTAGCAGATTCAAGAAAAAAAGAGAAGATGAGTGAGTCAACCACACAAATGACAAGGTTTTAAATGAAATAAAGATTGTGTCTTTCATGTGAAGATGCGAGTGCAAGAGAACAAAAAAGAAAAAGAGAAAATTTGAGAAATTTGATATCTCACTTGGCCACAAGGATCAAAGAATGGTGGGACGGGATCTAGTCTTGGTGGGAAGGAAGTTTATAGTGTGAAATCAGTAGCAGCACAGCAGGGCTATGGGTTCTGGGTGCTGAAGAGAAAAGAAGAAGAAGAAAGGGGAATATGAGGTCACGTGAGCTGCGTGTGCCTTTTAAGTGAAATAATGCTCAACCACGCTCTAAGTTGGGGGAAAGAGAAAAGAACGAAAAGGGGAAGAAAAAAGGGACTGAAAAAACATCCAGGCCCACATGAAAAAAAGAAGGAAAAGGGAAGTACATCTGATCTAGGCCTGCTCGGAAAGAGAAAGAGAAAGCAAGCTGAAGATGGGCTTAGCCCACGCAAAAGAGAGAGAGAGAGAGAGAGAGAGAAGAAAGGACTTGGTGAAACCCACACGAAAAGGAATGAAAAGAAAAAAAGAAGACCTCGAAATGGGCCACGAGATGAGAAGCAGAACCGGCCCAGAAATGAGTGGAGGCGTGTCACGTGAGGACAGCGTGCTTCATAAATGAAATAAGAACCCACGACCCATGGCTGGTGGGAAAGGTAAACTCTAGGCCTAGCCCACACAAAAAGAAAGGAAAAAAAAAAAGGCAGACAATAGTGAAATGAGAAGCAAAACCGGCCAGCCCATGTGAAAGAAAAGAAAGGAAAGGAGAAAGAAGGAGCTAACACTCGAGCCGCGCATTGAAGGAAGAACAGGCCCATTTGGCTGGAATTAAAAAAAAAAAGAGGAAGGCATGCCACATTTAGAAGCAGTACTGGCCCAAAATGAGAAGAGAGGCTGGTACATATGATCCAACCTTTCCCCCCCCCCCCACCCAAATTCTTTAACAAAAAATTTACCATTTGCTCAAACTTTCAATAAAAAAATCAAATCATGTTGAAATTTCATTCAAGGCATTTGTCGTGAACAAATGACAGATTATAAAAGAAAGTCAAGACGACGATCACACTCAAATGAAAAGTCTTGTACGTGACCTAGTCTCAAGGGGGAAACTTGTAGGTACTAAAAATATTTATGTGTCGTACCAAAAATAAAATAAAATAAAATATTTGGGCTAGCACTTTTAATTAATTTAATTAAGCCCAAATGACTTCCAAGTCAAAGCCCAAGAGACGTCCAAGTCAAGTCACGACCTAAGCCCAAACGTTTTCCAAGTCAATGCCTGATCGAAATTCGAACAACTTCTAAGTCAAAGCCCAAGAGACTTCCAAGTCAAGTCACGACCCAACCTCGAACAACTTCCAAGTCAAGGTCCGGCCAAAGCCCAAGAGACTCCCAAGTCAAAGTTCAATTCAAGGCTCAAGAGATGACTTCCAAGTCAAGTCACGACCCAAGTCCTAACGGCTTCCAAGTCAATGCACGGTTGAAACCAAGTCAAAGTCAAAGTCAAAGGTTAAAGCCTAAGTCGACTCCCAAGTCAAAGGTCAAAGCCTAAGTTGACTATCAAGTCAAAGATCAAATGACTCCCAAGTCAAGATTCGATCAAAGCCCGAGGCGACTTCCAAGTCAATGTCCGGCCTAAGCCCGAGAGACTTCCAAGTCAAAGTCAAAGTCAAAGTCAAATCAAATGACTCCTAACTCAAAGCAATCTAAGATGAGGCCCAATTAAAGGCCCAAAATGAGATCAAAGTCCATCTTGAGTTTCAAGGGGGGGAGGGGAGTTTTCCTCTAAATAGACCATCACCTCTCCTTTATTGAAAGGTTGGAAAATTGAAAGAAATCACCAACACTCAAACATTCACTCTTTGAAGGAGGATAACAAGTACGACTGCCATCGTCCATCGAAGATCAAGTATTCATCTTGATTGAAATTAAGCTTCTTAGGCCCTCTCTCAACATAAACTCATTCAAGTAGATCGAATTAGAGGATTACACTCATTGTATTCAGATATTTCACCCATATATTCAAATCAATACAAAGATTCAATTTTGTATCCAAATTCTTGTCCAATTTATTTTAGACTTAAAATTTGTGTTTACAAGTTCTTTTAAAGCGGTGAAGTTCACATCAATTTGATAACATATAGAATTGAATAGGGATAGATCGACTAGATGAATGGAGGGATTTTGTGGTGATTCCGTGGGGGTATTCCCAAGATTTTCCATATAAGCCATTATTACAAGATCAATGCTAATGTTTTCAGTGATGAGAAAGGGGTTTTAGAGAGAGAAAGAAAGAAAGAAAGAAAGATGGCAAATTAATGTGAAACTAGTTTTAAACTTGTGTTACACACATGCTACTTCAAAAATATTTATTTTTCAGACTATAAAATGTTACATTTCGTGTAATCATTTTCTTAAACTTGTAAATAGACGGTAGGAAAAACATAACATTATCGTTGAGCAAAATAAGTTTGGACAAGTAGCGAAGTAAGAATAAATTCATTTGAAAAATTGAATTATAAATTAGTACTAATTCTATAATCTAGATTTTAGTTTTTAGAAATTAACCTAGAGCTTTAATCCTTATTTTGTTTTTGTAATGTTGTTAATATTCATTTTTGTTCTCCTCTTAAATTATATTGAACATCACTTGGTAATTTACTGTTGTACTCAAAAGACTAGTCATATAAGTCTTATTGGGTTAATTTTGTCTCTATAATAAGAGAAAAATTCATATTTTTATCATAATAGCTAGTTATATTACATTTTGGCTGTTGCACCTGTTGTAACTCTATTAGATCCAACGGCGACATCTTGTTATCTATTCAAATTTATGTGAACTTTTTTCCCATCTTTTTAGAATATGTGTGAAGGAGGGTACAATGCTTGATACGATAAAATTTTAAATTTTAAATTTTAAATTTGTCTCGTTAACACCTCCTTTAAAAATCATAGTAATTCAAATAGCACATCTATGCACATTATGACATTTATTAAACGACATGGTTATTATTCTATGAGTGAAACTATAGATAATTACAAAGGAGAATAAAAATACTTTATTTTTTCATACACAGATGGCCTTGCGAATCTTTTAGATAATTACAAATGAATATGTCAATATAGAGTTAAATATTGCAAGAATATGAATGGCCTATGTAACAAAATTACGTATACAGACTTTATAACATTATTAAGGACACGAATAACTATTATGAGGAAGAGGATCATACTCGTTGATCACTAACAAATTTAAAGTTATTAATCAAGACTTTTCTTACTCCTCTCATGTGTGGCATCTTTCATCATTTCCCTTAGAATATCACTTTAACGAACATTTAATTTCGGGTTTAAGTAACAGATGTAGCCAAGTAAATGTCTCTTGAAATTGCTAAATAGTTTACCATTATTTGTTAATAGACCAATTTCAACTTTGATTTTGACGATTTTTTGATCTGTTACCTCATTTATCATTCCCTTTGCAATGCTAGTTTCACCCAGCATCACATAATGTTTGTTCAAGCAAATAATGTGGCCTAGTAGATTACCTTGCAAGTGCTGGTTAATTACAATTTGTAGTTTCAATCACTCCAAATTATCCTTCATTAAGTTATTATTATTTTTGAACTTTTTCTTGGAGAAGCTTAGGGCTTTAGTTTGATTAAATGATAGAATAAAATGCTTGGGATTTATGTAGATAAGACACAAAGTAAATGAAATGGGGATAGTGGGGGAGAAAAGGGATTAAGAGGAATGAGTATCTTATTCATCAATGCGTTTGGATTATATGTATTACAATGCTTATGATTGCTTGGTTCTAGCCAAAACCCCTTGTGCTTATTTACACTATGCTTATGACAGTGATTGGAAGAAAATTCTAGCACTTCCATCCAGAGTATCTAATTAAATTGCGTAATTATCTTTCCAGAGGTTTCATGATAATTATCTACTTGTATGATTTCTCTATAGTTAAGAATTACAATGATTTTTCTAGATTTTTTTTTTCCATATTTTCTATATGATTCATTAAGACATTGTCTGGACTAATATTGAATAAGTTGTTTCTATATTATTATCAATTTGTAACACACTTTAATCTATAAACAACTTTGCAGTCCGATTTGCTGGCCAAAATGGATGAGCTTCTTGCTTAAGATCACCTTTGTGAATATATTTGGTAGTTGCTCATCAATCTTATAAAAGTGTACCTTGATTTCCTTTTGGTCTATGAGCTCTACATTAAAGTGATATTGAATCTTAGTGTGCTTCGCACTTATGGAAGATTAGGTTCTTTGTCATTCTTATCATTGACATATTGTCACAAAAAAATGTTAATGGTTCTTTATTGTCTTGCTATAGGCCACCCAGTATCCTTTTGAGCCATCATATTTCATATGTCGTGCTTGTAACTACAATGTACCATTTCCACTAAAGATAGCGCTAATATTGTTTGCTTCTTAGATGACCTGGCGATAACCTTGGAACCTAGTTGAAACACTTATCCATTTGTACTTTTTCTATCATCTATGCATCTAGCCCAATCACTATCAGTATATACAACAAGCCTTGAGTTTTTCCTTGTCTTATGTGGAAGGTTGTAATTCTTTGTCCCTTTGATATGCCTCAAAATCCTCCTAATTATTAGCAAAGTGATACTTACTAGGCTCACTCATGAAATTCGAGACAATATTAACGAGGTGAACTAGATTTGGTAGTGTTAGTAGATAGATTAATGATAGACCAAATTTTAATAAATTGATCCATCTACTTTATCCCTGCGTTCATTGTTAGAAAGCTTTTCATTTGTGACCATAGGTCTTGATACTACTAAAGCATATTAAACTTCTTAAGGAGGCCTTCTGCATATCTTCTTTGGGAGATAAAGATCTAACTCAGGCTTTGCTTTACATGCATACATGAGAAAATACTTCATCGGTCCTAAGTCTATCACCTCAAATTCAACCATCACGACCTTCTTAAAATCTTCAATCATTCTTTTAATTGTAACTATAT
>JACYFF010031959.1:38369966-38381137 GCA_017589665.1 Selenicereus undatus | reverse complement strand
ATATATATGATCTCCAATGTATAGGCATGAAATTAGAGGATCTTGTCCTTAAGTCTTAATCTATAAGGCTGGGCCACTAGCACTCTTCATAATTCCACTTTGAAGCAGATTGCAGTCGATTTTGCTATTCTTTTTGCCATAGAGAGCTTTCCTTAACTAATAGACTTTGTCTTTTTGGCCTTCCAATGCGTACCCTTGATTTTTCTTAACATAAATATCTTCTTCTAACTCGCCATTTAAAATGCTAACCTCGCATCTATCTGAAGGACTTGGAACTTTAATTATGCTACTATCGCAAGTACTATTGTTATTGTCTCCATTAAAACTACAGGAGCAAACATCTCATTGAAGTTAATTCCAAGCTATAGTGAATACCCTTTGGCAACTATATGGGTTTTATTCTCCTAAATTTGAGCCATCCTCAATATGTTTTATTTTATGGACCCATATATGTCTGATGAGTTCTTTTTCTTGAGGCTTATCCACCAACTGCCAAGTATTATTTTTCTTGATCATTCTGATTTCTTCATTCATAGTCACAACCCATTTGTCATCTTTGATTGTATCTTGAAATGTTTATGGCTCACTAGCAAAGGATATTGTGATTACTTAGCCACATTCATAGTCTTATAGATAAGTTGGTAGATGACCTTCATACTAAGATCTCCAAACGAGTTACAGTGTGTAACTCCCTTGCCTAAAGAGGGAGGTACGTTATCACCGTGGACGTTCAACTGGAGATACCCACAAGGTTCTTTAAGCTCTTTAACCTTAATTAACTTATTTAGAGACAAGTGCAACAGAAGCCTTGACTAGAATTTGGTTAAAATCAGGGGGTAATTTTAAAACATGCATTTTTATACATACTTAAATGACATATCCATGACAATCTTATATATCTGCGTACAAAATACATCCATACTTGTATTTATTAAATGTTGTCTATGTCATAGACAATAATAAGGCCCAACTTTCTAGCCCGATTCTCCAAAAAGTATTTAACATCTAGCCTTCCTAGATGCTCTTGTGCTTTCAAAAACCTGAAAAATGGCGAGGTCATGAGCTCATTGAGCCCAATGAATAATTTTTGCCTTCCCCATCATTGCACTTGGCACATTATTCGGCTAACATATACCCACACACTTAGTTAAATGAACCTAGTTGAAACATAAGGTAGGAAATATATGAATGTCGAAATTTCTGACACATTAATCCAAAGAGTACATATTGATGTCACTTATTTACATAGCCAAGAGCAAAACAAATCAAATGCATGATTTTCATAAGGCAGACAAGACTCACTCAACCATACATATCCTACCGTCAAGTACGATTTAGAGACCTTCGTTGCCACTTTAGTCCTAAATAAACTCCATTGTTAGTTTATTCACTAAATTAGCCATTGTTGTTCCATATCAACCATGTTTTTTGGGCTCTTTGACCTCTCTAAAGTGAGTCCAAAATAATGCAAAGCCCACCAAATTCAACTAATGGCCCACCTATAACCATAGCTCACACATACAAATGCATATTTCTTAGAAAAATTTAACATACTTACAATAGTCATAGAACATATTTGTTTAGACATACTTATCAGTTACAGAAATACTCAAAAATTAGTCACAATCTGATAGATACCCTAAATGTTAGATACCCTGAATACTCAAAAGCAGATTTTTTATGAAGATTCTAAACTTACTTAACAAGCCCAAAAGAATATTGGATACGTCAAAAGGTATGTTGTGTTTCCTTATTCTTTTAGTCACCCTCCATACATAATGTTTCCTTAACTATTTTAACCCCTGAAGGTTTTGTACTAATTAGCATGTGAGATTTCCAAATTACTCCAAATTAAGATGAATGATTTAGTAACAAATCATTCTTAAATTATGTATATATGAAAAAGGATACGGAAGTGAATATGTTGAGGGAAAATAGGAGTGCTGAGGGAAAATAGGAGTGTTAAGGCAAAATAGAGAACCAAACAAAACATCTCTTTGTTTGTTGGGAAAAAAAAAAACTACACTAGTAAAAGGCTTTTTAAAATTAAAAAAAAATCAGTATGAGACGCAACAAGGTAATTTACATGGGATAGTGTTAACTTTTGCTTAAATTTTGGTACAAAATATGTATTTTTTTAAAGTTCGAATTCCCGTAGAAGGTTATCTAAAGACTTATTCTTAAGCAGAAAGTGATGATTAAAAGTATTTATTAATAAAGTAAAAAATTACACCAAGGCATCCTAACTTATGGAGATATTATCTTAAGCACGTTCTATTTTGAAAACTAGTTTTGAAGTACATTAAATCATGTGAAAATTATTTTGTAGATCACTTTTCACTTGAAAGACACTTTGACCCCTTTGTGTAAAAAAGACAATGTGAAAAAACTTTAATAACATTGGAAAATATGATAAAGTTTTATAGGAACAATAAGAAAATGTTCAGAAGATTTGAAAATCTACCCCCCCCCCCAACAAATGCCTCCAACCTCTCCACAGTTAGACCTTTACCTATATTTGGTGGTGGTATTAGGCTTTGGTTATTTTTTAACAAAATAATGAATTTGTAAAAAATTGAATTTTACATGTCTTGGCTATTTTTCATAGTTAATATAGTTGATAAGTCAATCTATATTTACTGTGAACTAAGTTTGTGATATTTTTTAATTTAGTTTCAAAACTTAGCACATTTTCAAATTTTATTATATTTTTTACATCAATTCTCTGCATAAAAGGGTATTTATGTCTTATCAGGAGTGGAAAGGGACTTACAAAATAGTTTGGACATAATTTAAGGTACCTCAAAATAATTTTCAAAGCAAAGGATCCTTAAACTAGTATCCCTAAAAATTAGGATACTTTAACGTAATTTTTTTTATTAACTTAATACTTGGTAAACTTTTGGCATTTAGACAATCTAGTATATATATATATAAGAGGAAAAGAAAAAAAAATGAAAAGAAAAATCCATCAATTTGAGATTTTTATTTTACATGAGATAGTTTTAACTTTTTTTATTTGTTATTTTGATACTAGATATGTTTTATTTTTTTTAAATATTCTTGCACAAAAGTACAAGTAATAGTTAGAATGTAAAAGTGAAGATTGTCGTAAACTGTGGCAATTTGTTGCAATACAGATTGTCATAATTGCAAATAATACACATAACGCTTTTCTTATTAATAAAATTGATCTATTAAGGTCAATGTGCTTGACTTCTTAATTGTAAACTCAATGGTTGTTTACTACTAATAATGAGAGTAGTTCAACTCATTTAGTAAGCTAATTTAGCCAATTGAAAATAAAAGCATTCATTACCTATGCTTATCATTACTCTTCAAAATATTAAAGTGTTTTGTTCATTTATTTAAAAAAAAAAAATGTTAGAAAGCATTTAAACTTAACAATTAAACATATGAAGAAAACTGCTACTTCATATTGACAAGTTTTTTTTTTTTGGCCTTTGCTCTTTATCATTCAAAATTTTCTAAGTTCAACGCAGTTTTTCTCAACTTTTCTAGTGGTAGTAGATTAATTTTGTATGATTATTTTTATTGATTTTTATAAACTTGTACTTTTCTAGTGGCAGTAGATTAATTTTCGAGTTTACAACCTAATTGATTTTTATAGGCTTGTACTTTCTCATAGCTAGAATTTTAAGGAAGGGGGTTTAGAATAATAGTATACACAATGTACAATTTGATCGTAATTAGACATTAGTTTCGATATTAGCAACTGAAATTAGGAAAAAACGACAAATCATATTCAAATTCTCTACAATAATAATTAATAACATTGTAATTTTTAATCATCGCTAGACATTAGGATTGTGCACCCGTACTATCCTTTGATATTCACATTCACTTTCTTTCAAAGCATGTGAAGTCAAAAAATCCAATGAATTCGTTCAACAACAATGGATTAACATGCAAATCTAATCAATATATTTTTTGCTTTTTGTTTTTTGACTCAAGTATACACAGTCACGTAGCAATTTTTTACTCAACTTATACACGTACCAAAATAATAACGCTAGTTCTAACAATCTAACACTAGCCTTTGACCCATATACTATATCAAGAATGCTACAGTATGTTGTTTGGGCTTTAGAATGAATGGAGGGAGATGTGAGATTAGAAGAAAGAGGCCAAGTCAAGCTATTGAGGCCACGACATTGTCAACCCTCCCCCCCCCCCCCCAAAAAAAAGGATTGTGCACACAAAAGAATCGAACACACAATTGCCAGTTCCGTCAACCATTGACCTCTGCATTCCTAACCACTCCACTGCAGCAGCCCTCATGCATACTTAGCCCCTTCAAATCTATTTAATATAATTTTATTATTTATTTAGACATAATTTTTTCTTTTAGGGGGCAGGGGTAGGTTAGTAGACCCTAGTAGCTCCACGGGGCTCGACCACTATTTAACTCCGTTATCAACCAAAAAAATGTCATTGCTACTACTGCATACTTTATTGTCTCATTCTATTAAAAAAAATCATTGTCCTCACTTTTAAGCTACCATATAACTTACAGTTCAATAAAGAGGAATTGTTTGCCTTATAAAGGAGGTTTGATAATGGCTTTGCTCAAAGTATGACCAACTAGAGATCCAGTTTGATTTCACATTATAAGGAAGCTAATGTTCTTGCATGCATAACATCTATTGCATTTAACATTCTCATCCATATTGTTTACTATCTTATTCTCTCGCTTTAAAAAATTGCTCTCTCCTCCCCCCCCCCCCCCAAAAAAAACTAAAACCAAAACCCTGACCCTAACCCTAACCTCTAAACCTAAACCATCCGAGAATCCTTTCCTTCTATCTCAGAATAACTAATCCAAAATCATGCAAAAGAAAACTGCCACTACTAAGAGGCTTGCTATGATGGGTAGAAACCCTATTTATAAAAAAGAACAAGAGAAGCAATAGCAAGAAAGTCAGAGGTGCCATCATTATCGATCTGACTGCAGAAATGTGACATTCAGAGCCTGGTTCACGAGCCAGAGTCTCCCATGATAAAAGTATTGGTGTTATTATGTAAAAATTTCCTAACTTTTGCCCTTATGAGAATGAGGTAGGAAAGTTTGTGGAGTTGGAAAGTAGGACTCAAGTGCCTTGTGAAACACTTGACTTTGAGTTCTTCAAGAGAGGGAATTTGCGTTCTTACAAATGATTGAACAATTGACATGTCTAAACATGTTTGAACTTGAAGAGGAAGCCTACCTTAGGTTGGTTTAGACATTTTTTTGCAAATTTCAAGAGCCAGACATCAATAAGGGGAACACACTATATGTTGATAGTGAAAGGAGTTAAAATTATTTTATCTTCAGAGGATCTTGAAGCCATATTTGAACCACCTAGACCCAAAATACACAACCTTTGCACTTTCTCGCATAAGGAAGTTGCCACTAAGTCTCCTAAGGAATACTTTAAGTATCCTAAGGGCTGGCATAGGGAGTTGTCACATAAATGCTTTGCTTAAGAGGCTAAACTTTTGAGCTACATAGTGGTTAGGCCCACATGCCCTCACCACTTCTGTAAGGGAAACCATAATGACAATGTACTAAGCCTTCTGCATTAGTTTATGGAAGTGTACCGCATTGACATTACTAGGATGATTTGTTCCTACAATGAGAGTGTCTATAATGCACATAAAAACTCCCTCTTCCTTACTCCAACCTCTTGACTACTATATTTAAGCATTTTAATGTTTCTCTCTCTAATAAGGATCGTATCTAAGAGCATGTTAATATAATAAATGAGAAGAATTAAACCAAAACCCTTAAATATGAGTGTGTAAATGGGAAATGGCTGCACTCTGATGATTTTCTTTTAGAGCTTGAAAGATAAAGAATCTAGCTAGGTCTCTATGTTGAAATTGAGGACTGGAATGAAACATCAGGCATTGTAATTACTGTACTGTCTTCAAAGGTGTACAAACCAACTCTAATGAGCAATCAACTCAAGGGAATGCTAAACGACTATAGATCCCTAAGTGAGACTCTCCTGAGCTAGTTCAAAGATTTTGCTAAGGAAATCAAAAGATTGAGAACCTTCAGAGAGGACATAAAGATGGAAGATTTAGACGTTGAGAAGATATTCGTTGTTAAAGAAAAAGAGAATAAGGCTAACGAGTTAGAAGACCTGAAGAAGGTCAAGAAAGACATTAAGACCCTTGAAAGCAAGCATGCAGAGAGGACATTAGATAGGCAAGAGACAAAGAAGAAGAAGAAGAAGAAGAAGAAGAAGAAGAAGAAGAAGAAGGTTGTCCTTACATATCTTAACACCAAGTCCAGCCAAATCAAAAGCTATGTGGCATAGCCCATTTGTGAATGCAAAACCCTCTGAAGCTCTTCAAACCATCCAATCATATCTCTTCATGCACTACCCCCACCCCTATGGCTAATTTAAGTTCGTGTTTTTTAAACAATGTTGGTTGTGGTGTTCATTTGAACAATGGCTTCTTATGGGTTTAATGCCTGTGAGCCCATAACAATCCTATACCATTGAGGGAAGATGGCCCGTTAGGATATTGTGGATTGTTTGGTTACTTTATCATTGATGTAGTGGACATTTATTTTACATGATTTTATACTGATTTGTAAACTTTTTGCCTAATATTTTTCTAGCACACAACCCACTTTTACTAAATGAAAAAAGGGAGAAGAAGGAGGAACTGATGAAAAAGGAAAGTAGAGAAGAAAAGGAAGAAAGAAGCATAGTGTTATTTGGATCAGAGTCAACATCACAGCTTTGATAAATTCATCTCAAAGTGTCAATACAAGAGACACTCCTTAGTTGGCTTGCCTCATACCTTACTCTTTTATGATTTTGCACTTTTATATAAATGGTTGCGCAATCTTGCTTCTTGAATGTTTAAATTGTTTAGATGATTGCCTGAATGTTAAATAATTTCTTTAAATGTAGTGTGATGATTGTGATAAGATTGCTTTTGTATGCTCAAAATCCTATAAATGCGTTCTTCAAATTACAAAGTTGATTTAACATTATCTTTATCCCTTCGAGTCACACTTAAGTCAAAGTTTCGTAAAGACTCAAGGTCTGCCGTAGTAAGGAGTTACACTATACAAATGTCCATAAATAGATGCTGAAATTCAAGTCGTATATCTATCAGAGTCATAAGTCATATTCATTTAATAACACTAGAAGATTCTAAGAGCCTGAAAATCTTATCAGAGTTCGATTCAACATATTTAAAATATATCTATATAGTGGTAACTGATTTTAGCACACTCACAATTTTATGATAATATATTTCTAAGGTGAGTTATAAAATGCTACATCAAGATGGTTCACCAAAACAGATGCATTGAGGAATGCCCATTGATTGCTAAATTTATGATAAATGATTGACATATTGATTGCTCAAACCAAAAACATTTTTTTGGTACATAAATTTGTTGATGCAATGCCCTAAACATTTATGTATTGATTAATTAAAATTTAAGCCTTGGTTAGTAAATATTAAGCATATATAAAGTGACTCATTCTATTTGCTACAATCATCTTAGGGATTATATAAAGGCAATCATAAACATGGCAAGTTACGATATGAAATAAAAATCAAGATCAATTCAAGAGTATTCCACAATAAGTCATGGTTGTTTTCAAACATTTAAGGCATAGCAATAGCCAACTCTTAAAGCCTATAATATGAGGACAAAAATGCTAAGGACTAAAAATAAGACCAATATTAAACAAAGTACTAGTTAGATGAAGGAGAACGATTGAGAGAAGATTTTCACATTGAGCAATGAAGTTGGAGAGCAAAGCAAACAGAGCTTAACATTGCCCAACCAAAGAAAGAATTCACACTTACCTTGAAGAATCATCAAAGCCTCTAAATGGCATATTATTGCATTCTATGATCAAGAATCAACATCATTCAAAATTAGTAACAACTACTGAACCTACAGCTAATGCAAAATAATTTGTGATGTCCATAAATTGAGGACCAATTCATAGATAAGGTCACAACACCTAAGCATATTGATTGAACTTTATGATTGAATACTTCTTTATTTTAATTTTTTTTTTGTCCCAAAGAGAAAAATACTTCTAATCTCATCCATTGTGCGCAACTCAAATCATCTAGATATCGTGAATTGGGGGAATGGGAAGAGATTAGTGAAAGAAACTACTCTTGTACTAGTAGTGAAACAAATAAGTGTTGTCTACCTCAGAGTGAGGAAACTTTAGGAATCAAGTTCGTCAAAAAGCGTGAGAAAAATTCTAATTGTTAATCTAGAATTTAGATAGTGTATTTCATAGATATCATTGTAAGTCGCTAAAATGCAAAGTGGAGCTTTGTGTGGAGACTAACTGATGTTGTATTGAGTGAACTTTGTTAACAAATTATGGGTTTTCATCTCTCTTTATATCATGAACTACTAATAGTCTCTGAGCATATTTACATATGTACATGCATACATATTGGGCGTGCGTGCTTGTGCACACGCTCGCACGTACCTGCGCATGTATGATTGATGAGGTTTAAATTCATGGATAAAGACTTAAGCCAATTAGATTTTCCAAAGTGTTGTGTTTGATTGAATTAGGTTGTACATGTTTAGAAGCTAGTTAGAATAGAGTGAGTTTTGCTAAGTTCAAGAAGCTAAAGTGAGTATTGAAACCATCAAATGGTTGACAAACACTTTATCACAGTTGAATTGACTTAAAGTAAGTTGAATTTAATTAGGGTGCCCTGCTTTTGTGAGTTTGGCTTGCTAGTTTTAATTGAATAGTTGTTATATGAAGAATTAGGAATACCTCGTCAAATATCAAGTAAAGTAAATAAATTGAGGGTAGATTTGGGTTGGTACTGGTCAAGTGTTAGTAAGAGGAATCTTTGGCTACTTGATAAGCCAAATCGAATTATTTGTACAACATCAATATATATAGTTGCTAAATGTGGCTAATGTAAGTGAGTTGAGGCTAAACGTATAAGATGTAAGAAAGAACCTGATATTAAAAGGCAAAATGGAGACATCTTAAAAGTGCATGAAGGGAAAAAAAATCAAGTGGGTAAGCCTAGATTTCCAAGTTACAATGATGATACCAATCTTTTAAGTTCATAGGAATTTTATGAGTAATTTAGAGTGGAATTGTGAATGTGTTTAATGAAGGTCTCAAATATTAAGGAGGTTGTTATGAATGTTATGGAATCAAAGCATGAATATATGACAAACTCCTTGGAACTGAAATAAATTATGTAAATAAAAGAGCCCAAATTAGAAAGACATTAAAGGAGTCAGGGCGAATTTAGGGGGCAATAGGGGCAAACAGCGCCCCCTAAGATTTTCTAAATAAATAAATGAGGTAGTGTGAAGCAAACTAAATTTTGCAGCGATACTAATTTGGCCCCTCCTAATGAAAATGTTCTACTCGCGTACGGCAACTTGCTGATGTGCATTCGATTATTCATACTCTCATATTGCTTTATTTACGTTTTTTCCCCTTCCTCAAAAGTCAAAATTATCTTGTATTCCCCTCTCTCACAACAAGCTAGGAGCAAATCAAGTATGACTTAACTCAATTTTATCTTTTTCTTATCTTCACATATGCATTGTCCCCACTATGGGTGAGCAAAAAAAACCAAAATCAAAAACCGAACCGAAAAATCGGAAAAACCAAACCGAAAAACCGGCTAACCAGATCGAATTTTATGAAATTTTCGGTTCGGTTAACCGAACCGATTTTTTCCCCCGGTTCACGGTTCGGTTTCGGTTAAGGGGGAAAAAATTTCGGTTAACAGCGGTTAACCGACCTGAACCGATTTTTTTTAATGGTAGAAAATAATACTAAATAGTAATTAAATTTCTAAACCATAAAAAAATTGTAAATTTAGGTGTATGGGATTCGGTTAACCGTAAACCGAACCGAAATTTCGGTTAATCGAACCGAAATTCCGGTTAACCGAATATTTCGGTTCGATTTACGGTTTGACTTTTTGTTGAACCGGTTTTTCCGGTTAACCAATTTTTGGTTAACCGATAATTTCGGTTTGGTTTACGGTTAGCCTTTTTCCCGAACTGAAAATCCGGTTAACCGACTGTGAGCACCCCTAGTCCCCCCTCCTTTTTCTCTTTCTTCTAATTATTTGTAATTCACCGGCAATTTCACTATTTTTTTTTTGTTTTATGAGCAAATAGGTTGCAGTCATTCCACCTTTATTAGTTTACTTTCTCATTTGATCGGTTTTCCTTATTTTTCTTATGTTTCATGTTATAACCCATTAACTTAATTTTATTTTTCTCTTTAGTTCACAATGAATCACACTATTATTATTTTATTTTCTCTATCAACAATTTACATTACTTTTTAGATCTAGATAGGCCACAAATGACAATATAATTTAACTATAATAGAAAGGTAGAGATAGAATTGAACTTGAGACTTAATCTACCTAAGGCCTTAATATTAACCACTAGGCAAAGACCTAATATGTGAGTAAGCAATGAGCACACACGCACACCCCCTTCTTACTCCCCTATACAAGAAGGAAACAGGAATGTATAAGACTTTAAATTTGAATATCTATTCTCAAGCCCCAAGGGCTTTATTTACTAAAATAGCAAATATGTACCAACAGAAAATGAAATATATTAACTTTGAGTCTATTTACTTTAAAGGGAAAGGGTAACATTGTTAGCCTCCCATTCCCAAATTATCTTTTCTTGCTCCTAGTGATAATTCTACCTCTTGAGCATGAGACTTAATCAGTAAAAGAAGAAAGAGAAGACAAAAGGGTTCATTACAAGAGAAAGAGTGACACGGCGAAGTTTAGATATTGAGAAGAAAATTAGAAATGAAAAATTACTTGTTACCCAAATAAGTTTATGATTTTAAAATATATCTCAAATTAAAATGCAAACTCATAAATATAAATTCTAATGAGTATAGAGTCAGAATTGAAGCATTCCAAAAAACAAAGGCTAAAATATGGGGCTTGAAAAGGGAAATATTCAAATGTGGAAGATAAATTATTACTTGTACCTTTAAAATGTAATTAGTATAGGTTTTTACTGCATTTACAAATTATGCTTATAAATTCCACATGCTTTGGCCATCGAAGCGACCCATTCATTATGATCATTAGTGTAACGGCCCGAACCTAATCTTCTTTCTAATTTCATTAATTACAAA
>JACYFF010031959.1:38316932-38364966 GCA_017589665.1 Selenicereus undatus | reverse complement strand
ATATATATGTATGTATGTATATATATATACATGTATATATGTATATACATATATATATATGTGTGTGTGTATATATATACATATATATATATACATATATACATATATATATATATAGATATAGATATATACATATACATACATATATATATATATATATATATATATATATATATGTATGCATATATGTGTATATATGTGTGTGTGTGTGTGTGTGTGTGTGTGTATGTATGTATATACATATATATATATGTGTGTGTGTGTGTGTGTATGTATATATATGTATATATGTGTGTGTGTGTGTGTGTGTGTGTGTGTGTGTGTGTGTGTGTGTGTGTATGTATGTGTGTGTGTGTGTGTGTGTGTGTGTGTGTAAAGCGGGTGATACGTCGGGTGACGGATCGGGTGGACCATCACCCGAATCCGACCCGATCCATCACTCGGTTATCCATCACCAGTTTAGTTGGGTTTTTCACCCGATTTTTCGGGTCGGGTGAATTGATGTATCCATTGGGTTCTGGTGAAATTGTCAGGCCTACCTATAGGTCTCATAGCAGTTGCTCTTTTTCCTTCTTTCCTTTCACTAGGCCAGCTATATGGTGATTGTTTGTGACTAATCTTAAGCAAAGAAAATATAATATTCTATTTGACAAAATCAACCAAAGTAGTAATTACTCACTATGTTTGTCTCCAAAAAATATTTTATTCTATCATTGCTATCCGATTTCATTACATAATTGGTCCATTTACCAAAAAACATCAATTTCGTACAACATACAACCATCATCTACATAATAAGTCTCAATTGCATTCATAGTGCTTGAATGACTACACAAATAACAAAAATAAATCGTAACACCCTGCCATCTCCTCAACCACATACATCAAGCAATGAGTAAGGAACTTCAATTTGATATGCCCTTAGTTCCCGTACCATAGTAGGTTTCAATGAACCACATAGTATCATAAATCTAGCAAGATGCAACTTTTTCATGCTATGTTACACACTTACACGTATATCTTGCTCTTTAACCTCACATTTTTGTCCCTCAACTTTAATGACATTTTTGCTAGTGTGCAGTTCCTTCACCACAATCTTCACCCTTTCTTCATCTACTTCTTATTTCATTATGTCTGCTTCTCAATGTCAATCGCCAAATTTTATTTTTCATTATCAACCTTGCAACCATTAATATGACCTTATCACACAAAGAATTCATTGATCTAGTGGAAGAAATGACAACCCCTAGTTTTCCCAAACTGTTTAGGCCCTGTTCTTTTCGTTGGGAAATGATAGATGTAGGATGGGTGAGTGTGGGAAGGCGGAAGGAGTGGGTATGAGTGGTATTTTTATTTTTATTTTTAAGTGTGGGAAGGGGGGGAGGAGTGGGTGAGAGTGGGAATGAGTTGAATAAAGTAGAAGAGTCGGTTTAAGTTACGTATTTTGTATTTTAATGTAGTTTTTTTATTTATGATAGTAAGTAACATTAAAAAATTAAATTTTGAATGGAAAAAATATCTTTCTGTGTTGAGCCGGTTACGAAATATTGTTTGATGGCCGTTGGTGCCCCCCAAAAAAATAGAATTCGTTAATGACTTGATTCAGTTGCGGATGTTAATATTTTTCGTATATTAACGAAATTTGTTAATCGCCGAAATTAGAAATTTAAATATCGTGTTGTATGTTGCGCAAATATGGTTTATTTTGGTTAGGTTACGATAAATTGGTTGTTCAAATTAAAATTACATATACAATTTTCTTTTTTTTGTTCAAATTAATTATTCACATTTTGCATTACATGAACATTTTTCCACTATTAGACTGAAATTGGACGTTATTGTTTCTCAATTCTTAATAACATAAACTATTCTAATGAATTCAGTTTGAAATGTGAAATCGGATATCACCAAAAATACCATCCAAACACAATTTTATTACCCTATCCAACTGTAATCCACAAACCCAATCAAAACGTGACATCTGTCATATATTTCTCTTACACCTCTCTCTCTATCAGACACATCTCTCTAACATCTCACACATCTCTCTCTAAACTCTCAGCTCATCTCTCTGCTTTTTGTGCCTCACAGGGGTTTCCCCGCAAGCGAAAACCCAGCACTCCTTTCCTTTCACGCGTGGGCACCGCAGCTCGCTGGTCGCCGATGGTTTGCCGGTCGTTGCAGCAAGTCGCGGCCGGTCCTCCGCCAGCCCCTCTGATCTGCCCAGACGAGGTCAGCCCCTCCGCCAACACCTCCGATTTGCCCAGACGAGGTCATCCCCTCTGCCAGCACCTACCACCGGGAAGTTGACAGACACGACCAGCGGTCGTTGAGCAAGAACAAGGTGAGTGTGTCATTTTCCGGCCACCTCGTACCTCGCCGGCCATATTCCTGACCTCGTACCTCGCAAACTCGCCGGCCACCTCGCTCCTCACCGTACATCTGCATTTTCTGTCACGATTTACAATGAGCGAAAAATAATGTGTTACATATACTGCAACAACAATCCATGTGTTGGTGACCTATAACAAAAATTTCGGAACCAACGAACAAAAAATTATGAACCATCTATTCTGTACAAAAAATCAAACCCAAAACATCTACCAGTCACAAATAACTAACGTTTGCTTATCAACGCAAAAAAAAATAATATCATTTCTTCAATACATATAACATAAATTATTTCATGTACAATTTATAACACGACTAACAAATATTTCAATAACATCTGAAAAATAAATAAAACTCTTCATAATTGTTATCAGACTACTCGTACATACAATTACATCAATTATAACCATTTTCAAACTATGAGAGATAGTAATTATATGTAGGAGTGGGTGAAAGTGTGTGAGCGTGGGTGAATGTGAGAAGGAGTGGTATTTTTGATTAAATGTTTGAGAGTTGGTGAATGTGGGAAGGAATAGTATTTTTGTTTAAGGCCGTGTTCTTTTCAGTCGGAAATGAAGGGTGTGGAATGAGTGATTGTGGGAAAGGGAGGGAAGGAGTAGGTGAGTGTGAGTTTTTTTAAGTGTGGGAAAAAGTGGGTGAGTGTGGGTGAAAATTGAATGTAATTGAATGAAGTTGAAGTATTAGTTATTAATATTTTTTTGTTTTATAATGTAATAATTTTATTGCGATAGTAATTAATGATGATGAAATTTTTTTGTTTTCGTTTATTCTGTTTTATTCTGTTTTATTTTGTTTATTTTTTTATTTTTGTATTTTTTTATTTGTATTTTTTTGTTTTTTGTTTTTTATTTTTTATTTTTTATTTTTTATAATTTTTTATAATTTTTAATTTCTAATTTTTAATTTTTAAATTTTTAAATTTTTAAATTTTTAAATTCTTTTAATTTTTTAATTTTTAATTTTTCCTTTTAATTTTTTAAATTTTAAAATTTTTTAAATTTTAATTCTAATTTTTAAATTTTTTAAATTTTTATTTTTATTTTTATTTTCTTAAATTTTTTTGTTTTAATTTATATATTTTTTTATTTATTTTTTATTTTCTTATTTTTTATTTTTGTATAAATTTTTTTATTTTTTATTTTTTTGGAATTTTTCGTTGGTTGTTTTTCTGAAATAAAAAAATAAAAAAATACAAAATACAAAAAAAATTCATTATTTAAATTTTTTTTAAAAAATAAAAATAAATACAAAAAATTAAAAAATTAAAAATTAAAAAATAAAAATTAAAAAATTAAAAAATTAAAAAATAAAAATTAAAAAATTAAAAATTAAAAAATTAAAAATAAATACAAAAAAAATAAAAATTTAAAAATTTAAAAATTAAAAATTAAAAAATAGAATCAAAAAATTTTAAAAAAAAAATTAATGAAAAAAAAAATAAATAAAACTGTTCCATAACATCCGAAAAATTAAAAAATTAAAAAATAAAAATAAATACAAAAAAATTAAAAATTAAAAAAATTTAAAAATTTAAAAATTAAAAATTTAAAAATTTAAAAATTAAAAATTTAAAAAAAATTTTAAAAAAAATTAAAAATTAAAAAATTAATGAAAAAGAAAAAAATTAAAACTGTTCCATAACATCCGAAAAATTAAAACTGCTCATAATTGCTATCAGATTATTCGTACACACAATTACGTAAATTATAAAAAAAAATTCAAATATGAGAAATGGTTGTTTTATGTAGATATGAAAAGGATTTGGTGAATGTGGGAAGGAGTGGTATTTTTTTTTAAGTATGGAAAAGAGTGGGAAGAGGGGGGAAGAAGTGGGTGGGTGTGGGGTGAGTCAATTTTCCAACGAAAATAACAGGGCCTAAGTGTGGAAGAGAGTGGGAAGGGGGAAGGGAAGGAGTTGGTGGGAGTGGGAAGGAGTGAGTTGGATTGATTAAATCACGAAAAGAACAAGGCCTTAATGAGGAAAATCTTCAACGTAGACTTTATAATGTCTCGCTTGTTACAATGCTACATTTATTGTCATAATTGCACATCATTTCACTGTCTTAAAACATGGGAATGCCTTGTAATACTTCTCCCATCTTTTCCTATTGGGCTTGAAAAATTTAGGGATTTTCACGTTCAATTGATGTGGGTTGGACTTAAAGTGTTGCCGAAGGATTTTTCAATTTTCAAAAGTAGAATTTTCTCAAAACTGAACTTAAATTTGAGAAGTAGGTTTTCGAGACTTTACAATTAGAGTTCGGGTGTCAATCAATGTAGGATAAAGAAATGTTAGGGAAGGAACTTAACTTGGGGGAGGAGGGTTAAAGGTTTTTCTCTTTCTTTTTTCTATTGCAGCTGATTATAATTGTTGGAATGCTTAAAGGGGGGGGGGATCATTTCTTTAGAGACAATGTGTCCATAGCTTTAAAAGTAATATATAATAACTTCCAGTGCGGATCTCGCTTTTGTGGGGTCTGGGGAGATCCCGAGTGGCATATGTATTAAAAATAATTCAATGATAAGAGAATAAAATAAACTGTAGCAAAAGTTATAGTTTTTTAAAAACAATTCAAATCATTTTTTTGTGTTTTTTGGTTCCCTTCTCTATCTATTTCTCTCCATCTTCTTTATTCTTGTCAAATTAATAAATTAACATTAATTTACACTATAGATAGGAAAATAGCTGAGTTTGCTATGTGGAAGATCAAAGAGTGTCACAAATGGAATAAATATGTTAAAAGTAAGATAAAAAAAGTGTTAGGGTCTACTTGGAGGGTAGCAAAGGAAGAAGGATGAGAGTTAATACGACTAACAAAGAATGAGATTAAGGTAGTGTACGAAAATAAAAGTTATCATGCCATTATTTGACTCTTTATAGTATGAGTAAAGGACGTGAGAAAGAATAAAGAAAAATAAAATAATTACTAGTTAGTAATTATTTTTCCTTTTAGGAGCAAGTTTAAATAGCTCTACATTAATAGTCCAAAAAATACTGCATATATGACTATACATTTAAAACTTGGACACTCTTCCGCACTCGCCCCAACTACTCATACAGGCTACCCTAATACATGATTTAGATAAAAACTTTCTAAATATCAAGAAAACCACAAATTGAATGTTCTTAGTAACTGCAGAAGAGTTTCTTGTCCTCTATTATATTGCAATAGTTTCATTCCATCTAGAGCTTATACACAATAACAGTTAAAGCAAGTTGTAAGGGTCTTGACCTTGTGTTCTTACATGTAACTCATCTTTTTATACAACTCACTTCATGGTGCGAATTCCCTATGGGGACACTGCGCAAATCAAGAATAACGCTCTAAACTTTATGAGAAAAAAAACAACTAAAAACTGTTAGATGTGATTATGTTAATCACCACAATAAGAGTATAATACACCTTGAATATGCCATAACCTTATCAATTAGTCCTTTGTTTAAAGCTTATTTTGTATTATCAACCATATGCAACACATAGCCTTGTCCTAATGACAAAATTTCATGCTATCCAACTCGCTATGCTTTGCTCATTTAGTCCTACAACATTCCATAAGCTTTACTAATTTGAAATTTGCTTGACTCCTCACAAGAGGTCATAACGAAGTGCACACTAGCCACATTATCAAACCTCCCTAACTAATCATCCCTTTCCTTGTATGAAGTAGTTGTATCCAATTCTAAGAGGTATTAGCCTTCAACTCAACATACCTTATATCAACTTTTCTAAGCGAAAAATAGTTGATTCATGGGACCTATTGTGACTCAACATTGGAAAGAATATCTCAAAGCAACTTCAATAAGGATCTTTTGTTTCAAATGAAAATCCTTTTAAATTTAATTCCTCCAAATTGATATCTCTACATATCTGCTCCTAGTTGACCAAAGAAATAGGTTGTTGTACGCTTGAATCATCCCATAAGAATATTTGGCAAGTAGCTAAAATTGAAATTTAAAATATTTTAGCAAAAGTAAATATAGAACTCCATATACCTGTAAATTGAATAGAACATCTTTAACAGGCTATTTTCTTCTTGCATAAGGGAGTAGCCTGCTAGGCCAATGTTGAATCCATTACTTTTTTTTTTTTTGGTCGAATTAGAGCTTAACACATGCTATAATTGATTCTAATTGAGGATAATGGAAGCTTAAAATGCACAAGATCTCTCATTTTACAAACCATATTCTTTACAAAATTTGGTCTTGGAGCCTCATAGTTACACCGTCAGGATCAAGAAAATACTTATTTGGATTGACTTTAAAACCTTACATGTCACTGAAGAGCAGCAAAGTAATAATAATAATAATAATAAATATTATTATTTAAGGTGAAATCTTTTTTTATCCAAAAATATTACAAACTCTTTTTTACACCCCAAAATGTGGTGCAAGAAAACTAAAAGAGAGATTGGGAGGAGTAAGATCTATAAGTATTTTTATTAACTCTTATTAACTAGTTTTTTTATTACAGTTCTTTCGAAAACACCTTTAAAGCTCGAAACCATATTTAAAGCTCGAAACCATAATGCAATGCATGACATGTTGCAGTCAAATTAAAATACCTTAATTCTTTCTCGTTTTCATTCCCTGACTTCGCACGCTTCCCCCCCGCCCCCCCGGAAACCCCAGAGAAATTTTGGGGTTTGAAGCTGAGCCCTGAATCCAGAGGTTACAATCTAAGCCCGTCAGTCAGTCTTCGAAAAAAACCTACTACAATTCTCCCGCTACTCACGCACCCACTGTAAATCGAGAAGGGGAGCAACAAACAGGCGAAACGTAAGAAGGTTTTGGGGTTTCATTCACAAGTAATGTTGTCGGGTTCATTCTTTGTTGGATTCTGAGCAAAACCCACCAACCCTTCTTCTCCAATTTGGCGTTTGTCCATCAATTCTGCATGTAATGTACTTTTTGTTTCCTTTTCATCGTTTAGCCATCAAATTAATTTCTTTGTTTTATCAGTTTCTGGGTGGAATTTAATACTCGCGTTGATAAACGTCGTTTGCATGAACTATGCTTTGTTTATGGTGGTCTCGTGACGCGGTTGCAATGCTGCTTTCAGTCCTGTAGGGTTTCGCCATCTTTTGGGATGGAGTCGGGGTTGGATAATGATGTTATCGCTGCTTGCAAGGTTCGTACAATGGAGTTTAAAGATGACATTCTGCACTTTTTAGTCCTCCTTTTTCCCTTTTAAAATTTGGAATTCTTCTCGTGTTAAAGGCACATTGAGCGTTATTGATGAGCATATGCCTCTCTTTTCTTTTTTTTGGCTCTGCATATAGAATTTAAATTGGTTGAAGTATTAGGAAACCCAATTAAAATATTGGTTTGAATTAAGCAGAATTAGTTGATTCCAGTAAAGCTGCACCTAGCCGACCTTTGCTTCTCCTTTTTTCTTTTCTTTTGTTTGGGGGGGGGGGTTGTGAATGTTTAGGGAAGGGACTTTTGGATCTTACTGCCTATCAAATATGAAATTTGTCAGCTTTCTTGTCACATCTTCCCATATCATCTTTTCCTATGTGGGGTTTTACAGGGACGGTGTGGTTTGCAGTAGTTTTGGCTGGAATGAAAAGGGGCTTAGGCGAAGGTAAATAGTGTGAAGATTCATGTCTGATGGGATAAAAAGGGTATCTTGGAAAGGGGAATAATATGAAAGATTCATTCTTCCAAAGTGATAATAATTTATGAGAAACCAACCCATCATTCAACTGCTTAAATGTTCTGAGAATATCTACTCAAGAGTTGGACAGCATGCTCGGTATTCTCGCTGCATGTTTGCTTGTTTCTGAGTTCACAGTTGAATGATTGTAATTAGCGAGAAAATAAGAGGCTAAAGCTAAAGAGAGCTCTTCTAACGTTTTTCAGGGCTTAGGTTGTTATATATGTAATCTTATCTGTAACAATCCACTTATAATGATTGGTTGTATGTAAAACTCTGGATGGACTATGCGCAATGGCATTGATGGATCCTTTTGTTTGATGCGATAAGCTATGTTATCTGTTCATGATGTAGAGGCAATTAAACATTTATTTAGAATGGGACCTGTACATGGGTATGGGGATACAAAATTAGTTCAGAGTACAGTTGTGATTTCGAAGAAGTATGAGGTTTGTTATTAAACTAAATGCATGTGTTGTAGTGACTAGTGAGTATAGTGTCATGAAACCAATGTTCCTTTTCTTCATCAAATTGGTAGGCAAAACATGAGATTGTTCTTGAATGTACTAGTTGCATTTATTGTAGTCACTAGCGAGTATAATGTCATGAAATCAATGTTCCTCTTTTCCATCAAATTGGTAGACAAAACATGAGAGCATTCTTGAATGTTTTAGACTTTGCTTCCTGGGGCTCTATCTTGTACATGGACAAATATCTTGGCACTGGTACCGTGGCATTCTCTTAAGAGAGAAAATTTTAACAGAGAAACATGCTTGTGCTAGCAACCAGTAGCCAGCTATGATTTCCTTTTATGCAATGTTAGTTTTGTTCTCATTGAAGGATAAGTTGTCCCAGTTTCGGATAAAAGAGCTCAAGGATGTACTCACTTGTGTAGGCCTTTCAAAGCAAGGGAAGAAGCAGGTAATTTATGTTGCTCTTGTAGGAGTTTTTGCTAATCATGAAAGCTCTAACTTTGATCAGCGGGGACAATTAGTATGCGTAATTGAGTGGTTGATTAAGTTTACATTCTTATGTTATCTAGTTTCTTTGTCAGCATATCATCTCTCTTGCAGAAGTCGGGCATGCATGAATAACTGGGGGCCATGACGTAGTTGTTTAGTGTTCCAAACATGCTTAAAGTAGTTTCAGCTGCTGAGTGTTGTAAGCTGGTCGATCTGCATCACACAGTTCTCGGGAAACACATTATGATTTCCTTGTATTGTCTCATAACTCATTAAGGCTTGACCATGTATCATGTCCTTTCTGTGTCTCATTTAAACTGTGTTTTCTAAGAGTTACATCTATAAGTTTTCATCTGTTATGCCAGTCTTTGAGTTTGTTGGGCGGAATTTGCCAAGCCTTACTGTAAAGGAATTCAGGCCTAAATTTACATGGCTGGATCTGAGAGAGAATTTATTTTTTTAACTCCTAAATTCCGATTCTTTCATAATTTTGTTTTCCGTTGCGTAGGATCTTGTGGACAGAGTATTGGCTTTGCTGTATGATGAAGGCAGTGAGTTGCATCCTAAATCTCTATCTCATACTTGTTGTCAGTTTGCCAATGGATTGTTGTATGACTTCTATCATGTTGCATTTATATTATTTTTGATGTAATTATGTACCGCCTACATTCTCTCTCTTCGTTAACTGATTGTCTTTCTGTTTCTTATGTTATACTTGCTTGGTACTAGTTGACATTCGATATCTTTGAATGCACTTTGGACATTTTCATTCTCTAAAAAGTCACTAGATAGCAGGGTTTAACCGGTGCCTACTTATTTGCAGCTCCAGGTCTGTTCAAGAATAATGTGAATGGGAGGGAAGGACTTGTGGAAATCATTGACGATGTTTACAGGTGACCCCTCAACCCCACCCAAAAAAAAGTAGAGAACCATTCTCGAATTGTTGCTGTGAGGAGAAACCCCCCCCCCCCTAAATTTTCTATGGCTGTCTAGTATTGTGGCAGCTTTCTGTTACTCATTTTGATTTTGATTGGTTGTTGATGCTCAGAAATGGAGAAATCTAACATGCCATTGAAAATTGAGCAAGATAGTTGTACAATAAAGGTACAAATAGCAGCATACTTGTACTAACTGCATTTGAAACATGGGGCAATCTCTTTCCTATGTCCCTGACTTATCCATTCTGTCTCCCCTCCGAGGCCTTGGAAGTCTTGTTCTTTGCATATGAGAATCTTCCAGAACAGCTAACTTCATTGACCGTTTTCTGGTTTTGCATGCAACATCGGGTGCTTTGTTTCCTTCTAAATGCTTTTGAAGCCACTTACCAACCTTACGACTGGGTCTCTCTTTGAGGAGGAATAATAGCTAAGTCTACTTGTGATAGGTCACTGCTTGTTTAAGGTTTTTATCTTAACGTTCTAGCATGAGTAGCATCAGAATATCCCTGGGAGCTGGACTTTTGGGATGTTATGAGGCTGTTGGGTGACAAGGAAAAAAGACAATGGTGCCAACCAATCATCTGCTTTGATTATGACCAAAAGAGTATCTTGAGAGTTGAGAGGGTGGACGGTTTCTGACGAATTTATTGTCATGGATTGTATTTGTGCATGCATGAGTGCATGTATTGTGTGCCTTACCCTAGTTTATGGTACTTCTCAATTGTTCCAATAGTATGCTCTAATGTGTCTTTGCCTCATTTTATTAACAAAAGATTGGACTTTTTATTGGGGACAGAAAGATGCAAGAAACTGGAGCCACCGACTCAAATACAAAGAAACAAAACACTTCAGGTGGCAGCAGAATGCAGCCCAAAGAGGAAACTGAAGAGTCATACAAGTCGGAAAGAAAAATTCGATGCCCTTGTGGTAGTACTTCACCCTCTGTGAGCCCCTTGGTTCAGGTAGGTTTGTCTGCTTGCTTTTGATTAGCTTTAGATATGGAAGATCTAGTGACCCTTTGAATTGTTTATGATCCTACCGGCTGGTTATTTAGCATTGCATCCCTCCACGCTTGTGTTATGTCTACTGGTTGAGGAACTTCCCAAAAGAAAAGAGGGACAACTATGTGGTTGTTACTTTTTACCTTTGTCCATTGATCAGTTTCCTCAAAGTGTCCCCCCCCCCCCCGCCCTTCTGCTTTTTTCTTTTTTAATTCCTTTTCTTCCGGCCTGGGAGAACGTGGTGTTTAATGGGTTCAAATGAATAGCATGGGTTATTGTTACTAATAAACCATATAAAGAAGTGGTAACAAATTCTGTTCAGTTGGCTTCATATTTCAATTGCATTCAATTCCTTGCACCTCAGCAAGTGTGACTTGAACCTTTTCTTATGGAACATTTCATTGATTGGACATCTAACAAGATTGTTGCTATGCAGTGTCTTGATCCAGATTGCAATGTGTGGCAACACAGTGGCTGTGTGATTATTCCTGAGAACCCCATGGAGAAGATTTCTATACCAGCTTCATTTCTTTGTGAAGTGTGTCGACTGAAACGTGCTGACCCGTATGTAGCAACTCTCTCACTATCATATGCGCACACTCACACCTTTTATCATCCCCCCCCCCCGCCCGCGAACACAAAGAAAAAAGAAAAAAAAAAGAGATGCATGAATCCAGATAAAAGGAGACGCATTCTAGTTGACTGTCTAGTTGATACTTTTTATGAACGATATGAGAACTAGAAGTACCTGTCCCTCTAAACTTTGGTGATACAGAAGTATCCGTCCCTGTAAAGTTTGATGTTGTTAATCTTATTTATGATCAGCGTGATTATAAGCACAAGACATTCTTTATTTAAGCTTATTCAATCTTATCCGTGTTATAAATTGTGCATTAAGACTACTGATCCTATTGAGATTGGAAAGGGGCGCGGGGGGGGGGTGAGTAAGATGCTTTTATTTATTTCATTTCATCTTATTTTGAGGCTGGATCATATAAGTTAAATGAAAGGTGACTTTCCAATGACATCACAATTAGTCAATCGCTATTTTGCTATTGGTTCTTGTTTCTCTACACTAAATTTTCTTCATTAAATTGGTGACATCCCTTGGTGTACATGGGTGACATTTCCTTGGTGTCTTATTAATACAATTCTTTGATTACTGAAAACAGAAAAAGGTTTGGTCCTTATGGAAATTTTTTGAAGCAAAGGTAATTAACATAGAGATGGAACTTTGAGATGACTACAGGTTTGTGAATTCCACTAAGCAAATACCTATATGCTTGTAGTGGTGAGGTTGTCGACATAAGTTTTTTCTAGACTCTGCCAAGGGTGACCATATGCTGTTTTTGGGGGGGGGGGGAGGAGGCAGGGGAGGCCATGCTCTATACAATTGCCTATGTTATAACCTGCACTTAGTTGTCAAATGATGAAAATAACTTCACTTGGCATGCTACCATCCATTGTCTGGATGTTGGCCACCTGGTGGGCTGTAGTGTTAGGCAACCTTTCTGAGGAAGCAAGCATTGTTTATATAGCTTGCCAAATGGGTCCAGCAGTGTTTTCAGTCATTCAAGAATGATATGTTCTTATTTACGAGTAATAAAAAATTCTCCAGAAAGGCACCAACGGGAATGACATCTGCATACAGAAGGGGCAATTGCACAAATGATCATGCCGTCAAACTTTCATGCATAATGCTATCTAGTAAATCTAAAAAAGTCCATTTTCTTCCACAATTGAGCACTTGACTCCACTATAGAAGATTTTCTATAAGTAAAACTTGAAATCTTCATAGGACAAAGCTTTGACCTCAAAAATCTGATGACTCCTTTCATTCCATATGGTGGACGAAATGGCCAAGGGAATCATCTTTGATGTTCCAAAACCAATTTCTTCTCCATCCTCCAAGCCTCTAACAGATGTGTGACATTTCACGGTTGAACCCAACTGACCCCCATCAAAGCAAAAGCTAACTGCTAAAGCAAAGGAACCCACCAACAATGGACAAGGAGGCGGCCAATCGTTTCTTCCTTGTCTGGACATGTTGAGCACCTGCGTGGACCATGGAAATTCATTCTTTTAATCTGGTCCTCTGCGGAAATCTTTCCTTTAGTAGCTGCCCAACCAAACAAGCAAGCTTGCTTTTGGGAAATTTTGGCACATCAAGCTTTTCAAAGAATGAGGAACTGAGATGTAAAAGTCTCTCAATCCCTCCTTACCCCTTTGTCTCCCTTTTCTCTTCTTTGTGGTGGTTTGACTGGATATTTTAGTAATCTACACTTTTCTTATCTTGTCTTGATCTTATCGCAGCTTTTGGGTAGCCGTGGCACATCCATTATATCCTGTCAAGTTAAAATCCACCACTCCTGTTGATGGGTATGTCCAATTTTCTCATTGTCCTGTCATCCTATTATTGATAGCTTTATGCTGACTATTGACCGGTAGACTTACCTATAATTGATACTCTGTGCCTGCATAGAAGGATTAGAGTTACTGATTGTTTTTGCTTGATTTTTTAATAGTAATTATGCCTCCTTCCTTATTGTTTATTTGGGTTTTGTTGACTGTTTCTTCATTGTTCAGATGGTCTTGTTTGGCATCTCTGGTACAGAGCAGTTTTTACTTGTTTTTGTGAGCATTTACTTCTTCTATATCATTTTTGTGGTTGTTTTCTTCTTGCCTTTTCCCCTCATTGTTGGGAGCGCCGGAATGTGTTTTCTTGTGGTCTGCTGGTGGGGATTGTGGGCTTCTGGGTGGGTTGCCTGTAAAGAAATGGGGTCTATGCATGAGTATGTTTGATATGCTTGTCTAGTCCCTCTGTGGCTGCCGGGTCTATGCCTTTTTAACTGGCTGCTGTCTCAGGTCTATGTAAAATGTGGACATGTCTGTTTGCCACTTGGTTGCAGTTAGTTCCTGTGGTCTAATGAGAGGAGATTATATGGAGGAAACTGCCACTTTTACATGGCATGAGTTAGGAAGGTTGTATTAGACACTCTGGATCATGTGTTAAGCATCTAGCTGGATTTGTCAATACATTCTAGTATTTTACTGTCATGATTTTGAAAGGTCTCTACATGAATGCTTGGTACCTGCATATTTAGTTTCCTTTCAGATGACCTTTTCCCTTTTATGATTAATAGTTTTGATGAGTATTCTTGAAGGGGAGCCTTGGAGCAACGGTAAGGTTGTCTCCGTGTGACCAAAAGGTCACGGGTTCGAGCCGTGGAATCAGCCACTGACAAAGTCAGGTTAGGCTGCCTACAATTCACCCCTTGGGGTGCGGCCCTTCCCCGGACCCTGCGTGAACGCGGGATGCTTGTGCACCGGGCTGCCCTTTTTTTTTAGTTTTGATGAGTATTCTTGCCTTCAATGATTTTCAGGACAAAGCCTACTCAGAGTGTGGAAACAACCTTTAAAATAACAAGGGCAGATAGGGATTTAGTGCGGAAGAAGGATTATGATGTCCAGGTTATTCCTCTTTTCTTCTTAGCTGACAGCATTTGTGCATTGATCAGCGGGTTGGTTGTCTTAAGAATATAAATTCTGATAAGTTATTGCTTTTGCAGGCATGGTGCATGCTTTTTAATGATAGTGTTCCATTTAGAGTGCAGTGGCCACAGTATCCAGATCTGCAAGTCAATGGTATGCTAATTTGTTAAGTTATGTGTTGTTGCAAAGGGTTGTGACATTTGATATGATATTCCAAAAATAAATTAAAGTAGTTCTATTTTGTTTCTATTAGTTTTTCCAACTTGCTGGCATTGACCTTAGATTTACAAGTCCACTATGGCTGCTGGTGAGAAGCTCATTAATTGCAAGTTGCTTAGGAAGATCAATAAAGTTATATTAGAAGTAATCTAAGATTTGGAGAAATGCAATTTTACTTTGATAACTAGCGCAGACAACCAATATCCTGGACATGATTACAAGTGCCTGTTGCTACAAGCAGTAATGCTAGATTCACTGCTTTCCCCATGAATGGTGAAGAATGCTGAAATCCCTAATAATCCAGTGACAGGGGTGGTGGTTGGGGGAGGGGGGTAGTTGTCTTTCACTCTCATGTGGTTTGTGATTTTAAGTGTAGATGCAGGATTTGCCCTGATTCATTCCTCTTCTTTTTTATTTTTTTATTTTTATTTTTTAAATCATGAATTATTACATGAGCAGCTGGCCTGCTTCCTCTGTTTTTATAAATTTGGTTGATGTGTTATCAGGTATCCCAGTTCGGGCTGTGAATAGACCTGGTTCACAATTGTTAGGAGCTAATGGACGTGATGATGGTGCAATAGTGAGTGTTATCCTCCTTTTCCTAGTTGATCTCTTGAAATTTTAGCTTCACATCTTTATGTACTTATGCTCAGTCTCTTTTTTTTCACTTTTTGGAAATATTTCATGTCAGTCTAATGTGGAAAAAACTCTTCCACTAGTGTCAACTTGCTCGGGCCTGGCCCTTATACTTCTTGATTACTGTTGACCGTTTCAAAGGTGGGACCACATATGTTCATTTGGTTACCTACACAGATTCTCACCAAATAATAAATGTTTGTCACAGATTACATTGAACATTGCTGAAGGGGTGAACAAGATTTCTTTCTCAGGAACTGATGCCCGTATTTTCTGTTTGGGGGTCAGACTTGTGAAGAGGCGAACACTTCAGCAGGTATCTTTACATTTTTGTACCATATGTTGATTATGTTCGTTATTGTTAAATTTCTGTCTATGGGTTGGTGCTTTGACTCTTTCCTTTGAAGACATCTTATAAGAAATTCAGCTGGAGTATATTCTCACCCTTTTCATTGGAGGTGTCGCTGACTAATTTACAATGTCATGAGCAGACTGGCGAGTTTGTACTTCATCCAGATGTAGATTGTTGAGCATCTAGCGGAAAATAGTTTTTCTTTTTTTTTTTAATGGTTGATAGCACCAATTTTACGTCTTCCTAGTAGAATTAAGCAAGAAATAGAAGAAAACCTTTTCTAGTGGAGTGTGTGGTACGAAAGGAATCAAGGAGCTAAAACTTTGTTGTTTGACAACTTTGTATAGGTGGAGTCTTGTGCTGAATAGTGAACATCTAACCTTTTTTGGTTTATGTAGGCAAAACGTTACTCACAAGAGCACGAGGGCATGATGATTTTTGTATATACCCCTTTTGTGCATGGTGACATCCCCTTGCAGTGCTTCTAATATAAGTTTTGTTCACTTATTTAAAAGTAAAACCCATAAAAGAGAACCTCAACCCAAGGCCAACGTTTATGCCAATTTTTTCCATTTTAGTGAATACCGTATGCTTCTATTATTATATAGTTGTAGGCATTTGACGCTTTTAAGTTCTAAGCTCTGACCACCTCTTTGTATAGTGACAAGGTTGCACATATGACACCTGGCACTTTGTAGGGAAGACTTGGGGTTATGGATTTGGATTTGGATTTGGATTCCTTATCTCAAAAGAAAAAAGAAGAGGATTTGGCTTTGGTTCACAACCCCAAACAATGGTGGATAGACTTAAAAGTTGACTTCAACAGAGGGTGAAAATTTTTCGTTTTAATTAGAGCAGATGTTAGCTGAAATAAAAAACATAGTCTGTGGAGCCAATGGGAAAATATGGATGAAAGCTATCCTCTATTTTAAAGCAAAAATCCATCTTGTGTTTAAAAAAGCGCCCCCCGAGCTCGCCTATGCTCCCAAAAGCCCAAAGCCCAACCTGTTGCACATTGCAAGGGTTCAAGCCGAGCTCATTCTTGAAGTCCACAAAAGCCGCGCTTTTTTGCGCTTCAAACAGAGGCTCAAAATGACCCAAGCCCGTGCTTTATGGAAAATGATCATGGGAGAGAGAGTAAAGGGAACACACACAATGAAAAAACACAAGTACCTCTAGATTGACACTGACCTTGCTATATTATTTAATTAACCATTATCTAATTGCTTGCAATTGCTTCAAGTATAAACTAAATTGAAGAACCCTCATTTAGAAACCCTAATTTTTGGATGGAGGGTCAGTTATGGTTAAAGGCTTGTATAGTGTTCTAACAAAGGCACAGTCAATCAATCTTTTCCCGTACTTTTCCAGCGGTCAATCTACGCTGGTCTCTTCTCTCTCTAGATGGGAAATATGCTGCTGCCAATGCCAACAATATGGAAAGAAGCATTGAAGAATATTCTTCCGTTTTGTGCTAATATGCTCTCAAATGTTGTTTCCTTTCTTTTTTTTTTCTCTCCTTCCTAAAATGCCTTCAGAATTGATGAACCCAATATAAGACACTGTAGTATGATATATTTTTATGTCTAGTCACTTGTTTAATTCTATCATCTAACTTTGTCAAAAATATGGTTTGGAAATGATTTTTGAGTAAAAGTGCCCCTCGTGTCCGAAAAGCCTGCCCTTGCGCCTCGAAGCTTGCGCCCTGAGCCCCAGGACCCTTTACGCTTTTGTGTGCCTCGAGCTTTTTTAATCTGAGAATCCATCAGAGTAGGGTATGGAGTGTATTGAAAAAGATTCACATGTTCCACTGATGTTGAAACTAATGCAGACATCCCCATATAAGGGATTATGCGTTCCTTGAAGAGTTTTACCCTACTAAGAATCAGTTGAGTGGTCACTCATGCTTTTGCTATTGAATACCTTTGTCGCAGAAAAAATGTTGTGATAAAGTGTATTACTCATTCAAGGGAAATTGTTTTTATCAAGGTTGCTAGACTGCTACTAGATAGATAAAAAGCATATAGTCTTTTCAGGTTTCGCCCCTTTCTTTAGATCAATTCTATATAAATACTCCCTTTTCCCCTTTTTTTTGATTAAAGTGTTACTACATAAAGGACCCGAACTAAAGGCATAGGAGTGAGGACAAGTTGTCTGTAGCTGATAAACTGAAAGATAATCGAGGAAGGAATCACTTCCTTTTCAGGAGACCTTTCTTAGAGTGGTGGCTTTCAGGAACTATACTAGTGTTTCAATTTTCTAGAACCTTATGTTAATTTTTGGTCCTAAAGTGGACTTGAATGTGCGTATTCGATCCCTTGACGTCGATCAAAAACCTTCAAGCTCATTCCTGTGCCTTAATGCTATTCATTATGGCTGAGCAGATAGGGGAAAAGAGACACCCAATAAACTTAAGCAGGTTATTTGGAAATAAAAAGGTATTAATGTCACTTTTAACAGACATACGATGATACTAATCTTTTCTGCCTCAGTGGCTGTGAGTAATTCGAAGCTTTCTGGAATCCCAGAAAATTCACTGGCACCAGAGCATAAATTATGATTCATTGCAATTAAGGGCAGTGGTGGGAAAAGGTTGGAAGACCAGGTGTTCCAGTATGTGTGAACTGCTGGTGAGCTTAGTGAAAGAGAACTGCACCACTTGAAATTTTAGAGTGAGGCTGACAGTGAGCACAAATAAGTCGGCTGAGCCATCTCATGTCACTTGATTCTGTCTATTCAATAGTCTTCATTTCTACTCACGCTCTAATTTGTCAATGTGTTCTCTTATTGGAAATGCTTGTGTATAATCTTGTTTCTTTGCGACTCATGCCTGAAAATATCAATTTCAAAATTTTGGCTTGCTAACATAGGACTTCGTTTGATGCTTTCTGCTGTATTTGGTAAACAGCAGATCTAGGGCATTTGTTTGTCTAATCATAAATCTTTTTCCAACTCAAAGTCTGTTATGCCATCACTTTGTGCAATCTTTTCGTATGCTTGTAAATGTTGATTCCTTTCGCTGTAATTCATACAGAAATGATAACTTTTTGTCGTAGTTAACTTTTTTCCGCCTTCCATTTTTATCAGTTGAATTTTTCAAGGGCTTTCTTGCGTGAGAAAATTTTTGTACTTGTGCAGATGTGAGTGAGCTTATGTGCCAATGCTTTACAAAAGGCAGCATCTACAGGAGGAACCCTGCAAATCTCCTCTCCCTTTTTTTGGGTGGGGGGGGGGGCTGGAAATGAAGTTCACCATTACACCAAATACTCATATGTACACCTCACTCTAGGCATACATAGAGGGGCTACAAGTTTCTATTGTGGATAGAGATTTTCAAAATTAGCTAAATATAATAACTTTGTAGCCTTGCATTTACATTGTCCAGAATAATTTGTATAAGACCTCACTTCCCATTGCCTTTCTACCATGTAACCTACTGTTTCTTTTCCCCCAATCATGATGAATGATGCCTGTGATCATCAAGTAGACCTTCTGTTGATCTTTCTTTGTTCTGAGTTTGTTCTCCAGGATGTTGGATACCCTGTTAGACCAATGAACTCTGGATCCACCAATTCTGTGCAACATTGGCTCAGCTACTTCATTTGAATAATCAGAATTAAAAAACAGATGTTTGTCTTATTCCAACTGCCTCTCACAAATGAAGCATCTATTTGCTATTTAAACTTCAAACTGCTGGGTCTGATATTGAGTTGACAATCTTCCTTACAAATCTCTTAAACACATGAGCTCTTATGTGGCATGGCACTTGTTTGAGTTGTTAAAAGCATTGCACATTTTTGGATTGCAGAAATTCAGGTTTGCATGAATCTTTGTATTAGGTATGACAGTTATGTTACTGTCTTCATCTATTCCATCTTTGGTTTTATGTAGGTACTAGGCGTGATTCCTGAGGAACCTCATGGAGAGCCATTTGAGGATGCCCTTGGTCGAGTTCAGCGCTGCATTGGTGGTGGAATGACTACAGACAATAATGACGATGACAGTGATTTAGAGGTTATTGCTGATTCAGTCACGGTTAATCTCCGCTGCCCTGTAAGTCTCAAACTAATTGTCGGTATTTGGTAGAATAATTTGCTGTGTGTTATGTGTTGTGAATTATGCTGCGGAATGGATTTTTAGCATCAAGTCGTCAATTTCTTTGATGCTATTTAGTTTTTGTTTGAGAAATCTTTTGATACTGACTGGGGTTATAATGTGAATTTTCATGGTATGAGTGCAGGTAAGATGACTGGTGTATTAGGTAAACTGTTTTAATGTATGTAATTTTCATGCAATGGAATAAGCTAAAGAATGGATGGGGTGAGTTTAATAATTGTCTTTCTTGCTATCTGTCTTGTATGGTCGGTGCCAGCTTGTTAGGTGTCCTTTGACTTGAACAGTATGATAACTTGTTCCTTTGCATGATGTCTTGAATGGTTGAAAATGTCATTGGTGCTTAGAAGCTGAATTTCTTGTGACTTGGTTTGATTTCAAACACAAGGCAAATTAATAACTGACCATGAATTATAGAAATCTTATTTCTATATCCTAGAGTTGCTCATGTAGAAGCTGGGCAGAAGGCGAGAATCTTGGGGGTGGATTTTGTCTACGCTTCTGAAATTTGTTCTGTTTGTAAAATTTCAAGCTGCTTATGGTTTGGAAACGATGTTTGGAAAGAAGGAAGATTTGCTCTGATCATGCTGTTCTATCTATATAAAGAGTATATGCACCCAGTACTTGAAGCTAACTTCTTATATTTTAAGTGTGACGTGGGGGGAAAAAGAGAGGATACTCAATTTTTTTTGGTGTTTGCGGTGTATTTCTCCCATTTATTTTACTGTCCCTCTTTTTATCCTTTTTTCTTTTTTTGGGTTTATTTTGCGGGGGGCGGGGGAATGCGTAACACAGATGAGTGGCTCTAGAATGAAGACAGCAGGAAGATTCAGAGGCTGTGTGCACATGGGCTGCTTTGATCTTGAAACATTTGTTGGACTCAATGAACGATCTAGGAAGGCAAGCGTTTTGCTGTCTTTTCAAGTTATACTTGATAATTTGCTCTTACAAGTGAACTGTATGTGTGAAAAACTGTTTTATATTCTTGCAGTGGCAATGTCCAATCTGTCTTAAAAACTACTCTCTTGAGGATGTTGTTATTGACCCCTTCTTCAATCGCATTGTAAATATGGTAGTCCCACAACCTGACTTCTTTTTTGATTATTGTGAATTTGTAGAGCAATTTGTTTGCATTTATTTTCCTTCATGGTTTTCATTTCAAAAACTAGTTGCGAACTTGTGGAGAGGAGATAAATGAGATTGATATGAAGCCTGATGGCTCTTGGCGAGTGAAAAATGCACGTCAACTTGGGGATCTTGCACAATGGCACCGCCCTGATGGTTCTCTGGAAATCCTCTCCAGAACAGAAATTAGTCCCGGAAATTTATCAGAGTGCAATACTTCAAAACTAGATGTATGTAATAATGTTGATGGATCTCAGCGCATATGTCAGTCATTCATGAATCAGGAAGATGAAGTTGAATTTGATCAGAAGAACATTATAACGATGAGCAGCACGACCACTGGAAATGGTAAAGATGACGAAGAACCAAGTATCAATCAAAATGATGGTGAACAATTTGGTGTTCCTGATAGCGATGAGATTGAAATCAGTTCAGTTCCACATGGCTCTTTTGGTACACATGAAGTCAATGGTCAAAATTCTAGTCTTCCTTCAGCAAATGCAGATGTTATTATTCTTAGTGATTCAGAAGATGATGATGTTAGTCTGGCTGATCCTGCAACTGTCCCTGTGAATTGTCATGCTGGTCATGATGGATACTCACTTTCTGCTCCTGCTAAGATACTCGATTCTTCTCCTGCTATTGCTTGTGGTGAAGGTCCTTGTGTTTTTAGTGAGAATGACTATGGCGTTCTGAACTCTGAGTGTCCTTTTCTTTCTCATTCTCAAAGAGGCTCTGGAATTGATTTTTTTGGTAGTTCAGGTGCCATGCTTGATGAGCATAATTCTGCCTCCCATTCTGAGCCTATCAATTGCATGTTGACCACTAACTCTACCCTGGACCCTGTTCATCACGTGATGGAGTCAAGTGAACCTTACAATAGCTCATTTGGTCATCAGTTTACATCTGCTAATGGCAACATCTCTTTGGAAGTTCCCTTTCCGTATACTTCTATACCGATAGATGAGCTCCCAGCAGTCAGCACTAGGTTTGCTGAGGATTTGATTTCTTTGAGGCCTGAGGCTACTGGGCAGGAGGATTCTAGAAGCAATGTGGATGCTTGTCGTGAATCTGCAGGTGAAAATGTGCTGGATTTGCAAAATCATTGTAGGTCTGATGAAGGTATATTTGAATTAAATGCTCTGCTTCATTTACTTTGGAGGCAAGATTTCTTAAGCATGTAGGGGCCGCTTTACTCCAGGGTTCTGACTTGATTCCCCTACCCCTTTCTTATATTGCTTTTTCACGCTGAATGCTTTTACACATGAAATTATTTTCAAAGCTTGTGTTGCGGAACTCCATTATATGGGAAATATCATCACTAAGGGTTGTTGGTGCTTGTTGGAGAGGTGATGAAATTCAAAAGTAATTTAATGATGTCCATCATTCTGCATTCTGTCACTATGGTCATAACATCGTAATGAACGACAAAGCGGATATGATTACTTTTGTGCAATATCTGTTGCCTGGGCATTAATATGAATCAAGGGGCTGAAATGAAATCCATAGACAACATTTTTTGCTACTCTTTTAAAAAAAGGAAAAAAAGAAAACTAAGAAAACAAAGACTATGGGTTCAGCTAAAAGAAATCCTGGTGGGTTACCTTTATTTCACTTTCCTTGTCCTTTGAGGTTTGCTCCTGTTCTGATCCTCTGCTAGCAAAGCATGATAGTATGTTGATGGGGCTTCGCAAGGTTAAGGTAGGCTCGCATGAATGTTCTCGGGCAAGGTTTGATTTGAAGCTCCACAGGCCTAAAATTTCAAGCTTGGCATATAGCTCATTTCAGCAGAGTCCTAGGATTAGGCTTTAGATCTGGGGCCGTTTGGGGGGGGGGGGAATCAAAGCTGAATCCATCTGTGGCACTCCAAAAGGCCTATATGTATGCTGGTAGTCCTCATGTCTGCCAGCATTGACCCAGGTGTACTACTGGTGGCCATGGGTAGTAGGCACCAGGCATGTATCAATTTGCTGGGCATTGAATCCAGGAATGAGAGATAATCTAGGAAGGAGAGCACAACCCTGCCATCTAAATCAAAAGAAAATAACTGAAAATTTAGAATAAAAGGCTCTTCAACCATCATTAACTAGTAGAGGATCATAAGGAAGAGAAGATCATATGGAGGAGCTGGATCTCCTTCAAATATTGGCTTCATTTTACCGTTGCTGATTTGGGATGTCTAATAGTGGGAATCACCTTATCTGGCATGGTTTCCTTTCTTGACTCTATTTCGTATGCAACTCTTTAGAGAAAAGAGAGTAGCAGGTGCTTACTACAGAATTTCAAGTGGTCATAATTTGTTTTTTTTGGAGAGGGGGGTAAATGATGGTGAGACTTATATTAAGGGCTTTTTCGTGTCCAACAAAAGCATTATCAAAACTCATAATGAGGCCTTAATTGTGCCTAAAACTGACAAATCAGAAAGATTACGGCAACAGGCACAGGTCTTTTTTGTGTAGGCCTGCCATAATAATAATGATAATAACAACAACAACGACAACAAGAATAATAATGATACATCTGCTGAAGCAGTTTAGGGGACTATAAGCTGTATAGGACATTATCTGTGAGCAACATGCTGTAGGTGTTTGGATACATATAGAATGAAAGACTAAAGAAGACTTGCTATGCTTGTTGATGTGAACATGAGAATGAGAGTTGCCACATAACAGTTTTAATATTTTAAAAAGGAGGTCGTGCTAGCAGTTTGTGTTGTATGGACTCAATGCGGTAATATGTCTACTTATGGAAATGCTTGCATTTAATTTATTTATAAAGTTTCCTGATATTGTGTCTATTAATCTAATTAATGACTTTATGTGATTTGATGAGGGATTTGGTTCTAAATAATAAAGACTATGAAAGCTTCCGTATGCATGTTTCTCGCTCATTAGTAATATATTTTACATCCAGAGTCTAATGCTTTAATTTTCCTGGTGGTTCTTATTATTTAACATTTCAGTCTTATTTATACTAGTGCAGTTTTTTTTCGCCTCTCCTTTTGTGTCATGGTCTCTTCGTGTAACATATATTCTTTAAATATGCATTTCCAGATCCGTCATTCCAAAAGACAGCCGGTGAATCTGGCTCTCGGTCTGGATCTGGATCTGACCTTACTGTTGATGGGAGAAAGTCTGATGGGAGAAAGTCAAATGGTCCTTTCTCATTTCCTCGTCACCAAAGATCTGTGAGAAAACGTTCATATCAAAGAGCATTTACGGACCCTCCATCCAAATAGAACTCGTTGCAGAAGTATATTTTGAGAAGCATATGATAGGGCTCGTATTGTTGATGAGGGTGCCTGGTTTCTATGCAGTGGAATCTTCTTTAGATTGGCCTGCCATCTGGATGAACTAGTCTTCTCTTTTAAGTTCGGCACAACTGCTGTTCCGCCTTTGTAAACGTTCTGATGATTGGAGAATTGCACTACTCATTGGTGATCTATGACATGAAGGTTTGCAATGTAATACAGCCAATGAATGGACATATTACACACATGGGTTTGGCCTGTTCTCTCCTACATCAGGTAAGGTTGTAGAACTTTAAGAGTATAATTGATGTGAATTCTTGGATACCCTTTCCTAAAAGCAAGACAGCTGTTTGTTTTGGACAAGGCTTGGTTTAACATGTAACTTGTCATGCAGTGGATTCCTTCTTTAGGCATATTTGGTGTATGGAGCTTGAGATATGAGATATAGCTGAATCAATAATCCTGTGTCCTTAGATGAATGTTATTGGGTGGAATTTTTACATATTTTAAGTGATATGTGTCTATGATAACAAACAACTCCCACTCAGTGAGAGTCCTAATTTGCATCCGTGGAAATTTAGATGTCTACAGGATTTGGGGAGATTTAGATGTACTCAGCCTTAACGGTACAAGTAAAGAGGCCTTATCTAAAAGATGAAATGAATTTGAAAACAAGATGGAAAGATTTACAACAATTTTGTGTTAACCATGTAGAACTGGTGGTCAATAGAGTTTCTTGTTCAGTTTGACAGAACTGTATGTTTTACATGGATAGCAAATCAATGTGAAATTATTAACTGGGAACTTCATCGGTAATTTTTCAGTTGATCCTAGGTTGATTGACTTTTTAGTTTGGAGATGGGTTGAGCACGTTTAAAAGAGTAAATTACCAGAGGCTGATGTTCCTAAATTTGAAAGTGATGAAATTCACAGTGATGGGCTGATGGCAGATAATTTTACTACGAAATTTTTTTGCTCATGGTGTTTAATAATTCTACTGGGATTTTTTGGGGATGAGGAAGGAACGTTTGTTATTCTTCTTTCGATTTTATGGATAGTTTCCATATTGGATGTGTATAGCATTTGTAGGATGCTAGCTTTGCATCCAGCCTTTTGCTGTTGATATAAAATACGATATTCTTTTCCTTATCCAAAAAATAAAGATTCTTCTTCTTTTTTGGGGGGGGGGGGGAGGGATGAAAATCTAGCTGTATGAAAGTTCTAGTGAGGAAAGTTACAATTTCGCAAGATATTCTTGTTTAGTTGAAAGCATTCCCACGTTAGGTAATCAGGGGAAAAAAATTATTTCTTTGGTTGATTGTTTTGGTAGTCTTCCTACTAAATAGATTGACCAGAAAGTGGTATTCGGTATAGTAATATGTGCATCCCTTCTGCCTCTTGAAGTATTGATGTACTGTGTTATGTCCTACTGTTGTAGTACAGAGAAAATGCACTATTAAAGAGCTTGATGATGAGGCTACAGATTGGGAGATTGAGATCTTGAAAGAACCTAGGCCCTATTCGGAGAAATTAGTTCTTTAGGTAGCAGATAACGGCCCAAGTACCGGATAGTTGTTTAGGTAGCAAATAGTATCTTAATTTAGCTTTTAGTGGATAACTGTTTAGATGAGCGGTTGAAGCAAGTGTGTTCGGTAAATTTAGTTGTTGGGTTAGTTAATTAATGTAAATGGGCATTAAAGGATATAGATAATTTACAAAGATAAAACTTTCAAAGAGTATTTTTAGGCCAAGATATAAGAAATGCTACTTTTAAATGTCAAAAGCTAAAATTATTAGCTTTTCAAAACGTTGTTTGAAATGCTAGTTCAAACACTAGGTTACCGAACACTAAAAATTGACTTGGTCAAAAGTCAAAACACTAAGCGCTACTCAAAAAGCCGGTGTCAAACACGGCCCTGGTAAGCTTAACACATCTGAAAGTGGTTTAGTGGGGTTTAATGTAGAGTCTAGATACTACTACACTTACCTCTTTAGCTTCGTGGTGTATTTTACCCTGATGTCTGAAATCTTAGGTCTGTTCTACTCAGGATGATGTGGTGACTTGTGTAATAGATCCTTAGAGGGTAGAAAGTGCTTTTCTTCTTTACAGCAGTTATGTAAATAAGTAAGTTGCATCCTTTCTTGCTCGTCTTCCATGTCAATTCAGTATCCTGGTGCTTTTAAAACTTGGATTCATCCATATGGGGTTCAAAGATCCCGAGGGGTTTCTTTCCTCCTAGATTGAGAGAGCCTTATGATTACATTGTGAATTGAGATATGTTTGTAATTCTAAGCTGGAGAGCAACTTGTCTCTTGGAAATTTCCATGGATCCGATTATATTTTCCCTAGAACCTAGCTCTTTGTGCAACAGGGTGATTCAAATTAGATATGATCTTTTGCAGATTATGTGGGATGTGAGTTTCAGATCTTTATTGCGTCTAAATTCTAGTACTGTAGGGTAGGATTTACAGATGCTGATAGATTTCTTTGGTTCAGAATTGAGAGAAGTCTAGGGATTGCTTGTGACTCAAGATGAGATTTCTAATTCTAAGATGGACAAATAAGTTGGGGTCTTGATAGTTTCCAGTTGGGCAATGATGTTTCCGGGTAACATAGGACAAGGTGATTTATAATACATAGGATCTCTAGCAAGTTGTGTGGGATATGGATGTGAGACGTTACATGGTGTTGTCCAATGCCACTTGCATAGGCTAGTGGAAGTTTGTTCTCAAGTTTCTCTTTATTTCTTCTCCCTAGTTATTCTATGATCATGTTAAGTTATAGAGTATAGAGTTTGCTTATGGGAGGTTATGTCAGTATCCTACCTTTGTTCTATACTCAAGTTGTGCCTATTGTTTTATTGCTCATCTGTTTGTCCATTGTCCATAATATCCTGTTTCTAAATAATGTTTTGGGGGAAATTCCAATAGAGAAGTTGATGTAAGGGAATTGGACAATCTCTTTGTTTAAATTTATGAATCAAACTTGTCAATAATTGTCTAGAGGTTGGCAAAAGGCAGAATGCTATTTGGAAAAAATGCACTCACTACTAAATATGGGGTTGACTATTGGCACTAGCAGACAATAAGAGTCCATATGCTTGTGGGGGTGGGTTGCTGGAAATCTACCTTTGTAGGTTTGATTGTTTGAAGGTCTTCAAATCCTTAGTCCACTTTGATGTGAAGGCTAGCTTTTGGGTGTTGTTTTGGGATGATTTTGCTATGGGGATTATCCTCCTATGGCTCAATTGAGTTTTCTAGGATAGCTTGTTTAACAGGGGCAGTGGTAATAAGTGGCGTCTTGGAATGGGGACCAAATCCATTTGAAGTTAGCTCTGTCGATAATTCCAAATGATTGGTAAAAGGAAAGCATCAGTAATCTATTACTTGCTGATAGGACTTTTGTGCCTCATATCAATGACACGATTGTTTGGCCTCACGACTCATGACTCTAATAGGTCTTTGACTGTAAGGAGTTCTTCTAAGACTCTTCATGGAAGGTTGAATTGCCCTTGTTTTCCTTCCTATGCCACATGGAAGTAAAAAGCTCCCAGAAAACCCTGCGTATTTGTTTTCCTTCCTATGCCGTATGGAAGTAAAAAGTTCCCACAAAAGCCTGCTTATTTACTTAGGCGGTCACCAAAAGAAAGATTCCCATCGAAGACATGCTTACAAGAATTTTAATTGGACCAAGTGGTGTTCTTGTGTGTTGAGGGGTGTGGGTTTGTTTGCTTTGTCATCTCTCTCTCTCTCTCTCTCTCTCTCTCTCTCTCTCTCTCTGATGCGTGTATGTCGGGGTCAATGAGCAAAAGTGAACGATGCATTGGTGGCTTAGATACGAAGGATGCATGAAGAAGAGTTGGGTTGTTGGAGTTTGGTAGATGTTTCCTCTGGCTATTTGGTGGACTCTACTTAGAAGGGGAGAATTACATATTGTCTAGGGCAAAACAATGTCCCTTCAAGAATGCAAGCTTTAATTCTTGAGAACTAGGTGTAGTTGGATTGAACTGGTCAATCGTGGAAGAAATGTGACCTTTTTGGATTTTTTCAAATAATATTATCCATGAGAGTTTGAGGACATTGATGATTTTTGCAATTCTCCCTTTTGTTCATCGGTGACATCCCCCTGAGGTACTACTAATTGGTAACCCCCCCCCCCCAAAAGAAAAAAACGGGTTGCTAGAATAATACTGGCTTAGTAATGACAAATTGGCATTGTTGCATTTTATTGAAGAGAATCATTTTTGTATTACTAGAAAGGTGGTGGAAAAAGAATGTGGTGTGGTTTTGTCGAGATTGTCAATTGTAGCTTATGTTGTGGGAGTGGGGAGTAGGAATATTGTATTGGGACAAGGTTTTGGCATACGTGATTTATTTGATGTAATGATCATTGTGTTAACATGTACTTTGAATAATGATTGTTTGTCGTTTGTTGCCATCCCTTTCGGATGTTTTTGGATGGCCATTGTAGAGGAGCGAGATTGCAAGTGCTGGTGATGGATTGCCATTCATGAGTGTGGTGATGGCTCCTGTTAGCCCACGGTGGCAGGGATTAAGCAATACTGGCATGTTGGAGTAGGTTGAATTACATCGTGTTGTATTTGTATTGGTGCAGGAGTTCTACTTATAGAGCCTTCGAAATTGTTTCGATTCAAGAACTATCTCAACTAAAAGTTTAAGTCGATGGTTGAAGGCCCAGGATAGGTTGTACTTTTAACACGCCCCCTCACGCAAATGTCCTTTGGGCTTAAAGCGTGGATGTTGCGAAGACTTACGCCCCCGCTAACCTTGCAGAGTTAATCAACATGGGCATTGTCTTCTGATACCATGTTCAAGAACTATCTCAACCAAAAGCTTACGCCGATAGTGGAAGGCTTAGAATAGGTTATGCTCTAACAGTTTCTGTTTTGTTTTTTGGGGACTTGGGACAAATAGGAATAACATTGCCATCTTTAGAACTCCCCCCCCCCCCCCCGGCCCCCAACAAATTCCCTATTCCTTGGTTGTTTTCTGAGCTGTACCATTCCTGTCTGTCCTGTCATCCTCTTTCCCCTTGGGTTGTTTATTCACATATTCTTAGTCTGCAGCTTGAAGATATGAGCCTTGATATGTTTCCTGATAATGATATCAGCCTGCATCCTGAAGAATTATGGGAATCAAATTTCATATTCACTTATCTTTCTCAGACAAGATTCTTGCTACTTTACCGGGTATTCTTCAATGTTCACATAAGATCTGCCCTGAAATTAATTGATCTTTAAATTCTGTCTTCCCCAAAGCGATGTCTCTCTGGTCACATGTCCAGGCTAACATGTATTGTTGCATAGGTTTCCTTTATGGAAGTTAATAAGTCAAGGTTCCAATGATGTAAGCTGGAATTCAGCTACATCACATGATGACTGCATCACATGGAATGGTTTATGTATGGTACTCTTTTCTATTATTTTTCTCTTTGTTATTGTAATTTTCCTTAAAATTATAGAAACAAGAGAAAAAAAAAGAGGCCTTTTCTTTGCTGGGGTTGTTGCTGCGCTTTAATTAACCACTCTTTTCTGAAATGTTCTCTTAATTTGGATTTAATAACTATTCGGCTTATTATAGATCAGTAGAGCTGTCCGGATAACTTTAAAGGTGGATTAGCCACTCGTCTTTCAAGTTGGGATCTGCATGCGCGGACAAAGGTAGAGCACTTGGGTCATTGTCCTCATCCTAGTGGAGTAACTTGGTTCAATATGTCTACTTTTTTGTTCTTATTAGATCAAATTGGCGGATTTTCATTCATTTTTCAGGAAAGAAAAGGGCAAACTAAGATTTTGCTAGTGATATCAGGATCAATAGAACAAAATCTAGTCCAATTTGCCATGTTGCCTCCAAATTGTCAACCATATTGAATTGATAATGAGAATGAGATCTCACTTTGTAAAGGGTGTATTTGGAATACACGTAAGTGAAGGTAGTTATGAATTGCTTATTGGTTGAAGGTGGATCTAATTTTATAGTTATCATGTTCATATATATATGTTAGTTTGTTTATATGAACTTATTTATGTGGTTGATAATGTATAGTTTTGGATATATTATATAAATGTATCTCTATTAAGGAATTATTAATAGTAAAAGTGCAATGGATAGCTTATTGAGTCTGATTCATGCGACAATTGGTCATGTGACATCTTACATGAAATCAGTGACTTGATTTTATAGTTTCTTGGCCGTTCTTGGCTTTGTGTTTCAACTATATCTGTGCCCCTTTCTGACTAACTATTTGGAGAGCCATCCTCTAGTTATCTAGGTCGACATGCCTCTCAAATAGTTGGGGCAATTCAAGTGCGTTGTGTGCCATTTGGTGTTGAAACTCATACGCCAGGGTAGTCTTGTTTTTACTTTTTTTTTTTATCAAATAAAAGTGTATAAACATTCGAAAATTATAGAGATATGATGGTTGTAAGGAATGGGAACAAGTAAAAGAGGTCATCCAAGCTCAATGTAATGTGGTTAATAACACCTGATTTTGTTTGAGAATCCATCCAAGACTTAGTTTAAAAAAGTCCACATGAGACACACTTAGGTGCGCCTCAGTGTGAGGGAAACAACTTAGCACCTCGGAGGGAATAAGGTGCCCTTCAAGGGTGCAAGACTATGTCTTCCCCCCTTCGTTTTCTTAGCCTTGTCTTTACCTTTTTTCTTCTGTTCTTTTCTTGGGAGCTAAAAGGTGAGTTATGCTTGTACAGTAAGTGTGTGCATTGGTGAACTATGATGATAAGATAACATATCTCAAGATTATTTGTAGTGTTAGTTTCTATATTGACATCTAATCCCTTTTTTAATGCATTTATCTAACTTGTTTCTACAAAATAATGTGAAAGACTTCTAAAATTTTTTGCATTGAATTGAGCCTTGCATCCATGATGCATGCACCTTCGCCTCATGCTTTGCGCCTCGTGCCTTTTAAAACTAAGTTTCCAAGAGTCATGTAACCATACAATGTGGTTGCGATCATAGTTACTGAATTCTCTCAACCTACAGGGTATAGCAAATTGATTCGTGCGAACCTCCCCAGTGTACTGCGATTTGCGCTAACCAAAACGCGATATTTTAGCTTACCAATTCACCAAATCTGCCGAATTCAGTGAACCCATCTCTTGCCACAATGGTGCTGCGTATTTTCTTGATTCATAGGCCAAATTTTGAGGAAGATGAAAGGGTTTTTGAGGTGGCTATGAATAGGGAAGCTTTTTACAGACTAAAACGATAAGAGAGAGAAAGAAATAGGGATTGATCAGAAAATGTGGAGAGAGGGAGGGCAGAGAGAAAATCCTCATAATTAAATCATTTTATGATTGCCTACAATGAGTAAAAGTTTGAATTGGTGGACTAGATGTACTAGTAACTACCCTCGCGTACTGGATTCTCCACTAGGCGCCGAATCAAGTACCCGAATCCGTCCCATGTACCGGAGCATACCACATTCCAACCAACTATGGTTGCGACAAGATCACGAGATATGTAATCACTGAATATGTTATATTTAAGGAATTGATACGTTAGGGGATCATATTTTGGGACAAATGAACTAGTTTGTGGTTTGCAGGGATATGATTGTTCTTTTTTTTTTTTTTAAACATAAAGTAGGTCGGTAACTATACATCACCATCCAAGACTTATTCCTAAAAGTGGGAAAGTAAATTTAAGGTTTTATCTTGAAGTCCACTGCTGAGACGGTGCCTACCAAAATAGAGTAAGCTAACCCAAATACTTAAGTAAGCTGTGTTCCATATATGTTTCAAATATCGGGCATATGTGGAAAAAAAAAGCATTAAATGCTATTGCGTAGTGGCGTGTTAATTAAAATGGCTTTCCAACCTTCAAGATCACCTATAAGTTATTGAAGATTGAACTTCGATAGTATCATGATTTTTCGGACAGATAGTATATTGGGCCATAGGGAATATAGATTTTAAATGATATGAAACAGCTGCATCGTAAAAGGTTTTGGGGTCGACCAATATGTGATTTTGCTCTGCATGCATGATGCAATTGCTGCATTGGTGTAAATGTAATTCCATGACACCGTTACCACAATTACAGCCACGAGCACATTTTGAATCCCTGATAGGGAGTGCATGCCAGAGCTTAGACATGGAGGGCCTGGTGGGCTACAAGTAGACTGAACATCCCCTTGTTTGCTATGAATATCAGCATTCTCCATTTATTTTTTTTTCCCCTTTGCAGATTGTCTGGAGCATACATATTCTTGTCATAATGCACTTTTTCCATGATTTTAGTACTGGATATATGTATGATAGGACAAAGCTGAGTATTTTGGGAATGAAATTTGTCCATAATTGTAAATTTCCAATAACTTCCTATCATTCCTTTAATACCTTGGGCCCTTGGCTGATATGTAAATTTCCATTACTGGAACTCCAGGCATAGAGTGGGCAGGGTGCAAGGATTGGATTATTTTTTCCCTTCTTTTCTATGGATATCAGCATTCTCCACCTATTTTTTAGGTAGACTGTGTGAAACATATCCATGTCGTACACAATTTTATCGTCATTTTAGTGCTGGAAATATGTGTGATAGGATAATGTTGAGTATTATAGGAAAGAAACTCGTTCTTAGTTGTATATTTCCAATGACTTTCTATCATTCATTTAATGTCTTGGGCTCTCCACTAACATGGAAACTATTTTACCTGCAATTAGTGGAATCAATGTATGTGTCCTTGAAGAAGGGAATAATTTTGGGTTGACTATATTGAAGAACTTCCTGAGTATCTTTGTTTAAGCTGAATGACCAACATATGTAAGCTGAATATGTTAAAGCATATGGAAATATACTATATAGACCTAGAGTGTGCATCCTGTTTGTTTCAAAACAATATGAAGAATGACCATCGCTTTGTGTGTGTTCTGAAATATGATAAGAAATACGGAAGGGTGGTAGTTAATGTATTGAATGAAAATGTGACTATGGTGGTGAGCTTAATTAAGGCCTTCTCTCTCGGCATGAAGTGATTTCTGAAGTCTTCGCCCCCCCCCCCCCCCTCTTTGTTTCTTCCCTCTTCTCTTTTTCATGTTCGTGGTTTGAAGGTATTTCTCTTGCTTTTCTGCATGACTGTTTACTGCTACTTGTGTACTTTTCCTGAAAGTTTGATATTTGGGGCATCATCATTGAGGATGGGTAGTTGGCTCTCTTCACTTCTCTAGGGCTGTACCGACATTTGAGATCTAATCAATGACTGAGCCTCTGAGATAGGGGAGGTTTGAGAATTGCTTTGACGGTATGCGTATTGCAATGAATTTACTATATTCAGAGCCTTCAGATGGAAGTAGGTGTTCACTGTGACCTCTTTCTGGGCTGGTGGCACCTTTGAGTGGAGTCGCTGGCTGATGTGCAGAAAAATCATAGGCTGTTCTAGTAGATACATACTCACCTCGTTGGTCACTTAGAACAGTCTCTGTGGTCCTTTTTATGGCTTATGTCAATGCCATTTTTAATGCTTTAGCTTCTCTTGTTTATTTGACATGAAACTGAGATAACATCCTCTGTTATTTTCATGGTCATTCTTCTCAGTAGGAACTAGAAAATTTCGTTAGTACAATCCTGTGCAATGTTTTATATTTTCTTCACCAATTGTTTATTGTTATCGTTGTTGCTGCCTTCATTTAAGTGCATGTGCAGCAACAAATGTAAGCTATGCCTTGTAGGACTGAGATTTATCGATGTAACTGTTTTCCGCTGTATGGAAGATAAAATTTGTAATGGATTGATATAAATTCTGTGAATCCAGATCCTTCTATTAACGGTTCTCTGTTTATAATCAAGAGATGCTTGAATTCTTTCTTAAAAATCTGTTAAACTCTGTGGAGCAATTTTTATTGTTGAATTCTCCTGGGTATATCTAGGATAAATATGTGCAGAAGCTTTGGCCATTTTTGGGTCACTTTGAAACCATAGTTTGATTTATGTCTTGTCATCTAACACGCTTGATATTTTCTGACATGTAGGTCCAGGCATTGAGAAAGCAAACCAGGTACTATCTATTATATCCACTGCTGGGGGCAGAAATTTTGTAAGTTGATTGTCCCCAGTGGGCCTCATTGGGTATACTTCGTGTGGAACTTCCAAATATGGAAATCCTAGAAATCCAATTTGTGGTTTTGAGTGCAGACCTTCTGAGAAGCCATAAGGAGAGACTCATGTTTTCTGTCAAGAATATTCTGAAATTTTGGTGACTCCGGACCTGTTGCTTCAGGGAAAGTTTGTGCCAAAGATTCGAGGTTAAGTGGGTTCAAGCACGGTTTTTCTCATAGCTTTTTTATCAAGCAGCGGTAAAACCTTAGGAAAGGTTGACTGGATGTCCATTCAACTTTTAAGCAATTCCGCAAGGATTTTATGGGACACAATTTCTGTTTATACACTTGGGAAGAAGCCCTGGATCGGCTTTGTAATTGTTGGGAAGTTCCATTGTAGAAATTCCCAGGTCGTACAGGAGGGTTGCTATTGTTGCTAATTGTTGTTTGGGGAAGCTCGATTTTGGTACCTTGGTGGCTTCAATTTGTGTTCTTCCTTTCCACATAATTGTCTGAGCTGTCCGAGAGATGTCTGGTGACCATGCTCATTGGAGAAGTGCTTTGTTGACTGCTTGTCTTGGATGGAGACTCCAACTTGTGTTGTACTGATAGTCTACATGTTCTTTGACTGGGTAAGTGCTGAATCAAAGATAACTGAGAGGGAAGAGATAGGAAACAGGGGAATGCTTGGTTTATGGGGTATATATTGTATATTCTTTTTTTTTTTGTTGGTTCTTTTATATTTCCCAGTTCCCAAGCAGTTTTTTTTGTACATAACTTCGTAGCTCGTCTAGTTGATCCCCGTCTACGCAGATTTCCTGTCTATTGGATGGGTAGGCATGGCGAAGTTTTGTCCGCCCCTACAAAATCGGGTACATTTATAAGTTCATTCATATTTTAAATCTAGACATAAGATTTCTCTTATATTTTATTATTTGTACTCTTAACTCCATTCTGACTTGGATTTATACCTATACGATTTATTTAAACTGAAAATGCTCAGGTGTTGTCATGAATGTTTTATTAGAATTTTAGATGTCTAATTTATCCTACCTAGATTTTTCTCTGAAATCGAGCTTGTCACTTTTACGATGGCTTATCCTGTGTTCTTGGATTTTTTGTTTTTGAAGTTTTATGTTGCAATGTCTTTCTAAATTTAGTGTTTAGCAATCTCTGATTGTGTTGTGTGGGTACGGTTGCATGTATCTCCATTTTGTTTTGGGCGGAACTTTTGGGGTATGTTCGTAGTTTCAGACTTTCAGTATCTCTATTTGTTTTTGTTGGAACTTTTGCGATATGTTTTGGTTTGATGGTTTCAGTGTCTAGTGAGTCTTGTTTCAGAAGTCACGTTGGTCCATGCTCCAAGTAGCTTTGGTGGAACATTTTGATGAACAGACTTGACCATTTTGATAGTGGTTTTCACATATGCTCCTTCAACTTTAAGGCATAAATTTATTCAATGATAAACTATTTAGTATTTACATTAACTTAAACCCTCGTCAAACTTATCAAAAAGTAACTTTTAACTCAAAAATTTGAGAAATATGTGTGCTCTTCATAACATTGAAATATAAGTGACTAAAGATGAACTAAAAAAATTTGATCAAATTAATTAAAAATAAAATTACGATTCCTTTTAATCAACAAGGTCGTGGGACACCAAGTCACCAACACCAAAGGAAATTATATGCAAAATTTTCTAGAATTTTGAGGTCGAGATTTGTTTTTTTTTGGGAAAGGTTTAAAGCCGTAAGACTTATGTAAATAGTTTAGGGCTGAATGAATTTATGAATGGAAGTTTGATCACACACAAAAAAAGAAAAAAAAACTTATGAATGGAAGTTTAGGAGTTACATGCAAAAAAAAACTTCCATTTTAATACCATGTTTTTGGATTGCACAACATTTGAGTGGCATATCGTCTTCGTCCCTATAAACCCAAAATTGTGTAAGGTGGTGCTCATTTTACTTAAAAATGATGTACCTTCAGCTTTAGCTAAATGATGTAGGGTATGTTTTTTTGATTGGAAAGATAGTTTTTTAGTTAGAAAACTGGAAGAAATCAAAAAGAATGGAAAGCAATTGAAATTGGTTATAAAGAACAATAAAAAATCAAAAAGGTTCTGCGAAGTTGGGCAAACTTCTAGTCTAGAAAATAAGTTTAGATTAGTTTAGTTAAAAAAAAAAAATACAAACAAACTGGAAAGAATCAGAAGGAAGGGGGGCTGGGCTAAAAGGATTTAAGCAACGGATTGTTCAAAAGTAAATTTAAAGGAGCATACGCGTAATACATCTAAGTCCAACAGGGCATGGTTCACATGCCTAATTCAACAAACTCTCCAAATAGCCGAAAAGCTTCCATGCCTACTCTGACTTGAACACAATGTTATGGGAAGCGGACTGCTCGGTCGGACCAGGAGTCGTTGTGTAGTCAAATTGTGTGTATTGTTACATTTCCATGGGCAAAAATGAAACCAAATAAAGTTACACGTTGATCCAAAAACTAAAATTTATATTTATTTATTATATTCAAATTGTGTAGTATTGTTTTAACTTATATAAGCGCATCCACAATAGGTACAGTCCTGTCCTATTCTTATTTGTTCCACAATCAAATTTAATAATTAAAAAATAAAACTCCAATTGATACCCTATAATAAGGACAATTTTTGCAATTGCATGAGTATCCCACAATAATTTACATCAATTATTATTTGAAAAGAAATTTAAAAAACTTTAAATCGACAAATTGGGCTTATTCGAACGAAATTGGGGGGGGGGGGGGGGAAGGCGGGCTGAGAACTTTGATTGGAAGTATGGAGAAAGTGCTTGAAACGCACGAGATTTCCTCTGCTCATGTGCATTGTCAATATAGAATGCTTACGATAAAGTTGGGTCGGATTTGGACCCAATTCTTGGGTTTTTAATCTATGAAATGGAAACATGCAATAATAGGATTGTACTCGGGCCAACCTATTTATGGGTGGGAATGTGGGATTGAATGTGGCAATAGCTGTTATATCCTGAGTTAAGGAAGTATTCGGTAACAGCATTTTGAGTAGCGTTTAGCGTTTTGACTAAGTCAATACACTCATCAAGTAATTTTTAGTGTTCGGTAACATAGTGTTTTGACTAGCGTTTCAAGTAGTGTTTAGCGTTTTAAGTAGCGTTTCTGAAAAGCTAATAATATTAACATTTGGCATTTAAAAGTAGCGTTTCATATATTTTTGTCAAAAAATATCCTTACGAAATTTTATATTTGAAAATTGTCTATATCCTTTATGTCAATTTACATTAATCAGCTAACCCAACAGCTAAATTTACCGAACACATTTATTTCAACTGCTCATCTAAACAGCTATTCGCTAACAGCTAAATTAGAAACGCTATCCGCTGCCTAAACAGTTATCCGTTACCTGAACCGCTATCTGTTACTTAAACCGCTAATTTTGCCGAACAGGGCCTAAAATACCCCAATTTAGACTAAGGAGATTAAACTTAACATCTTAAAGTTCTTTTTTACTCTTATTTCACCAATTTTGGACAAGAAGCCGAAAGGTTACTGTTGTTTTGCTTAGATGATATGTTGAGCTTGACAGCGATGATAGATATGGGTAAGTTTCACGTATTCTACTTACTTTATTGTCTCTCTAATAATTTTGGACATATATTTGTTTACGTTTGCTTTTTGAGAAATTAACAGTTAGAAAGCACTCTTTATAACATTTTGATACACAATACGAGATATTAAAATTGAGCATGACTCCTTTTCTTTTAAAAATTCATCTATTTATCTTTGTTCTTGGTTGATCAAATTTGATACTCCCCAGTTCTTAATAACTCTTTGAATGGTGCAGTTGAAACTTGAAAGGGTAATTCGTTACTCTAACTTTGAAGGTGTTGCAACATCCGAAGGTTAGCAATATCCTATGGATGACACCCACAAAGCAATATCCTAATGTAATATTTCGCTAATCCAAATTCGTCTCTTCTTGGGCTTGGATTCAATTAAGTGAGATATGTGCCAATAAAGTCTTGGCCTAATGATTAGAACTGGAGTTCTGGGTACATTAGATCTTAGGTGCAATTCCTCTCTTTTATTGTATTGTAATTATATTATATTGTCTTTCATGACTTATTTGGTAAAAAAAAAGAAAAAAGAAAAGGTAAGATACGTTCATGTAATAATATGGAAAAAGAAAAACGTAACATGCGCTGATATTCCTTTTGTCATTTGAATTTTTTTTTGTTAATTTATTCATCTTTTTAAAATTTACACCACAAAAGTTACATAGTCAAATCATTTTTTGTTTCTAGGACTTACTTCAATTCAATTCTTGACAAGTACATAAGGAGAATGGAAGATTAATTTGGTGGAGATATATTGTTACTGTATTTGGTAATAACTTTTGAAATGATATTCATTTAAATATGAATATTTAGTTTAACCAAAACCAATTTTTTTTATTGTGTAGAATAGGCAAATAATTAAAGGTCGCAAAAATTAAAGCTCAAGGTCAAATTTAGATTAGACAAATCACACAGGATTTAAATTTTAGATGAATATTTTTTGTCTACGTGTACCACCTGATCTTTTGAGGTTAGACAAGTCCAACAAGCTGAAATAGGGTCAAAGCAAATTTTGATAATGAAGACAGCAAAAAAAAATGTATTTATGGAACAAAAAATTAAGACTCAACATTTTGTGAATTGGACAAAATATTACCATACCTACAAATAACTACACGAATAAGGGTTAAAAATATATTGTAACGCCCATTAAAGTGTACATTTAAGATTTTTTGTGATGAATGAGCAATTCAAGACTTGTTACTTAGAGATTAATTTATACTAGTTTTAAACTCGTGCATCGCATGGGTTTGGTTTAAAATTTATACTAATTACCTTCTCTTCCCACAACTAGGAACTCTAGCCCTAGATTTGTATGAGCCTTTTTCATTTCTTTGGTAAGGCTGTCGGTTGACCTGGTTGTCCTGCCAACGTGTAGGTTTTGTTGAACTAGTCGATGCCCTTCTTGGACTATGGTCTGCTTTGTGGTGTCGGACACTCTGGCATTACTACTAGGGTTTTTATCAAGTCGCTTTTCTTGTATCTTACGCTACTCACATGAACGATATCTACTGGACTAGAAGAGGCATGGCAAAAGCTGAAGGTGATAGCTAAGAAAGAATAGACGATGATTGTTGATGATGACGATGATGTAGAGAAGAACGAACATATTACTTTGTGCCTTCTTGGGTGGCTGCTTATGGATAATACCTTCACCGCGAGAGCTATGAAGTTTGTTCTTCATAACATTTGGAAGTCGACAAAGGGGCTTGTTATGAGCGATTTGGACTCAAATTTGTTTGTGCTTTAGTTCTTTTCGCATGCTAATAAGGATTATGTGACGAATGAGTCCTTGGGCATTTGATGGGAATATTCTTTTACTAGATGACCAGTATGGAGAGGTCCCCTTGGAAGTGAAGTCAGTACATCATAGTCTTGGGTTAAAGCTTATGACATCTTAGGTAAGAGACAGACTGTCTTCTTTCCCAAGCCGGTTGCGTCTAATATTGGGGATCATGTGAGCTGTAATGAATCTGCGATGTACAGGGTCATAAAGCTTTATGCTTTTTTTGGTAAGCTTCCCGACTTCTGCTATGTGTGTAGAGGACTTGGACATGTCTTGGAAGGTTGCAACATCATCACAACTGGGGAAGACCATCCTAAGCTACAATATGGTGCCTGGCTATGGGTGTATACCTTAAAGTCCCCTAGATGTACTGTTGAAGGCGAGTCGCTTGAGGGGGAAAAAAAAGCTCTTCATCGCTTTTCAAAAGAGGATATAGGGGTGTAAGGTGCATGCCAAGCTAGTGGTTAACAACCCAGTGGTTGACTCTTAAGTTTGGGAAGAGCATCTCGTCGGATGATAGGGAGTTTGCTAGTATGGCTATTGACAACTGTGAATGTGGCGCTACTGATGCTGATGTTTTTAAACAGAAGCAAGTTGATGTGCACTTATAGAGGGTGGGTGAGAGGAATATCAAGATGGTCAAGGAGCATACAGATGCTTCTGTTCCTGCTTGGCCGGCGGAGGTTGTTGAGAAACCCCGCCAAGAGCTAGAGGGCACTATGCTTTAACTGTCGGGGCCTTAGCTTGACCCAAATAGTCTCCAATCTTCGTGGTTTACTACTTGAGCCAATGTTGGTCTTCTTATCGGAGACCAAGTTGATAAAGCTGAAATGGATGTTATTTTACCTGAGCTTGGGGATTTCTTTGGGGTCTTTATGGACTCTGGAAGATGTGCTAGTGATCTTGCTCTATTATGGGATAAAAGCATGGATGTTTCTTTGCTCTCTTGTTCATTTAACCATATTGATGGTAGGATCAGATGGGAAGGTGAAGGGTCTTCTTGGCATTTTAGGGTGGCTTGAGTCGTAACTGAAGTGGAAAACGAGGGCTCTCAATTTTGATCTAAAGTCACATTTGGACTTGCCATGGCTAGGTTGGGCGGGGGGGTGCTCAATGAGATTTTTAGCCACATTGAGAAGATGGATGGTCTACATAGGTCTCAAGCCGTACGTAATTGATAGATTTAGGGATGGCTTTATCAACCATGGTCTTTATGACTTGGGAAACTTAGGCTCCGTTTGATCCTTATAAAATTTGGTGGAATGAAAAGTTGAAGGAAAAAAAATGTGAAGGAAAAAAAGTTGGGAGAAAATAATTTTTTTTCTTTTGTTTGGATTGAGGAAAGAATACAAAAATTTAGATGAGAAATTTAAATGTTGATGAACTACTTAAATCATATTGATATTATCTAAGCAATGTTAGGTTGGAGAAGGTTGAGAATTTTCCTCAAATTTTCCTCATAATTTTATGAGGAAAATTTTATCACTTGTTTCTAACAATTTTTTCACCTAATTTTCCTCCATATTTTTTTTCTTTGTCATTTTCTTTAAACCAAATACAAGAAAAAAAGCAACTTTCTCAATTTTTTTTCTTTCCATTAAATTTTTCAATGTCCAAACGGAGCCTTAAGTTATGACTTTACTTTGAGTAACTACTAGTAGAATGGGGACAGTAGTAGAAGAGCGACTTGATTGTTTTTGTGCAAATTCTGAGCGGTCTATGTCTTTTCCTAATGCATGTGTTTCACGTATTGACTTCTACCTTTTTGGTTGCTTGTCCATCGTTGCATATTAGAAACTGTAAAAATAAGTCGCAAGTATACAACTGTTATTGTAGAACTATGAGGGTCGCCGATAGAGATATGTTGAATTTAATTACTAGTATTAAACAGCTAAACTAAACTAATCTAAATAACCTAAATAAAATTAATTAGAAATAATAGTAAGGAATCTCACAAAAATCTAACCTAAAAACAGAGCATGAAATTGAAACTATTGGAAATTAAAAAGGGAAGAAAGAGATTACCTTAGTTGCTTAAAATTAATAGAAAAAAAATTGTGAACATAATTGCTAGAAAAACCAATGGAGAAAATCCGAACCTTGAATGATTGATCACCACAAGACGTTAGTGTCCACCATCAACCCAAAGGAGTAGTAAAGATTGAAACTTTGTATAAGAGAATTATTGGAGGACAAATGAACTAAAATTGAAATTATAGAGCTTGAATAACTAAAAGTAAAAATTTAAATTGAAACTAGAACTAGAAAAATGGAACTAAAATTAGAACTAGAAAAAATTAATTGAAACTAGAACAATAATTTGAAATTAAACTTAACTCGAAAGAATTCCTACACTTACAATAACCTCTAAATTGCTACAAACTAATACTAGAGTTGAGAGGCAAAGGAATTGATGATTTACGAAGTACCTCGAGAACCCCCAAGACCCCTACGTATATTAGAGCTAGACGCAAAACCGTTCCAAGTTGCACAGATTTCTTAATACCCAAATAATTTGTCTACTTTCCTAATTCATCTAATCTCTTATTTTTCAATGCCACTACTGCCTGTACCTCTTAACTTCCAATTCTAGTAATGTTCACAATCCATAATTGGAAAGAATGATGTCAATTCGCTAGCGATGAGTCTTCATCGAGATCACGTGCTAGGCATCTCTTATTGATTTTCTCCATCAAGCAAAAACATAGTCGACAATACTGTTGGCTTGGGCTGGACATGCTGTTGGGTGTGAGAGAATAGACTGGGCCAACCAAATCCTAAGCAAAGCAGACGACACATGTATTGTTGTCCTCACGTTGGGTGGACCGAATTGGCATTGACTTGGCCTGTTGGACCTAAGGGAGACAATAGGTTGGGCTTTGATGTAATCAGGCCTTTTGTTGGTCTCCTTCCGCTGTTCACCCACACACTTGGGTCGGTCCTAGCGAGTTGGATCATGACTTTAACTTAAATTTTCTTCGTTCTCTTTCTTTCTTCTTTTTTAATAGATCACAAATATGATTGAGCGGAGGTGAAATGGGCTCAAAGTCTTAATTCTTGCCCTCGATCATCCTGTCATTATTTCATCAAATCATTATTTTCTTCAAAATCAAACAAAAACCAAATAAAATCCAAAAATAATCTCGATTACAGTAAAAAATAAGTGACTGGAAATACTTGAATGGAAATTTTTGGTGCCCAAGCACCTATTACACTGAATCACAGGTGTTACATCAATCACCGTGGGAATTGCAAGAATAGATTTCACTTCGGAAACATATGGATGATTGGTCCTTCATGTTTAGACGTGGTTTCTTAGCTTGGGCATCTGCATCCAACTTGGATGCAGTTAAAAACTAGTTATTGAAGTTAGAGAAATGTGTAGGTCGGTTGATGGAGTGCAATAAGACCACTTTTTGGCCATGTAGGTGCTGAAATCCGAAAACTGGAGGCCTGGCTTCGTGGGTAGTGGAGTGTGATTATTAGGAGGACCTTGCAGTTGATCCATGAGTGGACGCAAAATGAGGAGGTCCTTTAATGACAATGTGCTCAACCTTAAGTACAGGGATGCGAACATTAGATGGTTTCCATTTGGGGCAAATATTAGGCGGTCAAAGAACAACATCGGTTGTCTTGTTGATAATGATGGTGTGCACCATTCGTATGAAGGGAGATCATTAATATCATTACATAATATTTTGGTTATCTCTTCTCCACTACCGGTGCACTTGATATGGATCATTTGTTTGATAGTATCCCGTCTTATGTCACTCAATGTAATGCCCCGACCCTCTCCTAGGCCGCGGATAGTTACCAGGAACAGGTTTAAGGATGTTCGATTGACCCTACAAATCACCACAAGCATTTCTGGCGTGTTTTGCCCTCACTCACACGTTGCCTGGAAAACTTCCCAAGATGTCACCCGTCATAAGATTTCTCTACAGTAAGCACTGTTAGCTATGGAGTTCTTAAGAGTGGGCTTCCCGAAAAGAAAGATGTAACCTTTTGTGATATTTATAATCACCCCCCATTTGAAATGCACAACGTCTTCATTGTGCCTTATTAACCGACTGACTTACAAGTTCTCTTGACTGGCGGTCCATCCCAGTATCTTTGCCCTGCTAGGCGACTGCCTAGGGCTCTCCTATCCACTGGCGCAGCTCACGGTCGCGGGTCAGCTTTGATACCATCTGTAACGCTCTGGCCCTATCTCGAGCCGCATATAGTTACAAAGAACGGCTTTAAGGATCTTCTGACTAGCCCCATAAATCATCACAAGCCTTTTCGACGTACTTCGTTCTCGCTCACACGCTGCCTAGAAAACTTCCAAGAGGTCACTTATTATAAGATTTTATTATAAGATTTCTCTACGGCAAGCATGCCTAACAGTGGAGTTCTTAAAAGTGGGCTTCCTGAAAAGAAATGTGCACCCTTGGTTATATAAGTAGTCACTTCAAATCCTTTTAAGCCACTCTCGGGGTGTTACACTCAACAAGTGAACAACTTTTTGTGTATGCATTATACCTATGAGGAAGTCGAGTTGGCTTTGAAGCAAATACACCCCACAAAGCTCCCCGCCCAGATGATATGAACCCTTCATACCAAAAATTCTAGGACTCCATTGAAGATGATGTGGTGGCAGTTGTTTTTCTATCTTGGAGGGTCACTCAAATCCTCCTCAATTAAACCATACTCGTGGCACTCTTATTGTGAAGAAACCAAAGCCAAAACAGATTACAAAACTCTATGCTATTAGCCTCTGCAATGTTGAGTACAGGCTGGTAACCAAGGTAATTTCTAATTTGTTGAAGCCTTTCATCCCTACTATTATTTTGGATATTCAAGGGGTCTTTTATCCAACGAAAGCTTTCTGATAATGTCTTAGTGGCTTTTGTGATTTTGCACGCTATAAGGGGTGACAACAAGGTTAATGGTCCAATTGCCATTAAAATTGATATGGCTATGGCTTATGAGTGGGTGAAGTACCATCAAATGTCATGTTGAAGCTTGGGTTTGGTAGTTGCTAGGTTGAGCTTGTTATGAGCTGGGTGACGTTTGCATCTTTCTGGTTCCGTGTCAACAGCATGCCTAAGGGTCATATTATTCCAAGTCGAGGTTTGTGGTAAGGGGATCCTATTTTCCCCTAATGTTTCTTTTTTGTTCGGAGGGGCTTTTGGGCTCGTTAAGAGAGCGGTGGAAAGGGCGACAATGCATAAGTTTAGATTATATTATGAGGCACCTATTGTTTCACGTCTTCTTTTCACCAAGGACAGTATTATTTTTTGTGGCGCTGATGTATCCTAACCTATGATGGTTTGAGAATTGCTTATTCCATCTAATGTCATGTTGAAGATTAGTTTCTTGGGTGGGTAGAGAGTTGCTACTAAAAGCAGTTTTTTAAGCTATCCCTACCTATATTATTAGTATGTTTAAACTTTCTAAGGAGTTATATTATTCCATCTAAACCTCTATTAATTGTTTTTGTTGGGGTCATAAGTAGGAGGTGCATAAAATTCATTGGGTTAGCTCCAGGGTCCTTTGTAGGAGTAAGGATGATGGTGGGTTGATATTTCAGGATGTGGGAGCATTCTACGGTGCTCTCTTAGCCAAGAAATTTTGGAGATTGCTACATGACATAAACTCACTAGCATCACGCCTTTTGCAAGCTAAATATCTCCCAATTGGCAACATTTTTAAAGCTACACTCAACCCTTTTCCTGGGTGTCCTCAGCCTTCGGGCTATAATCTCTGCGTTCATATTGGCTTGTTGACAACGACAACTCGTTGACGATGTGGGATGATCGTTGGCTATTGAGACCCCATCCATTTAAGCCTATTACACCGAGGTCGGTAACCAACCCGAATCTCAAGGTTAGTGATCCTATTGAATTTGAGAATTTGTGCTGGGGGAAGCTCTTGGTTAGACAACTATTTTACCATCTAAAGTAGATGTCATTGTGAGCATACTGCTTTGTGCGTCTTAGTCAATTAATAAGTTTGTCTACTACAACCATTCTTATGACACCTTCACCATTAGATCTGCATATTACATGATTGTCAATAATGTCTATATGGACACTAGGAGTTATTTCTTTGGGTATTGAAGATTCTAGAGGTCTTTTGTGGGCTTGTGATATGCCTCCCCATATCAAAGGTTTTGCTAGGTGGGCTTGCTCTGGTATCTTGCCCACTGCTTTATGTATCTCTAGACATGTCTCAAGCTTCTATATGAGTTATTCGTTTTGTGGCCACGCATAGAAGTGGGACATTCATGCTATTTTTGAGTGCCCCTTGTTGTGCATACTTATGAGGGGTGTGACTTTGATGTTTCCTTGTAGGCGGGAAGGGCCTGCACTCTTGGGGATCACATGGACTAGGCGGATGAAATATTTGATAGCAATCACTCAGGGGGTTCATCACGGTGATGTGGGAGTGCTAGAATGCCTGGGATCGGTTTGTTTTCCAAAAGCCACACACTATGAGAGGGCCATCACCTTTGTTAGAAGTTACCGAGAGGACCATGATATGGAACTAGCCTTGATGTCTCCTCAACATCCTATGATCCTGAAGCCTCCTACATATGAGTACATGAAGCTAAATTTTGATGAGGGAGGGGTGTCAGTGAGATAGTGACAGCTACTAGGGTGGAGCTTTGTTTAGCGCAATCAGTATGAAGACGTGCTTTTGTGCTACTGTTAAACATGGTGTGGATTTTGCAGGGGCGAGGTTGGAAAAGGCTCGATCGTGTTTGTATATGCTCCAAGTTGCCAATGATCTGGGCTTCAGTAATTTGGTGGTTGAGGGTCGTTGACTTGATTTAATTCAACTGCTGAAGTAAGGCTTTTGTCATGATAATTTAATTGGCTTTTTTATTAAGGATAATAGTATAGACCTATGCGATGCACGAACTATATTTTAAATTAAATTAAATTTAAAAACTATAGGATATTCATTTTATAAAATCACTTGTCTCATAAATATTTTATGGATATTAAGATAAAACATTGTCTGATTTACTTGATCGTATAATTAGCAAAATTGACTTTTTCAATCAATGAAAACTTTAATTGGTGAATCAAATCCTTGTCCCTTACGTCTAGAAGTGTCAAATCTCACTAAGTTAAGTTGTAAAGTGAATTATAGTTGGGAAAACTAACTCCTTAAAAGTATGTCTTGATTTATTAAATAATCAACACATGTCGTGAAATAGTTATGATCATTTACTACTCACGTATAAAATAGTTTCGCTAAGTTATAAGCCAAAAATACTCCTTCTTTTATATTAGATGACACTATCTTCGAGAATAATTAGATATCCAAATCTCTTTCAAAACAAAGTCATTTCCTCATTTTAACTTCTATGTTTATGCATTATACATCAACCTTTATGGATTACAAATTTTACGCATAACATATCTAACATCTTATACTCCCTATGATAACCCATTAAAAAATATGAATCCAAAAATATAACGTATATTAAAGACCCTCACTTAGTTATAAACATAGAAAATTATACATAAGTTCTTGTATAAGGGTGGAGCTCTACTCACTCCACTATACTAAACAACCCATTTGTTTCTTCTAATGAGTTGCTTTGCTTCTCCCTTCTTGTTAATTAGCGTACCCTTTTTAATATCTTCATAGAATGGTAGTGTTGTAAGACCTTCAAAATTGACCCAAAAACAACAGTAGATTTCTTGGTTGTTTATTTCTCATGTTGTACAATTACATTACATTCCCCGAACCGAGTTCCAAAGGTATATAAAAATCATCAAGAAAAACAATAAACAATAATCAAAGTAATCATCCTAATCGTGCAATCACATTTTGAATTAAGTCAAATAAATTATCAACACATTACTATATCATCTTGGAAGTTACAATCCATGTAACAACATGCATTCTCATTAGAGAAAATCCTTTTAGTTTTGCACAGAATCAAACACAGAGGAACAACAGCAATATCAATTACAAACTACTTATCAGGGGAAAACTTGATATCTAAATAAAAACTCAAAATAAAAACAGAAAGCATGAACCAAAATCACAAACCACATACTTATTGCGAAATAAAATCTAAACAAATAAAAAAACTACATCCAAATTAAAAAATGAAATTACTCCCCTTCTTAGTTAAATCCCACTCTCCCAAAACCCCTAGTTAAGTACTTTTGTTGAGTTATTATATTTAAATTTTGATGATAACAAATCCAAGTGTAAAAATTTGTCCAAGTAATGTTGCTCCAAACACGATATCCAAACAGGCCTAACTGATGTTTGTAATCTTTATTGTATTAACTGGTTTGCTACATGTGAGAACAAGTCTTCAAAATAGGTTTTAATTGGTGATTCTATATTAAGTCAAGAACGCCATCTCGAC
>JACYFF010031959.1:38292969-38313573 GCA_017589665.1 Selenicereus undatus | reverse complement strand
TTGATAATCCAACTCTGAAATTAAATTATTCTTTATAATCGGAAAGATAAATTTTAAAAATCGCTATTGTTCCTCGTGGGATCGACACCATATACTCGCTAGTCTACAATTAACCTTGTGCACTTGCAAGTAAAAAGGGTTTTAAAGCTACATATAAAATCCACATCAATACATATATATATATATATATATATATATATATATATATATATATATGTATGTATTACTTAAGACATCTTTTTATGTTTTGAGATTTTATGAAATTGTTGATATGGTTTTTTAAGTACACTTAACAATTTATTCAAAATCTCCACTTAATTCTGTTGCAAGGTTTTCATCCTTCATTATGATTCTTCCCCTACCCGACATCCTTCATACCTGGCAATCTAATTCATGTGCACCCGTTCTATCTTTCTTTCTTTTAAAAAGATAAGAAGAGATTTTATTTATTCATTTTGTTTTTTTAAACTAAAATATACGGTTTAGATTTAATGAATAAATATAATTGTCTAATTCTTTCTTAGATAATTGGATTATCATATATCTTTTATTATGTATATTCGAAATCATGAGAAATTTTTAAAATAAAATAAAGAAATACCTTAACTTTAAAATCAATGACTTAGATTTAATGTATAAATAATTTTTATGGTTAAGATTACATTAAATTCTGCAAATCACTCTCGTTGCGCCATTCTAGGGTTTCGTAAAAATTGCTATTATATTAGTATAGATTATTCTTTTGTTCAATTTTTTGATTTCATTTCTTCATCGTTCGTCAAGAGAGGGGCAATATGGTAGTCTATGATCTCGCTCACTGGTAACTGTTGTGAACCTCTGAATTTTTCAAGTGCATTTTGTCTCAGAAATCAGACGATATGTATGCTTTTATTGGTGTGAATTTAATATAATACCTTTCTGCCTTTTGATTAAAAAAAGGACTTTTGTGATGAATTTGATTTTTCTCTTGGGGGGGGGGGATAATTATACAAACAAAGAGAATATATCTATTTCTTTTTTTTGGATGTGATGTTGGAGAATTTTAGTTATTATCGATTTTATTTTTTTAAATCACATGAGATCCTTTAATTTCATGCTTTCTGAATCTGATACTGTTCATTTGGGATACTCAAAACTCAATTAACCTAAGAGCTCAGTATTTTTATACCAAAGCTGCGAGGCAAGGAACAGAAATAGAAAGATTCAGCTACTGGGGGAAATTGTTAGGGTTTTTCTCTTTAACGCTCACTTCGCACTTTCATTGCAATCTTGGTTCGATCGCGATTCTTCTGCTTCCGAATGAGGCATGTTTCTCTTCTACCCTTGTTTATTTCTGTTCACTCCCCCTCCATTGTTCAAATTTCCTATTGCGGATTCATGCAATTTTAGATTCATGCAATTTTAGATTCATGAAATTTTTCAGTCAACTTTTAAAAATTTGAAGGTTAAAGATTGTAATATTCATGGAGTGTGACGACAAACAAGCGGACGTGTACTCCTTTTGGACAAGCTCATATGCTTTACTATTTATTATGAGCAAATAACCCTTCAAAAATGTGGACAGATTTCTTTCTGCTTTCAGTTTTGAGTAAATTCTGTTCATTAGATTGTTGAGTTGTTGGATTATGAGCTGAATGGTCAACAATGGTTTAAAATACCTTGGTTTTTTTTATCAATTTTATCTGTGTTGGGTTAAGGCCTAAAGGGTTTATCTTGAAGCATGGTGAACTTGAATTGAAGTAACAAGAACATGCCAAGAGGGTTGTTCAATCAGTGCTTAGTTTTCGGGCAAAATTGTTTATCTTGTTTCAATTTTTATTCAAAATTTGGGGTTGTCTTTGATTCTGTATGAGGTGATAATTTGAGTGTAAGTTGACCCGTTTTCATGAACTATTGAATTTCGGTTCAAAGAAGAAGTTTTGAAAATGAAGTTATTGTTTTAAAGGTTTTGGGTGTTGCAGACTGAATGGAGAACTCGCCTGCCAATCAGCTTCCTGAGGTGGATTCTCTGCCTGATGGTTTTGTTGAGGGTCCGTCAGTTTCGGTAGCCCCTAGGACTCCATCTAATGAAAAGGAGAAACCATGCGCTGAATACAAGGAGGATAAATTGTCCGAGTCAGATACTTTGAATTATTCTAGCAATGAGGTATCAGCGAGTGAGTTTATTCCTGTAGAAGAAAAAGCAGACAAAGTGCGTAAGCTACGCACATTTCCAGTTCCATTGTCAGATAAGGATGATTATGATGCTTCTAGGGAATCTGCCAATGTTTCTGATGAGGGTTTCTTGAATGAGAGAGAAGATGCTTTGGGAGTAAATTCTGAATCATCTACCTCTGTCTCCAAAGTTTCAACAGAGTGTCATTTGGGAACAAGCACCACTGATGGAAAAGAAAAATATCAGTCAGAAGTCCAAAGCTCCACAAAAGGTGAGTTGCTTTTTCTTCCAGAAGCCTCTTGCGACTCAACGATCATGTTAGTGATTCTTGGTTTTTATTTTTTTTATTAGCAGCGATGTGTGTTAGTTTGAAATTTTAGGCAGCACAGAAGAAGCTCGCCATGTTGTTTATGCCAGCGAGCTTAACATATGTGAGCTCAAATAGAAGCAGATGTCGTCATCACATACTAAAATAAACCCTATGGAGAATAAATAAATAAAAAGAATGGAAATATTGGGATACTGACTTCATTGAGCACAGTTTTTTTTTTTTTGGGGGGGGGGGGGACATGTTGACAAACCTGAAAACCAGGAATGCGTTTACTTGTTGAGTTGCTACATTCAAATATTCTAAATGCAGTATTTCATTAGTGGTGCAGTTCAGAGGCATTGAAACTACCTCAGGTATGAGTTTTATTGCTTTAATATGAAGCAAAACTATGCTACTAATAATAAATGTGATAGACATGTGTCTTATTGCTTCAATATGAAATAAAACTATGCTAATAATAATAAGTTTGAGTTGGGAAGGTCACAGTGTTGTATGGGAAGTGGATTGGGTGTTGAAGCAAGGGAATAGAGGGATAAGAAGGCTGATAAAAGCATTAAAGGATGAAAGGCAATAGTCTTAGCTCTGGCCGTATAAATATCTAGTCAAGTTAGTATGTTATTGGATGAAAAAAGCAAGGAAAGCACCCTAATCTGTGACTGTGAGTCTTGTGTTCTTGGTGATTTCTTATGTACTGTTTCTAATTCGCTGCCTCCCAGCTGCTGAAACGTCAATGGAGAGCTGTAAGTGTTTTCGCTTCATCTGTCATTGTTACCCACTGGTACCAAGCAGGCAGGAGCTGAATAAGGTTTAGTCATATTTCAGGGTTGCGTAAATACTAGTAGGGACATTTGGATTTCAGGTTCTGTAGTAAACCTTAACCCAAAAATTTCAGTTTCCTGTCAAACAATTGTCAAGGAGTGTAATCGTTTCTTATTCTCCCATGAAGATTCAAAGCTTGTTAAAGGCAAGATGAGAGTTAAACAATAGCCATAACATTTTAATTATTTAGTCAAGTTAATTTGTTCAGTCGATTCTACAACAACAACAACTCCTCCTAGTGTGGGTCTTGTTTGCGGAGGGTCTGGGGAGATCCAGATGTAAGTGACCTTTATTTTTGCAGGTATCTTACCTGCAACGAGGGCGATTGCAATAGACCCACAAAAGATTTGAGAAAACATTTTGGAATTGAAAAAATTTTGGTACCAAAGGGCACAAAACAACATAAACCAGCAAGTCGTTGGTACCTCCCCACCCCCCCAAGAAAAAACACTATGTTCCATAATAACCACCACATGCACAATCAACACACACAAGTATTTGTTCAGTCGATTCTATCACAAGATATTGCGTGTTAACTTCTCCTACTAACAATTGGATTCGTATACAATTATTTGAGTTAAATTTTGGGGTAGTTTTAGGTAGTGGTAGATCCTTCAATTTTGTAAAAGATTTTCCAACATTTGAACTTGGTTAGAGACTTAGAGTGTGATAAGTGCCAGTGAATTTCATGAGTGTTCACTTTTAAAAATTTCAAGGATTTTTGACAAAACTCTGATGCTCTAGACACTGGGCAGCACAAAATAGGTCCATCCTTGATTTCAGGTTGATCCGCGTACCCACTTTCTAAACTTCCAGTGTTTTCATTGGTTTTAAAAGTTCTCTCCCAAAACCTTAAAAACTTTTGGGCAGTTTTTCTGCAGTGAGTTTTCGCTAGGTCTAGTCCATGCATGTCATTTTTCTTGCTGCTAGATATATATGCCTTGTGGAAGCACTTATGCTCCCAAGAATGCCCTTTCCTTGCTTGTTCGCTATTTGCAATGCATATAAGTGCTTATCTTGCCACTCCTTTTCCTTTTTCTTTTGTGTACATATCGGACTAGAGGGAGTTACATTCATGCATTGCTTTTGGGGCTTAACCCACTTTCATCTATTCCAGCTATTGAGCTGGAGCAAAACCTTAACTCCAAAGACAATATCAAATACCAACAAAATGCAAAACAAAGTTTGTGTTTTAGGGATTTCTGTGGAAAAAGAAAAGAAACAAAAGGGATATGTTTGTGCTAAAAGGAGAATCACCACATGAACCAGCAACTTCTCGCCAAGATCAACTATAAAGGCTAAAGCCACCTAGTTAATCCCCGAAGGAAAGACATAAAACCACCAAGAGAGAATCCTTGGATAAAGTTTGTAGAATTCTTAGTGAGAGAAAATGGCCAAGCATTCAATTTTCATTCATTCAAAGTGTTAGATTGAAAATTACAATGAAATATAGCAGAGATATAAAACTATTAACTAGATGGCTCCTCCTCCAAGCCACTAATCTAGGTTTAATCTAACTTATGAGATTACAAAAATTCCAACCAATGAGATTAGAACACTTCTCTGACTAATGAGATTAGAGCATTGTCACCATCCAATAGGATCCCTACAAAATTATGCAACAAAAATTAAAAGGAAAAGGAAAACCATGTGGCATGTGTTATTTTCAGTAACCTGGAGATTCCTTGGTCTTGGACCTTTTTGAAAGCTTCCTTAACCACACCAATTGTGAAGGGGAAAAAGATTTAGGGAGTTTACTAATTGTCCTTAAAATATCTTCCTAAGGTGAATTGGCTATTAATGGAAAGTCCCAAAGGTCTACTTTATACAAAAAGTTAAGAACTTAGTTTAAAAAGCGCGCCTGGGCGCAAGAAGGCGAGGGCCGCACACCCTTGCGCCTATAAGGGGGACATGCGACGCCCATTCCAAAAGCTTCAGCAAGCGCGAGCTTTTCTGGGCTTCAGGATGGGGCGCGAAGCGAGCGCCTTATAGATCTTAGACAAAATCTCAGTAAAATTTATGCAAATGAGGAGAATTACCAGTGTATTAGCATAAGAAAGCATCATCTGTGCATAAATCATGCACCAAATATCTCTAAAACTTGACTAATTGACGTGATTTTCAGATGTAGGGTTTCATTCGAAAGCCCTAGATCTTAGAATTGGAGAGTCAATTGTTGGAGTTTTGTGCGGGAAGCAGAGGGCTTTTGGTCGACTAGGGATTGCGACTCGCCCGGTGTGCTCCAGTCGACCACCGCTTGCCGGCCGCCGGTTGCTGTTGGTAGTGTTCTGGTCTGGGCATGTTTAATTTTCTTCGTTTCCTCGTCTCTCCTCTTCCTGCCTTTTCTTCTTATCTGCTTGACTTCCTTGATTCTTACTAAGCTTATTTTCATCTAATCCTACTTTATTTTTTAATTATTTTTCATCCTAGTTACTTTTTTTTTTTGAACTGTTTCTCTTGGGGCCTGGCTTCTATTCTCTGGCTTTGAACTATGTTATGTGGTCTTTTCCTTTTCCTTTTTTTTAGCAATATGAGTATGGGAGGCATTTATTAACTATCTGTACTATATTTTCCATGCTTTCCTTCTTTCTTATTTGAGTTATTACTTTTTAGATTTCTACCAAGCGCTATCTTAAGTTTGTGTTTCAACATATTACGATGTTATATTGTTATAACTTAACTCTTAAGGCTATTTGTTGTGCCTTTTGTAGTTACAATGATGTTTAAATACTTATTGGATGTCACTAGAGTTGGGAAAAGCTGACCCGACACGATTACCGATCCGAACCCGACACGAAGTTAAGTGGGTTTGGGTATAAATTTTCGACCCGTTTAATTAAATGGGTTGACACGTTCAACCCGTTTAATTAAATGGGTTAGGTTCAGGTCGAGATTCTCGACACGAAAAAGTACCTATTTAACCCGTTTAATTAAATGAGTTAAATAATTCAACTCATTTTTTCATTTTTTATTTATCCATTTACTTTTTATTAGACAATTAGGAATATAAAAATTTTTAGAAATTATGAATTATGATGAATATGGGGAATTTCAAAGAGTAATTATTTAATGTGATACATAAACCTAATTTTTAACACTGTAATTACGTATTAGTTGAAAATATTAAATGCGTAAATAGTCAATTAAGCGACTGAACTTGACCTGTTTATCTTAAACGGGTTAAGTGGGTCAATCTGTTTAAAAATTAAATGGGTACAAGTCAAGATTTTTCAACCCGTTTAATAAACGGGTTAGGTTCAGGTTGAGGAATTCTCAACCCGTTTAAGTTCGACACGAACACGAACCCGACCCGACACGACCTATTACCTAGCTCTAGATGTCACATCTAACTCATTTCTTAAAAAAATGGATTGAAAATGATTTTTAACCATTTTTGAGTGACAGTGCGCCTCGCGTCTAAAAAGCCCGTGCTTTCGCCTCGAAGCCCGCACCTGGGGCCCCAAGACTCTTTGCGCTTTTGTGCGCCTCGGTCTTTTTCAATCTAAGGTTATGAAGCAGAATTATTCAAGAAGTTATGAAGCAAAAATGAACCGTTGGTCAATGTAGCGTTTTGATCATGAATTTTTTTAGGGCAATAAATGCATGAATTTTTCGGTAATATTTTGGAAGGGACTTGTAAACTTTCTAAACTTTCCCCACTCAAGGAAATCTGCAAAATCTTATAAGTAGTGTGGTTAAGGAAATTTCAAGAAGGTGTAGGGGCATCGAATTCCAACTCACTAGAAATAGTGCATGGTTTTCCTTTTCTTTTTAATTTGCTGCTCAATTTTGCAAGGATCCTATAAGTTGGTGGTAGTGCTTTAATTTCATTGGTGGGAATTTCTTGTCATCTCATTTGTTAGGTTAGTGACTCGGGGAAGGGGCTATCTACTACATGTGCATATCCCTTGTATTCTATTGTAATTTTCAAATTTGGATGTTGAATAAAAATGCTTATTGCTTGTTCACTCTCTAAAAAAATCTCTTATCTTTGTCACTCTAAGAAGAGTGGTGAATTTGAGTCTTCCTTTTATATTTCTACTTGGTGCTTACGCTCTAGTAGAGATTGGTGTGTCGTTAGTGTAAGTGGTGACTTTGCTTTTGTCCTTGGTTATATCCCCTTCAAGATTGTTGGTTTTCTCCTCAAAGCTTATGCTTTTATTTGGCCAAGTGTTTTAGCATGTATCACCTATCATGTGTAAATTATCCTATTTATATCCATCCATCCATTCATCACCCATGGTGAGATTGAGTGTATTGGCTGGTGACAAGTTAATCTAGTTTATATAATGCTAAGCAAATTCATAACAAAAACCAAAAAACATGCTTCAGAGAGTGTGATATGTGAATAATGTTGGAAGCATAGTAATTGTGAGTTGACTTGGCAGCAATGAAGAACTAAGCATTAAAAATCATAGGTTGATCATGGAAGATGAAAAGATTAAATTAGTTCAAACTTCAAAGGAAAATGTATACACACACATTGTAGCAACTTGAATGCAATTAAAATTTTTTCACAATATGGCATGGCTCACGAAAGAAAGTGCCTAAGATCAACTATGTTAATACTACTACAGTAGGTTCTTACCTTTACTTGGCCATGAGGGGAACTAAATTTATATTAGATTATGTTGGATAATAGATAAATAATTGCGGGGCTAAGTATATACTCATCTAAGGCCTGGTTAAAGTGCACATACAAAAATGGAAAGTCAATTAAAGTGTATGTGGTAATATGCAGGTGGGTAGTGAGGTGAGAGATGGCTTCAATGGAGAGTTAGTGAATTACCCAAATCTAACCTGCTCCATCAAGTCATCCGCTCGTCATCTAACTCTTTTCCACGTGTTTTTAGGTTTTCGGCCACTTTTTTTGATCTGATAGAATGGGCACCTGTTGAGTGCAGGTAGTAATGACTGAGCTGTGCATATAGCCATTATCCTAGGACTTTTTGATTCTGATGTTCTGTTTGGGGATGCACAAATTATTGGAGTGTGGAGTGGTTTTTTACACTCATTTGTCTGTAGCTCTAAAGTATGGTCTCCTTCGGTAGTTAGGCCTCAAAAAACCAAACATAGGACTATTCAACCATCAGAAATGCATTTATGGCAGTTTCAAAAATGACATTGGGATGCAAATTTAGCGGCGTTGTAGGGTTTGTGACCCATAGAACAACTGGAAATGCAGTTATGGGTGATTCCTCCCAGAAGAGTGTGAGTTGGGTTTGACTAAGTGACCCAATTCACATTTGTGTCCGTGTGTGTGCGCGTGCGTCTGCGTGTGCGTGCGTGTGTGTTTATTGTTAGGAGGGCAGGGCGCCCTATTTCTTGTGAGATATGCTCCTGCTTATTTCGAGCCTCACTTCTTTACATTTCAGTGGGATCTACTACTGCAGAAGCAAACATTGCAAAGATGGCACAATTGTCAGATAATGAGAAAACCAGAAAAGTATGTTATCCTAGATCTTCGATTTTGTCTGTTTTTATGCAAATTACATATCAAGGTTATGCAATTGCACATAACGGATGCTTGACATACATACACTGATGTACGTTGTTCTTAGGAGCTAGAAAGGCTGTTTTTTAGAATTTTTTTTAATGTTTTTTTGGCAGGATTTTGAAGAATAGAAGAAAATGAGAAGCTTGTTGATACGTTACTATAGTGCGCACTGTTTAATATATTATCTGTTCACTTCCTGTTGCAATAGACAAAATCTTTGGCTCAGTAGAATGTTCCTACTCATCCATGTAAATGGCCTTTATACAAGAGATAATCTTGGGGTCCCACCCCCAGCGGGCAGGGAGCAGTTGTTAGCTCAGGCCAGCCAACAGCCTTTTGAGCAGAATTTCTGTCTCAGTGAGGAATATGTCCACCTGTTTATATAGTGGCTTGGTGACTGCCATTAGCATCAGATGGTATTCTAGGCAAGATTGATAGGTCATCTGATTAGGTAGAAGAACAAGTTGAAGTTTGTTATTCTATTCCAAATTAGCTTATTTGGTGATGGCCTCAATTTCAAGCATGAACTTCTTTGAAAGGTGGCATAGCATATCTGAGCATGTATGTTTAAGAACAATAGATAACCATTGTGGACAATCTTAATCGGAAGTGATACATTTGTTTCTGGAGGGGAAGGAGTAAAAGTTGTTTCTTACATCTAATGTGGTTTATGTGGCTTTCTATATGATAAGTTGATCATCCTTTAAGATCGACTATTGATGTTCAATTTATTGGTGCTGCAGGAAATGGTTGAAGGAAAACGCAAGAGCTCAAAACGCACCTTCAAGACAGAACAGGAGTTTCTGGAGTTCACATTAAAATATCAACAAGTTCTGGCAGAAAGAGATGCAGGTAACAATGAGAAAAAGTGGCATTCATTCATACATGTACTGAGGTATGCCATTGAGAAACCCTGGATATGCATTCGTACCAGGCCATGCATTCACTTCATTCCTATGACAGTTGAAATTTGCAAAATAGGTGAGACATATGTGGGCCATGAAATAAAAATTGGATCACCAAGTTCACTAGCTACAAATAGTTCTGTTAAGCGCCTTATATATAAAGTGAAATTTCATGAAACTTTTTGGAAAATTGGGATAACTTCTTCTGCAGTTTTTGGTGGAGTAGCAACTAGCAAATTGTTGCGGGCCTGGTGAATTCTAGTGACAACCATATTTTTCTCATGTGACAATGCTTCTCTAACAATGTTCTAGCTCATTTTGATGTGGTTTAGTACTTGTTCACCTCTTCCTTCTGCGCCCCCCGCGCCCCGCCCCCGAGATAACAGATGCTCATTAATTTCTTTGTGTTGCAGCAATTGCTGTTCGGGATAAACTTGAATCACTGTGCAGGGAGTTACAGCGCCAGAACAAGATGTTAATGGTACATTTTGTATACCTTGCTCCTGTTGTTTTTTTTATAGCTTAAGGATCATTTTTCAGTGGTGCTGTGTCAATTGTCTTGCACTTTCCGCCTAGGGTTCCAAAACATGTGCATTGAAATGAAAACCGTACCTTATTTATTTTATTACCTGTAAGGAGAGAGCCAAGCTTCCATACATGTACTTTCTTTCTCGTGCTTTGTGAAAAAATATATAGTGGAAAAAGTCAACCAGCTCCCCCCCTGGCCCCCCTCTCAAAGTTCTCTTTCTGTGACCTCGGGGGTAAATCAATGTAAATAAATGTGCTCACTGAAATTTGAAGATGTAGCTTGGTTGCTATGCCAATCCTATGCCTCCCCACCCACTGCTCGGTTTAATGGGTCAGTTTTGTGCTTATCATTTTATAGTCCTGACTCCTGTTTCTTCAGTAAGATTTTATCAACCATTATTTTTATCTATTTAAACATAATACAGGTAAAATTTCTCTCCTTTTTCTTTTTAGTTGTTAATGCTAGTGTTGATGTGACAATATTGCATACTGCTGATGGCTTATGCTCTGATCTCTACAGGATGAATGCAAGAGAGTATCAGAGGAGGGGCAAAATCTGAGATTAGATTTATCTACCAAATTCCAGGATGCAATAAAGGTTTGCAGTTTTCTTTACGTACTAATGAGTGACTTATAATATCTGTTTTGTTTGATTATAACTGAAAAAGCTTTAATTGCGAAGTTTGAAATCTGAGTGCACTTCTGACAGAACAAGTATTTACTACACCACCTAGATGTATACTGCTGCAAGTCATGTATACGTGCATTTATGACTGAAATAGGATTCAGTCCACCACCTAGATTCGTACTAGATGTATTTATAATTGCTACTGTATCTTGATATAACTCATTCTTTATGTAAAATATTAGGGCCATCTGTTAAGATAAATTTTTGCAATAGATTTCCACTTTATGTTTGAGGCAAGCCCTTTTTTAATGCCCAAAAACAAAAAAAGAAATCCATGTCTGCTTTATAAGTTTCTGTCTTGGGAGGTTGTAAGGTTTTCGTTTCTGCTAATCACATTACCGACTTTGGATTGGCCTAGCTGTTTGTCACACTTATATGCTGTTGTCGACTAATGGTTAGTGGCCACATGGATAAGAAAAATAGTGCTCAAGAAAAGTACCAGCAAAACTTTATATTGGCTGTAGGCTTTTTTTTTGGGGGGGGGGGGGGAATATTTTCTTGCAGATTAGAGCTTGACATAATAATCTCTAGTGTAGTTTTGTTGCTCTGGGATTTGCTATCATGAACTTCTATCTTGTCAACAACACATGTCATCCTTCAGTACACCACCACTGGTGTTGCCATTTTCTGTTAGTTCATTTCCTACACCACCCCTGGTGCATTTCCTAATATCTTATGCTCATACTTTGTCTTCTATATTAGTTCATAGATTTAATTTTCCTCTTGCAGGATGTCAGCAATAGGCTGGAAGAGCAGAAAGGCGAATGCCTTTCTCAGCTAAAGGAGAATGAAATGTAAGTTAAATCCAAACCATGCTGGCATCACTAAATGCTTAATTTTTTATGCTTAGAGAAAGTAAACAGCCATATGAATGTAGAACCTCTCTAAAAGAACTTCAGTCAATTTTGTTTCATTTCAAACTCTGAACGCGAAACAACACTAAAGGGTAGTTGCAGCTGAGAATTAATTGCAGCACTCTCTACAACTTCACATATCTATCTGATGTGTTGAACACATACGATTTTGGGCAATCCTTGGACATCCTCAAACATTTGCTAAATACACAAATAGCTCAAAGACATTCAGTTTTGTTGTTGACTAAATTTGGCCAGTAGTAGGATGCAGACACTGTGAGTCTCTAGGACTAAAAACATAGAATGAATTGCAAACACAAAAGCAATTAAATAAATATCTTCCCTTAGTATGCACCCGTCAAATGTGTTGTATCCTTTTTTTTTAAATAAACAGATTCTTGGGTGAGACCGTCTCACAAAAAAGTTATTCGTGTGACAGACTCCTTCAACGATGACTTTTTTTAGCTTTTGCAGCGACTAATAATATGTTTTGGAGTGACTTTAATTTAGGGGCAACTAATAGTTTATATAACGACAACTTTTATTACAATCATCTCTAAATGAACTATCAGTCACTTCAATTATTATTAAAAGTCACTATAAAAATATCCGTCTTATAATATGCCTTGTATGAGATATTCTCATACAAGACTTACACTTTGGGGGGGGGGGGGTTGAAAAATCAGGCACAGCGTATGGGTTTGGCTTAGTTTAAAAAAGCATGCCCGAGGCACGCCTAGGCTTGTCTCGGCGTGAGGCTACCAAGTCAGCGCCTCAGAGGGGATGAGTTGCGCCTGAAGGATGAGAGGCTATATCTTCCCCCTTTTTCTTCTTTTTCTTAGCCTATCTTAAGGTTATTTGCGGTGCTAGTAGTTATATTAATATCTAATCACATTTTTAATGCATTTATCTAACTTGCTTATGTAAAATATGCTTTGTGAGATATGAAAGACTCTTAAAAAAATTTGCATAGAAGTGCGCCTTGTATCCATGATGCGTGTGCCTTCGCCTCGCGCCTTGCGCCTCACGCTTTGGGACCCTATGCACCTGAGTGCGCCTCGCGCCTTTTAAAACTAAGGGGTTTGGTATTCTGCAAGATAATGAAAATAGTCTAGTATGCTAATTTACTTAACTACTTTACCGTCCCAAACAATTGATGCTTGTGAGCTTGAACACTAGAGCCAAAGTCTTCATCTTGGATTTTGATCCAAGTATGCCGTGGAAAAGAAGAGAAAAACCGAAACAAAGGGTGAATAAAAGCTGTGTTTTGTTGGTTTTAGGAGAGGCAAGAACAAGGAAAAATAAAGTGAGATGCCAAGGTAAGGAAGATCCACCACTTGGCTAGGAATCCACCATCTTTAAACTATATAGAGTAATAATGTGTCTTGAAGGACCTGTTTGTTTGGGCTGGTAGAATTCTACTGTATGCAACTATGCATTGCTTGTTATATGTCGTGTTGCTTATCTTTCATTCATTCATTCTTCACATGTGCCGGTGGAATTAGGCTGAGAGACAAGTTGAAACAACTTGCTGATCAGTACACCCTTGCTCAACAACAATATGCCCAGGAGGTATCTTATATTGCCCTTTCATGGTTAATGGTAGGCGGACATGAAGTCGACAATAGAGACTTTATTTATTTTTTTCTTTTGACGTGCTGGATGCTCTGCAGCTTAAGCAGAAAACACTAGAGCTTAAGATTGCTGAACTGAAAATTCAACAAAATGAGGAAAAATTAGCTCATGAACAAGAACAAATGAAGCTGTATGCAGAGAAGATATCCCAACTCTTGGAAACTGAGAAAAGTCTGCGTCTGCAATTAACAGCTGATGGGGAAAAGTTTCAACAATTTCAGGTAAGTATTGCCCTGTTACCACTTAGTACTATGTATATCAATGTTGTGTCATACCTTTTATCTCCTGGTGGTGAATAATGATGTTTTTCTCAGAAAGTCAAATGATATCAGGAAGCTCTCCCCTAGAGTGTCATGACCGCTACGTTAGTGGAACAATAATGATTGTAGTTTATGTCAAATTTTTATGGTATTGAGGCATATCTCAACACTCAAGTCCTATGGTGTATACTGGTGATAGTCGTCTTTGTATGTGGAGTTGGAGAAATTTTGCTATGCTGGTCATTGAGACTTGTCAGTGACTCAGTGTGACAGTTGGATAGTTGAAATGAAGCTCATTTGATGATGATGCCATGTTTTCTTTGCAGGATGCACTGGTCAAGAGCAATGAGGTTTTCGAAACATTTAAGCAAGAAATTGAGAAGGTATCTCTTTGACTGTACAACATCAAGTATCACTTTGGATCCATAACTTTGTTGAATGGTCTGTATCTAAAGTAAACTTTTAACAAGTATGAGGCTTCTATTTGCTGTTTTTGGGAAACAGATGTCAAAATTGACAAAGGAGCTGAAAAAGGAGAATACCTTCTTGAAAAGTAAATGTGAGAAATCAGATTACACTCTCGTGGAACTCGTTGAAGAGGTAACTTCTTGTTGCCTTGTTTGTGGATTTACCCCCATTCGAGAAGGAGATGCTTGACCCTGGGCTCATGTTATATGAGGTTCCCTGAATTAAAGGTTCCTATTTTAAAGCGATGAACATGCCCACCTACGCCACTCACACCGACAGTTAGTTTGCATGCACATTAATACTCGTCATACTTGTCAATTTTGTGTTAAAATGTACGTCATGCATCTATTTCTAGAATGTGCATTTCGATGAACTATATGACACTTAAGCATGAAAGCATTGCCAAACAATTTTAGTTGCTTTCTAGTTGGTATTAAATGCCTCTTACAATGAATACAATCTAACAGGTTAAGTCTCTTACAATGAATACAATCTAACAGGCTAATTGTTCAAATGTACATTACAAACATAACCGGTGGATATATGTGAAATTATGGCCTAGTTTGTATAATCCCCCTTGGACCCACGGTTTAAGTTGTGGGTTTAAGTTGTATGATCATATTTTCTCAATTAAAACCAAACCAATACCCTAGGTCTCACCTAGGACATTGTGTTGAGGGGTTAGTTGTAAATTAGATTATGAGAGATTGCTCGGTCCCTTTGGACTATTGTATGTGAAAAACTGTGCTGCTTGGACCCTATCTTAGAAAAGCGTGGTCTGTGTGCTATTTTATCTGAGAAGTAGTGGTAGTTTAACAAGACAGTTGCTTTGGTCCTCTGTGACTAGAAGAACAAAGTTTAAATGACGTTAATGGGGGTGAACTCTTTTCGGAAGTAGAGATATAGGTTCTCATGTTTTGGTTTTTCAAAATTTGGTTTCGTTTGATATAAAGTGCTATAATCTGTTGCTTCTTGAAAACAATGTCATGGCACACTCTATTACTCCATGTCTGATTCTTGAGATGCTGACAGGGATAGTCATTTGACAGTCAATCTGAGGCCAAAATATGGGGAGTTTTCAGAAGATGGGCAAGCCTTATGTTTTGAGTCTTTGACGCATAACTTGTTAGAAACCTATAATAGAGCGCAAGTAATAGGGACATGATCATTGTTCAGTTGCAGGTGACTCCTGTAGAAGTGGTTGAGGTTTTCCTAACAATCCTTTTGTGCATTCATTTTTGGGCATGCCCTACTGCTGCCTGCATTGTCTTGTGTCTGTTATTTGGGATGGTGATATTGGAAGAACTTGTTCTCTAGGTATGTTTCTTTGAATTTTGTTTCCTCTGGAACTAACAGTCATCATATTCCCTGAGCAGCGAGAACGTATGAAGAAACAGTTGGAGAAGACAAAGAACCAAAAAGAAAAGCTGGAATCTTTGTGCCGTTCACTACAAGCAGAAAGGAAGCAGAGTTCTGATAGTACTGTTCGATCTGAATCTGTTCATGTCCGGGATTGAATTTCGACATCCTGATCTTTATCACAGAATCAGTTGACGTCAATTTTTTTTTTGGGCCCAGGGGATTGGGATGGTTTGATTTCTATTGTTTGTTGGATTTATATAAATTTTCACTTCGTTTCAAAGTCTTGATTTATGAAATGGCTTTTCTCTACCCTCCCTAAATATAAAATTTCCATTGAGGACAGTTTATGAAGTGTTGATAAACTCTCTTTTGCCTGTGGCCTGTGTGCACAATATATACTCATATCATACACCTGATGCATATATTCTTAGGTAAACATGGCATCTGATGTGTACTATATGTAGCCGGCCGCTCTAGAATCTTCAGGTTTCTCCAAGTTCTCCCGAGTTTGTTCTAGAGTATTTCACAAGGTTCCACACAATGTCATACTTGTGCAGAATATGAGATATTTAGAGTATTTTAGATGTGTAATATTAGCAGTTGGATCAAATAGATCTTCATTGTCCATTGAAAAGGTATATGTGTATATATACCTCCAAGGGGACTTAATTGTACACCAAACATTCCAAGTGCAATAGAAGATGTTCTCTCAAATTTTCTTGTGTCTACTTTCTCTCTGAAGTTCCCTTTGTGTCTGCATCGGCGCTTATTTAGCTTCTCAAGTCTAAGTCAAGCCATGGTTATGAAAATTGGACCGGACCGGCCGGTTGAACCGGTTCAACCGGGGACTGGCAGTCCACTCCGGAATATGGTTCAACCGGGGACTGCTGGCCAGTCCACTCCGGAATATACAAAGACCCGCTCTGGGTGTTGAATCGACCAAACTTGGTCAAACTCGGTCAAATCTGCAGTCGGTTGACCCGGGCGAGCCCCGGTTAGACTGGGATTAAATTTGGAATCCCAGATCTGAACCACAGCGCCTCTCTCATTGCACTTTCTCACTTCAACACTGCAAACTCAGCACTCAAAGATTGTTCAGAAGGGGATTGTGAAAGAGATAGGACTAAGGACCAAAAAAAAAAAAGAGAAAGAATTACCCATTTGGTTGCCAGACTTCATTGTTCAAGATGCCCCTTCGCGGCTTTGCCCAGATTTTAGAAAGAGAGGTGGCTTTTTTTGGGGGGGGGGGGGGTGGTGGCAGAAGTGTGTCATATTGCTAGCTAGGCATCCGTTCCCTAATGCAGTAATGCTCAGTGGGCTTTTTTTACATTTATTAATGGGCTTCCAATTTTGAAATAGAGGAAGTTAGAAGAAGCCCAAGTACATGACATGTGCGAATATTGGTAATTTGAAAAAAATATATATAACAAATATATATAATTTTTTTTTTAGGTTCACCGGGTTGTGCCGGTCTAACCCGATTTGACGATAAACATGGTCAACCGGTCCAATCCCGGTTTGACCGGTGGGTCGACCGGGTCGATCACCGGGTCGGTTCTCTCAACCTTGAGTCAAGCAAACTAAGCAAGGATTTCGAGTGGGTTTGCTTGCGTCGTACGAGTTTGAGTTTGAGTGAACTATTAACCCACGACAGTTGGTATCACAACAAGGTTGGGGGATAAGAGCTTCAAGTGTGACTAATGTTGACAACTTAACAAGGTGGCAAGAAGTGCAAGGGTAAGAACAAGAATGTGGTAGCCCTTGTCAAAGAAAGGATTGCGGAGCTCAACACCACCATGTCAGCCCTAACGGTAGGGTTGACGACATGCACAAAAGTGTTGAGGAGCTCAAGTCTAAAGGGGACAGGGAAGAGCTTCGAGTGGAGATGCAAGCGGCAGTGAACTTCATGGCAGCTGATTTCAACAAGGAGATCTAAGCCCTTTGAACGTCGAAGACCGCTAAGAATGGTAAACTTGAAACTTGTCAGGTCGAGGTTGAGGCCTACAAATGGAGGGTAGAGACTTTGGAGGCTCGGATCATGGTATGCATGGCCAATAGCGGTGGATCCATCCAAGTATCCACCACTCCAAAGGGGAATGCACCAAAACCTTACGCCTTCTATGGAGTTAGGAATACGAGATTAGCAATTTCTTGTGGGGACTCAAGGCATACTTTGGGGCAATGGGCTTCGAGGATGGTGGTCAAAAGGTGAGCAATGCCACTTTCTCTCTTGAAGATATTCCCCTTATTTGGTGGCATCGTAAGTGTGGCGATGTTCGGAGAGGATCAGATCTCATCAACACTTGGTATGAGTTTAAGAGGGAGCTCAAGAAGCAGAGGATCGAGAATGAGGCAAGGGCCAAGTCACGATGGCTCCAACATAAGGAGGATCACGCTCGAGAATACATCAAGGAGTTCCAAGAGCTTATCTTGGAAATTCCAAACATGGGGGAGCAAGACGCACTCCTTTGCTTCCTGAATGACCTATGTAGTTGGGCCCAGATGGAACTCAAGAGGCGTGGTGTACAAACCTCACCTCCGTGATTGCTGCCGCCGAATCCTTGATCGCATTCAAGAAGGAGTCCTCGAAAGGTAAAAACAAGAAGACGGGTGGTAGCGGCAAAGGTATGGGTAACCGTGACAAGTCTCCTAGGTGGGACAAGCCAAACACATCCAAGGACAAATGAGGGGGTAAGAAGCATGAGACTCCAAAGAAAATCTCATGTTTCTTATGCAACCGACCTCATCGGGTCTTCAAGTGTTCTAAGTCTTCGAGTGTTTTAAGTAGGGCAAGCTCATCACGAGAAACAAGAGGAGGAGAAAAAGCTAGCTTCCATGAAGCTACTCAATGACATCGAAGCCAAGGTAGAGGGACAACTTCGTGGGGTGCATATGCTTAGAAATCAACTGTTGATTTTGATAAATATAAATTTATCAAAATTGGCATTTAATTGCAAGAGAAGTGGCTGATATTTTATAGGTGTGAATTAAAGTAAGGTCTCTCAAAATTAGACCTTTTTACACTCAATTAAAATCAGATTCAAAAAATTTAGTATCATCCCATTCATGTATCATCCCATTCACTTTTCCTACACTTAAAAAAAAAAAAAAGGAAGAAGAGGAATTCAAGGTGTAGGAGGGGTAGGTATGCTCATGTGATCCAGTAAAAATACCAAGCCCAAGAACTTAATTAAAAAAAAAGAGAGCAAATGAAGTTGGGGACAAAAGAATGATGTCTGTGTATGAGTTTATCAACCAACTTTTGTAAGTATGGACACTTTGAACCTGGACAAAAATCAATAAAGGCAAATGGGAATAACCCACCCCAACCCTACTACTCTACTTTCTGCAATGTGGGAGACAGAATGACAACTGTTAGCCTAAGCCATTATGAAAGCAGAGAATGAAGAGCCACAAAAAAAAGAGAAAGAAATTAGAAAGAAAATAGAGAAATTGAAACTCAAAACTATTAAAAAAAGAGAGAAGAGAGTTTGAAGAAAAAACACCAGATTTAGAACAGAGAGTGCGAAAAGAAGAAGGATCATAGCAAGAAAAACCAAATCATTCATCCTTTTGTGCCAGTTCTTTTGAAGACTTGAAGGTAATTCAAGAACGAAGTCAAGTAAATTCACCCCCTTTTCATGCTTTTATCTCTAAATTCATCTCCTCCATGCCTGCTTACAAGAACCATCTACGCCTCCGTTAAAATCATAAACATGGTAGTAATCGAGGCAAGAGAGTATCCTGTTATGGATTTAAAAGGATCAAAATGGGATAACCATGAAATTTTGAAGCCAAAAGTACTCACAAATTTGGATCCACAAGAATCCCGAGTTTGAAAGGACTCACAAATTTGGATTCATAAGCATCCTGGGTTTGCAAAGACTCAACAATTTTGAAGGATCTTAAGTGCAAAAAGACTTTCAAATTAAATCCATAACCATGGTGACCTATGATATGATACATATATCTTTCTTAAAAAAGAAGAAGAAGAGGAAGTGATTGTTTGTTTCCTGCGTAGATAGGATAGCCATGGTTATATTATCTTTCATTTGTTTTTACTCCCTGTTCCTAAAAAGAGGGGAGTAGCAAAAAAGTCAAAAATAATAATAATGATGGAAGATAAGACTTAGGCATCATTAAAGTCATCTGGATGGGGATTAGATGGATTGGGGCTGATATAATTTCGGCTTGTAAATTCTTCACAACACAATTTGGGGTTAAAAAAAAAAAGAATCACGAATCTATTCATTGGAATTTGTTTGATTTGAGTAATTTTTTTTTAAGGCCATATATTCATGAAAGGAAGGAAGTTAAATCAATGATCATAATGGGTTTGTGTAAAAGTTTTAGGAGTAACAACAAAGATACAATAAACTAATCGGAGTTTACTCCTAAGTCCTCAAAAGGATTTAAGCCTAATTTTCATTCCCCCGGATATCCAACCCTTATAAGTATATGGGATGTTGATCCTTGCAGATCCTGTGTCCCCACGAGCTCATAGGGGATGGATCCTTGCGGATCTTAATACATTTTTACGATTTCATTTCAAATAAATAAAAGGGACTTCATATCTTCTTAAATTATACAAGGAGATCACCATGGACAAACCTTTAACAGAATGATCAAGAAATTAGGCTTTGCAATAGTCCGATCGAATCGAACAAGCTTATTATTGGAAAGCCGCTATGGCGAAAGTCTAATTGATTTTAAGATGTGAAAAGTTGAGGATGAGTTCATTGCTTTTATAGCCCTTTACAAGTTTGCATCAGTTAGGATCCCTACTCCAAGCAGGTTTTGGACTCTATTTCAATTTTTTTTATTAAAGAAAAAAAATTGCTTAAATGATGGTGGTGATGGGAATTCTGTAAAGCTAGGTAGATTGGATGCCCAAGATGGTAAGGCCACGTCACACTGGTCTAGCAAAAAAAAAAAAGGGCTTATGCATGAAGGAAAAAGGAAATGAAGTAAAGTGATCAGTTTCATTTTAGAAGGAAAATAAAAATAAAGTGACAAAGCCTGTTTGATGTCACCTCATTCAAAATGTGTAAATGTAAAGGATGACCTTTTCAATTCCCCTCCCTTTCATTAAAAAAAAAAAA
>JACYFF010031959.1:38281955-38292959 GCA_017589665.1 Selenicereus undatus | reverse complement strand
CTAAGCACGATATCTTAGCTAGTTTAAAGTGTATGGCTATAGCGGCTAATAAGTTTGCTATCTCTTGCAGTGAAGTCAATTATCATACAACGCACACCTTTTTAAAATTCTTTAAGCCTTAAAACTGCATTTGTATAGTTAAAAATAGGCCGTCCTTCGCTAATAGTTAAGGCTACCTTTATTTTTAACCACGAAAAACATTCTTTTTCAAAACCTCACCTTCACACACATGATAAAGCTTAGTGAGATGAAGGGGAGGGGTTCACACATAACACATTCAAGCACTTCATAATTCAACTTGTTAGAATAAGCCACACATGGCTTCACAATCCACACGATTGCAGTCAATCACAACCCAGGCTGCGTCTTTACACAACACCGACCATAAAGAACCTTAGAAACTCTCATTAGGTCATCCACAGGCCATCCAACTACCAACTCAGTTTCAATTCCATAACCATAGCATGACATCATAAAAGTCATAAAGGAATGTGTGATAGTGATATATAAACTTACTGAGCAACAACATCCATCTGGAGGCACATTACGACATAGATAAATATATATAGTTCATTAACTTAAATAAGGCCCTCAACGACCCGAAATGAACAACAAGGCGTGAAACTAACTTGCATTCATAACTCACAATTAGGAATAACCATGCACATTCTGTGTCATTTTCTAAAGCAAATCTAGTCACATTAAGGCTTTCGAGTATATTTTAATTTAACTAAGGTCATTGGGTAGTTTCAAGGCCATTTCCAGCATGAATTAACCAAATTAGCATGCATCAATTTAAGGCATTCTTAGGTCATTTCGAAGGCCATTCTTAAACATGCATCAACTGATTTAACATACATCCATTTAAAGCATTCTTAGGTTGTTTCAAAGCCACTTTCAAGTATGAATTAACAAAATTAACATGCATCGATTTAAAATGTTGCTTACTCACATAATACCCAATTTGCTAAACATGGAAACCAGAAATTCTGTCAATTTGAAGGGCATACTTTCTGCCCAACTAAGGAGATTGTTCTAACGTAATTTAAGCAGCATCTCAGGCATAAAAATCAGTACAATTCTGGGCAGTTTTGGTCAACATCTATACATGCATAATCTAAGTTGAATTTAGTTAAAGTAAAACATGCATAATCAGTCACCATGTTCCAAATTAATCTAACTAATCGTAAACTAACATGCATCATCACTTAAGGGCTAAAATATTTTCGAAATAACTAATACTTATGAGAAGAGAAACACTTACTTGAATTTAGCTTAAACCTAACTCAATTAGCACCAAATGCACGCTCAAGCTGCTGTGACCGAACCCTAGCCCGAATTCCTTGCTAAAAATGAAACCCTAGCTCCCGATTTGATGGTGTTTGTGTGGGGTTTGGGTCAAATTTGACCCCTCAATTTATAGAGGAGGACGAGCTTGAGGCTCATGGTCAGATTTTGACACGTAGGTGTCGTCCAAAGGCGACCACAAATGTGGTCGTTTGGCTCTGTTTCCCTGTGAGAATGGGGAAAGGAGGATGGTGGAGGTTGGCAGCAGTGCTGGGTCGCGCAGGGGACCACCGTGGTCCCTCCCTTGCTCTCTTGTGGCAACGTGTGTGGTGGAGGAAGAATGAGAAGGCATGCAGGTGGTCTTTGGGGTTCGCGTGAGGAAGAAGAGAAGAGGGGTAGAGATAGAGGTCGGGTAAAAGACCCTAAGGAACCCCTTTTTTACTCCTTCCCTTTTTCCTTTTTTTTTGTTCAATTACCGCAATAGCTAAGTTCCTAATCCCAAATGCATTAACGTTCAGTCTAAGCTTGGGTTGAAACGTCCTAAAACCGGCGTCCTAATTAAATTCGGGAAATGACTAAATAAATCGAATAACAATTTTGAAGGCATGAGTTAGCATTAACTTAAAATTTTCTAAACGATTAGCGATAATAATAGTAATAACGATGTTCATTTTAGTAAAATTAATTGTTAAGTACGTACACAGATGACTCAATATCCTTGATGAAAAATAATTAAAATGCAATTTGGTAAACTTAGCAACTGAAACAGTTAGTCAATGACAGAAAGAAAGCGCGACCTTTACACTCTCCCCCCTTAAAAGAATTTTATCCTCGATATTTGCTTACCTAGTAGAAATAATGCTGGGTACTTTTCACGCATTTCGCTTTCTAGTTCCCAAGTTGCTTCCGCCACTTTATTGTGTTTTCATAACACTTTAACGTATGGGATGTTCCTGTTGCTGAGCTTTTTCTTTGTTATTTCCAAAATTCGAATGGGTTCTTCCGCATATGTGAGGTTTTCCTTGACCTGTAAGGGTTCATATCGGATGACATGATCCGAATCTAGAACATACTTCTGGAGACTGGATACATGGAACACATCGTGTATGCCTTGTAGTGATGGCGGTAAAGCCAATCGGTACGAAACCGATCCCACTTTCTGCTGGATCTCGAATGGCCCAATGAATCTTGGGCTCAGCTTCCCTTTTTGCCCAAACCTTATGCTTCCCTTGAGTGAAGATACCTTTAGAAACACATGATCTCCGGCTTCAAACTCCAGTGGCCTTCTCCTAAGATCCTGAATGGCCCAACAGATTGTCTTGATAATTTTGATTATCTGATCAACTAGTTCTACCTTGGAGGGTTCTCTTTCTCCTACTTCGTTCTAACAAGTAGGAGTTTTGCAACATCAACCACACAATGGCTCAAAAGGGGCCATGCCAATACCGGTGTAGTAGCTGTTATTCTACGCAAACTCGACCAGAGGCAAGTTATGATCCCAAGTCCCGGCAAAGTCAAGTGCATAGGCTCTCAAGATGTCCTTCAGGGTTTGAATGGTTCTTTCTGATTGTCTGTCTATCTGAGGGTGGAAGGTTGTACTTAAACGTAGTTATGCCCATTACTCTTTGAAAACCGTGCCAAAATCGGGATATGAACTTGGTATCATGGTCTAACACAATGCTGAGCGGCATGCCATGCAACCTGACTATCTCCTTGATGTACAAATCAGCCAGTTGCTCAGAGGTGAAGGTGGTTTTAATGGCTAAGAAGTATACAACCTTGGTCAGCCTGTCAACTATTACCCAAAAACTATTATACTACTTGGTGGTTTTTGGCAATCCAACAACGAAGTCCATGGTAATGTGCTCCCATTTCCACATCGGGATTGGCAGAGGTTGTAGTAGTCCTCCAGGTTTTTGATGCTTAGTTTTTACCTTTTAATAGGCAAGACACCGAGCCACAAAGTCTGCAATGTCCCTTTTCATCCCATTCCACCAATAATGGGTTTTCAAGTGGAGTTCTTTGAACAACTCCTTTTTGGGAGCTGTTATGTTTAGAACACACAGTCTGCTTCCATGCCAAAGTACCTCATTTCAAATTAAAAATTCCTTATTCCTTCCCTCTTCCACACCCTTCTTGATCTTCATAAGTTCAGGGTCATTTTCTGATGCTACTTGATTTGTTCAACCAATGGGGAAAAGGTTTGAAGTGTTGCTAAATAACTTTGATTCCCTGGTAGTACTACCTTTATTTGATGCGCGTCGAGCTCCCTCAGGAGTCTCTTTTCTTGCATGAGTAGGCAAGCCACCGAACCAATAGACTTCCTGCTCAGGGCATCGATCACTACGTTTTCTTTACCAGGGTGATATTTGACCTCCATATCATAATCCTTCAAGAGTTCTAGCCATCTCCTTTGCCTCATATTAAACTCTTTTTGATTAAAAATATACTTCAGACTCTTATAATCAGTATATACTTTGCACCTCACTCCATAAAGGTAGTGTCTCCATATTTTCAGGGCAAACATCACCGTAGCCAATTCTAGGTTGTGCGTTGGGTAATTTTCTTCATATGGCTTCAATTAGCAAGAGGCATAGGCAATAACTCTACCCTTTTGCATTAGAACACATACTAATCCTTTCTTAGATGCGTCACTGTAGATTACAAACCCTTCATGGCCTTCAGGTATCGCTAGTAATGGTGCGAATACTAGTTGCCTCTTTAGCTCCTGGAAGCTATCTTCACACTCCCTTATCCATTCAAACTTATTGCTTTTTTGAAGTAATTTGGTGATAGGAAAGGCTAGTTTAGAAAATTCCCATATGAATCTCCTATAATAACTAGCCATACCTAAGAAGCTTCACACTTCGGAGACATTTATAGGCCTTCGTCAATTCACAATGGCCTCTACCTTAGCGGGATCCATCGAAATGCCTTCTTTAGTCACTATATGACCCTAAAATTGTACTTTTTCTAGCCAAAACTCGTACTTTTTAAGCGTGACATATAGTTTGTGTTCTTCTAGTGTTTTCAACACTATTCGTAAGTGGTCTGCTTGTTCTTCCTTAGTCTCGGAGTACACTAGGATATCATCAATGAATACCACTACGAACTTATCGAGGAAGGGTTTAAAGACCCTATTCATCAAGTCCATGAAGAAGGCAGGGGCATTAGTTAACCCAAACGACAACACTAAGAACTCATAATTCCCATGTTGAGTTCGAAAGGCAGTTTTGGGTACATCTCCTTTCTTAATCTTTAACTAATGGTACTCCGATCTCAAATTGATCTTTGGGAACACTGCAGAACCAGCTAGTTGGTCAAACAAGTCATCAATTCTAGGGAGTGGGTACTTGTTCTTGACTGTCACCTTGTTTAACTCTCGATAGTCGATGCACAACCTCAAACTCCCATCCTTCTTCTTCACAAAGAGCACTGGTGCTCCCCAGGGTGAGACACTAGGCTAAATTAACCCCTTGTCTAGTAACTCTTGTAACCTTGTTTTTAATTGCGCTAGTTCAGTAGGTGCCATTTGATAGGGCGCCTTGGATATTGGGACAGTTCTGGGCACAAGCTCAATGGTAAATTCAATCTCTAGGTTGGGTGGTAACCCCGGTACCTCTTAGAATACATGAAGGTACTCTCTTGCTACCGAAATTTCATTCAAGTCTGGGTCTTTTTGTTCTGTTGCCTTAATTGCACACAGATAACCCTAAGATCGTTTCTTCAACATCCTAAATGCTTGCATGGTAGATACAGTTGGGATGGTCACTTGGTGGCCACTTCCCTTAAAGGTCTATCCTTTCTCCCTCAGGGGTCGTGAAGGTAACTAGCTTCTTATCACAATCAATGGTTACTTTATGCTTAGTTAACCAGTCCATCCTGAGGATAACATCCCAACCTTCTATACCTAGTTGTACTAGATCTGTGGGGAGGATTCTCCCTTCTAAATTAATAGAATAGTCTTTAAAAATAGCATAAGTGTGATAGGTAAATCCTAGGGGAGTGGTTACATATAGTTGCATGTGCATTTCGTCAGGCTGGCTGGTGAGCTTCTTTGCAAAAATAGAATTTACAAAAGAATGTGTGGCACCCGAATCAAATAAAACATTAGCGTAGAGGTGGTTGACAAGAAGAGTACCTGATACAGCGGTAGTGGGACTCTCTGCCTAAGCACCTTCTAGGCAGAACACTCGGCCACCTGCTTGCTGCTTTTTTCCACCTTGGTTGCTTCCTAAGGTTGTATTCGTAGGAGGGACGCCTCTTTGCATGGCTGGATTAGTTCCCATGCCTGAACCTTACATGTTGCCTTAACGATGTCAAGCCTTCTTGGGATAGTTTGCGATCTTGTGGTCCATTGCACTTAACCCATAGCATCCTTATGTACCATATTTACACAGGCCGTGATGTATACGCCAACACTGATTACAGGGTTCTATCTCTTGGCACGGTGTAGCTTGCTTTTCTTTGACCCGATCCTTCTCAGGGTTGAATTTCTTGAACTTCTTGTTCCCCTGAGCACTGGACCCTCATGGGCTAAATTTTCTTTTGGCTAAGCCCGATTGTCGACTCTCAACCTCAGTTTCTTCTATAACCCAGGCTATCTTTACTGTCCTTTGGTACATCTCTTGAAAGTTAGTAAAAACATGTCCAGTTATTATTCGTTTAATTTGTCCTTTCAAGCCTTGTTCAAAATGATCCATTCTCATATCTTTGGTGGCAACCTGATTGGGTGCAAAGCGGCTAAGCTCGTTGAACTTCGCCGCGTACTCCATTATGCTCATTTGCCCCTACTTAAGGTGCAAGAACTCCTTTTCTTTAGCCCTTTTCATGTCACGAGGGTAGTATTGAGCATCCATTAGAGTTTTTAGCTGCTCCCAAGGCGAAGCTGGCTCACTAGCTTGGGGCTTAACGGTTCCCGACTATAATTTAGCTTCCCTTTCAAATTGACGGGTGACCAGATGCACTTTGAGCCTTTCGGGGCATTCCATCACCTTGAATAGGTTCTCCATCCTTCTGAGCCACTCTTGATATGCTAGGGGGTCAGTTCCACTACCAAACTTAGGTGGTTTTAGTTTGTTGAATTGGCATATCATGTCCATGGCGGTTGGTTCCGCCATTGGTTCTCTTCGGGGAGGCATTGTCTACACAACTGTTTATGTAAAGTTGCTTAGTTTTATGCACAAAGATAGGTTTGATGAAGTCATTTAAGGGCATAGTACGATAATGAATAAAATTTATAGTTTAGAACATTGGTGCGATCCTCCTCAGGGTCGCACAAGTAGACCTTATCCTTACTAAAGGCGCGCATTCACATATTCACGAAACATTGGGGTAAACACCCCTATACATTCATTCATTTAAAGGAAATACTAGACTTGGAAATTGCCTAGGAACTCCCAGTATACTGACGCCTTGGAAAAACAAGGAAAACAAACTAGCTACGGCTTATTCGAATACAGTACACACATTAGTGAACCTTGGTTCACACCCTACTCTACTCATCATCTAAGGAATCATCCTCAGGAGGGTAGTCAATCATTGGCTCATTCGAGTTTTCAGATTCGTTAGGGGCTAGTAGTTCACCCAATCTGATAGTTAGGGAGTATTCCACGTCAGGCTCCTTATCCACCAGCTCCCTCATCCTGAGCATTGTAGCCTGCCAGCCACGGGGGTAGTGTGCCCCAAAGGAGTCTATCCAACGTATCCACATAGTGGCTACTCGTTTATATCACTCTGCCTAAGGGTTGTCTGCGAATAGAAGTCTCATCTGGTGGTGTTCAATTTGGTTTCTCTCAACCATTGTGATTGGGAGGTGTTATTCCTCAGCAGGAGCAATTAGGGCTGTGTTGAATAGCTGACTGGCGGTAATGCTCCTTTCCCAGGGGGTATCTCCTAAGAAGTCCACTTGCTCTTTTGCCAGTATTAAGAAATCCGCCAAGCCTTTGTAGGTGAACGAGGTGTAGGACCCCATGTGCACGGTAAACTGGCGGAGGGCGACGACAACCTACCCCCACCTCCCTATGATGGGTATTTCTCGGATGAACTTGACAACCCAGTAGTTTTGGGTGACTCGCAAGGGCCCGTATTGGTTACTCCTTACTATAGCTTCTCAAAAGATAACTGCATCCCACGCGGCTCACCAAAATGGAAAGTATACGAAGTTGGCGATGTGGAGCACCATCCTACATCAGCATACCAGGTTAGGTGTAAGGCTAGCAAGCACATGTATGAATAAGTGTCCTAGGCCATACAACTAGTATGTGTGCACAAACATGCAACACAAGCATATAACAAGTTCATGTAAGCATTTTAAAGCACATATTTCATACATTCAAACTCCTAAAATCATATCTAGATGCAGATGCAACCTATGGCTCTGATACCACCCAATGTAACATCCCTCTACCCCCCGAGAAGCGTCACACCACTAGGATCTCCTAAGGGAGACCCCTAAGGTTAACGTAACTAGAAACTTCTTAGCGATTTAACCTAACTTTAAGCTAGTTAGGGAATCTTGGAACAAAACTACAAGAGTTCTGCCTATATTTGCAACATTTGTAGAAGTTCGAATTTGAACTTGAGAGGGTACCTGAAAATATTACAACAGAGTTTAAAAAGAAATTAGGAGTTTCCCACGAGTCACACACACGGGGTTGTGGCTTATTCCATTACACAACATGTGATCAAATCATTTATATAGTTCGAGACACGGCCAGAGTCAACTACACGCTTACATGACACATTCGTTCAACCAAAAGAAGAAGACAGGCAACTTGATAAAAAGGTAGCTTCTCAAAAGACTTTTTAGGAAACCACTGGCGAGTCTACAGTGCGTAACAAATGCACTTGTTTAATCATCACTTCGGGAAAAAGGGCAAAGGAATTGGACTGAGCCACCGCATGCTCAGTGAGTGTTCCTCAACTCCCTAAAACCAAAACAGTTGCAAGCAATAATACCAATAATAGGCACATATCATGCATTTAAGTAGTACTATTATCGTATTAAATGGCAGAGAATTTCATTAATTCCCAACTATTAGGCTATGTGGTATAATATGTAATTCAAGCCATGTGTGTCTAATCTCTTATGAGAGACGCTTAAGCACACGGAGTAAAGATTATGCAAGGAACTTTCTTTCGCAGGGCATGCACATTTGGAAACTTAAATGCTCCATGCATTATAAGGACATATCCATACTTTATTTGAAACTTCATCTCAACTACACTTGGAATTTCATTCATAAGATATGCACATGAAACTTTCTTTCTTTTTGTTGAAAACACTTTACTTAGCCTCTTGAGGCTCATATTCTTTAAAAAGAAATGTCCTTCGTATTGGCCCTTTAATGACCCTCATAAACTTTTCGAATCTTATTCGAACTGACCTCTTAATGGCCCTTAAAAGCTTTCGTTTTCCTGAAATACTTAAAATGGCGAAATGCTGACTGCTTTCTTACTTATTAGGAAAATACTCTGGGTATAAGATCATCATAATGTGCTAGTTGGATGAGATCTATTCTCAACCCCTAGTGGGACTATCGCTGACGCTAAGCTCTTACTCCCAGGATGACAACTAATTGGACCTCAACCCTCGTCAGGGACTGTAGGGTTTCCCACTACTAGGGCTACTCACTAGACTAGGGATTCCCCCATTCTAGCAGGTTCACTCCCATCTTATTGTTCGTAACCACGATATCTTAGCCAATTTAAAGCGTATGGTTATAGCAGCTAATAACTTTGCTGTCTCTTGCAATAAAATCAATTATCATGCAATGCACTCCTTTTTAAAATTCTTTAAGCCTTAAAACTGCATTCATATAGCCAAAAATAGGCCATCATTTGCTAATAGGTATGGCTACTTTTATTTTCAACCACGAAAAGTCTTCTTTTTCAAAAGTTCACCCTCACACACATGATAAAGCTTAATGACATGAAGGGGAGGGGTTCACATGTAACACATCCAAACAGTTCATAATTCAACTTGGCAGAATAAGCCATACATGGCCTCGCGATCCATACGATTGCGATCAATCACAACCTAGGCTCCCTCCTCACACAACACCTACCACAAAGAACCTCAAAAAGTCTCATTACTTCAACCTCAAGCCATCCAACTACCAACTCGATCTCAATTTTGCAATCATAGCTCTTTATTACAAAGATCATAATAAAATGTGTGCTAGCGACATATTAACTTACCGAGCAAGTAACACCCATCCAGGGACACAGTACGGCATATAGGAATATATAGATCATTAGTTTAATTAAGGCCCTCAGCGGACTGAACTAAACTAACGAGGCATGAAACTAGCTTTGTATTCATAATTCACAATTAGGGAAAAGCATGTCCAATTCATGTTATTTTCAAAAGCATGATCTAGTCACATTAAGGCTTTCGAGTTTGTTTTAATTTAACTAAGGTTATTAGGTGGTTTCAAGGTCATTTTAAGCATGAATTAACCAAATTAGCATGCATCAATTTAAACATTCTTAGGTTGTTTCAAGGCCATTCTCAAACATGAATTAACTAACTTAACATGCATCGATTCAAAGCATTCTTTACTCACAGGGTGCCCAATTTGCTAATCATATAATCCTTAAACTCCACTTACTCTACAAATACCTGAACCACCTATTTAGCAACCTAGGGTATAACGTTCACATGCGACCTTCTAAACAAATTTTAGGCACACCAAAACTGAACTAACAGCAGCTTCTAGCATAATTTTGCTTGTTTCGCAATTCTCCAAATTAATCGATCAGTAGACTATGCTTCAACTCAACATGCAAGAATCCCGAAATCAGTATTATGATTATAATTACCCAATTTCTATTCTAAATTCTCCAAATACTGATTAAAAACTCATATTCAGACATGCATAAACTAGAATCAGTAAATTTGTCGGAAATTAGTAATAATTTAGGAGATGAGAAAGACCCACCTCGATCCAAAGCTAGAGACTTGTTCGAAGGGCTTTGGGCGACTTTAGGTGCTTGAAAACTCCAATCTTCGACTCCTTACTCCCTGACCATAGGAACAGACCCCAAACCACGCCTAAACCCGCGCAATTCGAACCCTTATTTCACCAAAACGTTCACTCACTAGCTTGAACTTGTGATGGATGTTCGGTGTCGAGAACCACGCCCAATTTCTAGAAATTTGAAGCCACTAATGGCTAGATTGCATAGCCACACTTGGGAACGCCGTCGATGCTTCGATTTGTCGCCCAAACCCACAAAAAAAGCGGTGGTCTCGTTTGAATTTCTACCCAGATTCATACCAAAGGTTTGTTTGCTTATGGGGAAGGTTGGATGAGGGCCAAAGCAGACTGGGTGTGGCGAAAATTTGGTGGATTTCTAGTGCTTGAGGCGCGTGTATGGAGGAGATGAGCTAAGGAAGAAGATGAAGAGCAGAGAGAGAGAGAATGAGGGCTCGGGGGAGGGTTGTGGGCCAGAGCAGGAAGAAAAGGGGGCCTGGCGCTTTGACGAAAATACCCCTCGCTTCTCCCCTTTTTTTTTTTGGATCCAAGCTTACTCAATAATTAACACCGCTAGCATAATCGCATACCTAATACCCTAAACCCCAAATTGATAATACGATCTTTTGTCGATCACTCGTAACCAAATATGTATATATATATATATATATATATTTATACACACATAAATACATACATATATATATATATATATATACATATATATATATATATA
>JACYFF010031959.1:38244950-38255357 GCA_017589665.1 Selenicereus undatus | reverse complement strand
TATGTAGGCTGCCGTAAGCAGTGCATCTCCCCAGAAACTGATAGGGAGACTAGCATGTGCCATCATTGACCTGACCATGTCAAGCAATGGACGATTCCTGTGTTCCGCAACACCGTTTTGTTGTGGAGTGCGTGGAATCATTAACTATCTTTGTATACCTTTTTTCTCACAGAACTCTTTGAACATATCAGAGAGGTATTCACGACCTGGATCAGTTCGAAGGATCTTAACCCTACATTCCAATTGAGTCTCTACTTCGGCTATGAAGCGTTTGAATATAATAAGTGCCTCGTAGCGGTGAGGTAACAGGTACACATACCCATATCGTGAATAATATATGAGGGTAATGAAATAGATAGCCCCATGTCATGCTTTAACGTTCATGGGTCCGCATATGTCTGAGTGGATTAATTCTAAGGGACTAGATGCTCTCATGGCTTTACCAAAAGGCTTCATAGTTGCCTTTCCAGCTAAACATGACTCACACCTAGGTAACTTAACCCTAGTGAGTCGGTCTAGGAGACCTTCTTTAGCTAGCCTATTTATTCTATCTTGACCCACATGGCCAAGTCTAGCATGCCACTTAACAGATTCAGAATTGGGGTCGAAATAAGAAACATAAGCAGAGGATATATTATTATAGCTATCATCCAAATCCAAAACAATGAAATCTCCTTTCACAGTTGCTTGGCCAAACAAATTGCCATTATAGAACAAATCTAAACCATCTGGACGAAAACCAAAAACAAAACCTAATCTTACTAAAGAAACATAAGAGACTAAGGAGCATCGCACCCTAGGTGCATAGAGGGCATCATGAAGAAGCAGCTTGTTTCCTCCATGGAGTTTGAGATGGTATGTTCCTACTCCAAGGACATCTTCTTCACTGCCGTTCCCCAGTACGATAGTCCGTGAACCCACCGGGTAGCGATGGTACTCCACGAATCCAGCCCTATCCTGAACTATGTGCTTTGTTGCCCCCGTATCTACAATCCATTAAGGAATAGAGTTAGCAACGAATGCATGGGAACAAACATATAATTCAGGAGTTTTAGTGGAAGTAGGTACCTTGGCTGGCTCAGGACAATCCCCAGCAAAATGGCCCTTCTTCCCACAGTTATAGCACTTTACACGTGCCATATCCTTAGCTCTGTTGCCCTTGGTCTTGTGCTTCTTAGCAGTACTAGCATTAGAGCGAGAGTTCTGAGGAGGACGAGGGCCTTTCTTAGGTTTCTTACCACGATAAGGTTTCCTGTTCTTGGGCCCCAATCCTCTGGCAACGAATGCCATACTGGAAGACGCATATTGCTTTAAATGCTCTTCCTCCATTTCGAGGTGTTTGGAGATCGCCTCGAAAGTGTTGATATGATCACTGTGTGCCATGAATGTTTTAAAACTCTTCCAATGTTCATTATCATTGGGAAGAGCCCTAATCACATTCAGGACTTGTTCTTGCTCAGAAACCTCTTGCCCCGCAGCCTTAAGGTCTCGAACCATAGCACTCATGGTTCGAAGGTGTTCGGGGATACTACGACTGGAGTCAATAGTATATTACATCCATTTCAGCTACAAGGTACGCAACCTTGTAGCAGACGTCTGCCCGAACCTAACCTTAAGCCGTATCCACATGTCCTTAACAGTGCGGAAACGTTCAAACTTTCCCAGGAGATCGTCCCGCATGCAAGACAGCATGGTGTAACATGCGGAACGATCGCATTTGAACCATGCTTGGTATGTTTTCAGGTTTTCTTTGTACTGCTCAGTTGCAGTAATATCCCTGCCTTGTTCATCTTTTTCAACCGGAGGAACCATGGAGGCAGTCAAATGGTCTAGCATATCATCATTGTTTAGATAAAACTGGACCTTTAGATGCCAAACATCATAGTTCGTTCCATCCAACTTGTCATCAGATTGCATACAACCTATCATGTTTCTAGCTGCCATATCTGAAAGTATATTTTATCTGTTAGACATATTGTTTAATAATTAAATTTCCTAGAAAGCTCCATAATTTACTATGTATGTTCGAAAATTTCGCTAAACTCATAATCATCACGCACAGTTGTGAATTTGGAGTTTCTTTAATTTAATTATTAATTTCATAAAATATTCTTAAAAGTTTTGTTAAACTAATTAACAATTTTAATTCAATGAATATCACAGAGATATTCACCTTTTAATTATTTGTTTTGTTAGTGTTTGTGAAACTAATTCATTTAACACAACTTTAATATATGTATATATAACACAAAGTTATATAATCAATTTCCAAAAAATTATATAATCAATGAGAACTAGGGGGTAAAAATTCAACTTAAAGCAAAAATAAGTGGCCATTACATATAAAACAAATTTATATGAACAAGCAGATATAAAACAAATTTATATGAAGAAATGACCCCCCCGATTCTGGGCTTTAAACCGGCCCACTCCAAAAAAAAACGAAAGGGGGGAGCCCGGTCCACTTATTCCCCCTTCCGGTCCAGTTACCCCCCTATTAAAAAGTGAGTGAATGCCCTTCCCCCCCAAAACCTAATCCGTTCTTAGCCCTCCTCTCTCTCTCTACTTGCTAATCCTCCGCATGCCTTCGATTCTCTCGACACTCCCTTCGACTTCTCTGCCCATGGTTTGTCTTTCTGGCTCTCGAACTCTCTCAACGCCATGGCCAGGAGCACGAAGCTCCTTTCTGGGCTCTGGTCGTCGTGACCTCGGCAGCCACGACCGCCGTCGTCGATTGTCCCCAAAAAAATACCCATATGATGCAACCCGCCACCACCGACCCCGTTGAGCCTCGATCTACGCTACACCGGCAAGAACCAAGGGTACTACGATGTAGATCGACTGAATATAAGCCTAATGAAGATGCCCACGCGCCGAACGCCCGCTGAGGCGGTGGCACGTGGTCTCACGCACCTCCTGAATCGGTATTTTTTGGCTGCTTTTTGGTAAAGGTTGCGTAGATCGGCGATGGGAAGGGGCTCTGGGAGGAAGAAGATCGTGAAACGACCTTCATCGGCGGCGCGTGACGGCCACGCTCCACCCCTCATCGGTGGTTTCTGATGGGTATGATTCGGCTGACTCATTTCCTCTTTTTTTGTGGTTATTTGAGTCGAGGTCGAGGACTTAGGCAGAGACAGACTAGGGTTAGGGTTTCGGGTCCCTGTGAGGGTTAGGGTTTCGGGTCCGTCTCTTTTTTTTTGCGAGGGATTTTAGGGTTAGGGTTCATACGAGTGGAATGGGTCTTTTTCCCAAAAAAACAAATTATGCCTTTCAGTGTTTAGCATGTGATTCAAGCATGAATTTGTCTAAGCATTGTGATAACATAAGGCATACACACACAGTGATGGACATGTTATTTCTGGATGTAATAATTGTTATGGCATAACACAAGCTCTGGGATCTGAACAATTATTCTAGATGAATAATAGCACGAACATGGTGGCATAATAAGGCAGTAACTAATCGCTTTTGGTATTTAAAGTCATACCAAAACTTTGTATTACATGACCAAACTGATTCGTTGAAAGCATGCTAATTTTATTTGTTTAGTTTGCTTAATTTTCGTGATTATGCAAACTGCTAAAATCCAGAAGCGTGCTCATGTTATTATAATGCCCAGAAAGTGTTAAAAACTGCAGATTTACTATCATGGATATATTAAAGTTTGCTAATTATGAACATGCTCATGTTACTATCAATCTGTCCCAAAAGCATGTTTACGTAATTGGTTCTGGCCAAAGATTGAATTTTTCAGTTCGATTATACAATTATATACAAGCATGAATAGATAATCTGCCAAAGATCATGCATAATTGTAAACATGCTTCAATAACCGAATAAAGAAATTAGTTCTATACTCAATCGTGTGCCAAGCAAGAGTGTACCTGCCACACCATATGAGTTATGGTTTGGTAAGAAGCCATCCTTGGACTATCTACACCCATGGGGTTCGGCTGGCTATGTGCATAACCCAACCCAAAAATGTGGAAAACTTGGTCCAAGGGCCACCAAAATGGTGTTCATTAGATACCCCGCACAATCAAAAGGATATGTGATGTACGGGGAACATCCAAATGGTGACATGACAGAAATAGACTCCCGCAACGTCGATTTTCTCGAGGATGAGTTCCCGACCATTGGTGAAGTCAAAAAGGATGTCGAACTATTTGAGCTACATCCAGACATCCAACCATCATTCGGTGAGGGGGAGAATTCAGATTCTAACCAAGTCACCGAAGATGGTATGCCTCCCCTAGCCAGAGGGAATGGGGGAGACCTGCCTGACCAGGAAATTGAGATTCGTCCTCAATCTCCTGTACATGAGAAAAGTCAACTTGCGAGTGAGGTCCATCCTCAATCTCCAGTTGTCGAACATATAGTAAGTCCACATGTTCAGGATCCCACATCCCAGAGGGATAGTCGGAGTAACTTTCCGCATGTTGAGAGTCCCACACCCCTTAGAGATAGGGGGAGGAACACTTCAAGCAGGCAGATGAACAATGAAGGCCCTAGGCTCCGAAGGAGTGAGCGTGGAAGAATTCCTCGACGATATTTTCAAGTCGAAGGGGAAATATTCCTATGTACTCCCTTAGAAGTCGAGGAGCCTACCTCTTACCAAGAAGCAATTGACTCACCAAGCCACAAAGAGTGGATGGATGCCATGAGGGATGAGATGGGCTCGATGGCAAGAAACAAGGTCTGGGAACTTGTTGATCTTCCACCCAAACGTAAGTCTATTGGAAACAAGTGGGTTTTTAAGATAAAACGTCCGGCAGATGGATCGATCGACAAGTTCAAAGCCCGTTTAGTGGCGAAAGGGTTTACACAAATTGAGGGTGTAGATTTTGAAGAGACATTTTCTCCTGTGGTGAGATTTGCCTCTATTCGCCTACTCCTAGCCTTGGTTGCCCATTTGGACTTATAGTTGTTTCAAATGGACGTAAAGACTGCTTTCCTCAATGGCGGCCTTGAGGAAGAGATCTACATGGACCAACCCTTTGGTTTTGCATCAAAGGGGGAAGAGGACAAATTGTGTCGTCTTAAAAGGTCCATATATGGTCTTAAGCAATCCTCCAGGTCTTGGTACTTAAGATTCCATGAAGCCATAACCTCTTTTGGCTTATCCATGGTTTCGGAGGACCATTGTGTGTATGACAAAAGATCAACTGGAGGGATTATGTTCCTTACCCTATATGTTGATGACATACTATTGGCTGTGAATAATTTGGAGATGATCGAAGCTACTAAAAGGTGGCTACTCTCCGTCTTTGAGATGAAGGATATGGGTGAAGCCAGGTATGTCCTAGGTGTGGAAATAGTAAGGAATTGTCCCAAGAAACTCTTAGGTATGAGCCAAGAGGCATATATCAAAAAGGTCTTGGAACGGTTCTACATGCATTATTCCAAACCCGTAGACACTCCAGTTGAGAAGGGTTTAACCTTGAGCCTTGACCAATGCCCAAAAACAGACAAAGAGAAAGATGCTATGAGTAATGTCCCCTACGCTACTACCGTAGGGAGCCTGATGTACGCAATGTTATGTACACGGCCGGACATTTGCTTTGCGGTTGGTTTGGTAAGTCGTTACCAAAGCAACCCTGGACAGGCTCATTGGCAAGCTGTTAAGAGAGTCATGCGTTACCTTCGTGGTACAACCGACTTGGTCCTATGCTTTAAGGGCGGGGACCTTAAGTTGAGAGGATACTCAGATGCTAATTGGGGTGGTGACCCGGACGAGTCCAGGTCAACCTCAGGATATGTGTTCACCCTGGGTGGGGGGGCCATATCATGGTGCAGTAAGAAGCAAGACTGCATAGCTCTGTCGACCATGGAAGCTGAATATGTCACATGCAGCCTAGCTACACAAGAGGCAATATGGCTTAGGAGCTTCCTCCAGGATCTTAATCTCACTCCGAGAACTTATGATCCTGTAGAGATGTTATGTGACAATACAACTGCCATCCAATTCGCTAAGGATCCGAAGTTTCATCGGAAGACCAAGCACATCAAGAGGCGTTATGACTTCGTGCGAGACGCCGTAAAGATGAAGGAAGTTGCCATCAGGTATATACCTGCTAACAAGATGATCGGCGACCCATTAACTAAGCCAATTCCTAGAGATACTTTCAAAGCACATTCCTTGAGTCTGGGACTTCACACAGTTTAGTTTTGGATGGAGTCTTGTTATGTATGATAGTTACGTTCTTCATGTAAAAGGCATTTATGAAATAAAGATTAAGTGTTCTTTTTCTAAATGTTTTGTAATTTATCTGTTAGACATGTTGAAAAGTCACAGGCTTCTGATTGGCCTAGTCACACAGGCAATCGCCTTGACGCTTGAGTACCGGGCAGGATGAGACGTAATCATATTGGCACTAGGTGTGCAATATCGATAACTCATACTGGAAGTGTATGAATGAGCAATAGTCGCCTTAGTAAGACTAAGATGAGACTCAAAGGAGTCGAGTATGAAATAAGTTTTCATATTGAAGCCCTAAAAGCCGAATCTTGAGTGTCAAGGCCAACATTCAGTATGTTGATCTAGTGGCTCAGGTTAGATTTTTGAGTAAAAATCTAGACTGATGATTCGCATGGCATAAAGAGTGACGAACCCAGTTAAGTGGGAGCTATGCCGTGACACAAATCTCATACTGTGTGTGCTTGTAAGACGACCCATATGTGGGGTGACGATTGAATTTTCTTTCACTTGTCACTGTGTGACCCTATGGACGATGACCCTTTGACTTAAAGCTATGATATTAAGTCGAAGCTTAATGATGCTACTTTAATGTGATTCTCAAGAGCCACGATGTATACGGTTCAGCGAGAACACGTTAGGAAAGCAATTAAGTTGAGATGAGATTTCATGAGTGTTTAAGGAAAATCTATCCACCATCACCATATCAAGCCCGGGCGATTATGTTGAGAACATAATCATATGATATATCAGGCATAAGGGACTAAAGATGCCACTGGTGATGTCTTGGGATATTTTTGGGGTATCGTATTTCGTGAAGGTGTTATGTTAGTTGGATGGTGACTTAATATAACACTATTTGTTATCTTCGGTCGCACGTCCTATTCCCAGTATGAAGTGTGAGGAGACATGGTTCATGGGGAACATGTGTTGTAACGGCCTTTTGTGGCCGAGTGGGAGTTGTAGGCCGGACCCATTAGTTGAGGCCCGACGGCCACTAAAAGACCTCCCTAAACCCTAGTAGCTACTCCCCCAATACCTATAAATGGAGGTTTGGGAGGGTCAAGCAAAAGACATACAAACAGAAATATTATTTCTCTTTCTCTCCTCACAATTACTCTACCATCACCGCGGAGTAATCGGGTTCAGAACGTGGACATTACAAGGCGACTCTAGTAGCCGCTGGGATTCATTATTACTGAAGAGTTGGTATTCTTATTGTGGACTATTATCGACGGCATACTTCTGCATCCAGGTTAGTCCTAATTATTTCCTACAATATATATATATATGTGTGTGTGTGTGTGTGCGTGCGTGCGTGCGCGCGTGTGTGTAATACCCGTGCGCTTTATTTTCCATTAAGCTGTTTCATAATACCTTTTTACGTTATAAATAGCATATTTTTTCAACGTGAAGAGTTAAATTATTTTCTGTGTGCCCTTGTGAGCGTTAGTTTTATTTAAAAGAATATTATCGCTATTAAAATTATTACTATTATTATTATTAGTTTGAAAATTTATTCAATGATTTTTAACAAGCATTATTAACGGTTATTAATGAGTATTAATTCAAGTAGGAACCCGAACGCGATTAGGTTGTCAAACCTTAGAAGTAGTTCGATGTTTTTTAAATCAAACCTAGATATTTTTGGTAACGAGTAATCGATGAAAGGTCATGTTATCGATTCGGGTTTAGAATTAGACTAGTGGCATTGGATATGCATAAGCTTGGGACAAAAAAAAATAAGGAGAGAGAAGCGAGGGGCATTATTGTCAAAACGCCAGCCCCCCCTTTTTCTTCCTCCTCTAACCCGTGACCCCCCATTTCCCGACATCCCCCTCTCTCCTCTATGCTCTTCTTCTTCTTCCTCCTCCCACCTCCACCATGGACGCACCACAAGAGCTCCATTTTGAGCTGGTTTCTTGCCACTCACGACCGCGACATCTACCCATTCGACCTCCCTATGAGCTAGCCTTCATCAGGTGTGAATTTTGGGCAAGAAACCGAGAAGAACCCACCACGTCTACAGTGGTTTGGGCGACGAATTGTGGGCACGAACACATGCCCAAGTATCTCCATGCAATTTAGCTCCTAGTTATTTCAGTCCTCCATAAATTGGAGTAAAATTTCGCAATTTCAACACTCAATTTGACCTCAAGTTGGTAAACAAAATTTGGGTCTGTTTAGGGTTCGAATTAGTGAGGTTTGGGCTTGAATTGGGTGCTGCTCGTGTGACCAAACAACAAGGTCCGAGTTTGGAGCTGTTCGAGCACCCAAAGTCGAGCCAACGGGCTCTTCAAATGAACACCTAGCCCGGAATCGAGGTGGGGATCTCCTTACTCCTAAATTACTATTAATTTCAACGAATTTTTTACTAAATTAGTTAGTGCATGTTGATTTGAGGTTAGGAATAAGTTTGGGTGAACTTAGAATCAAAATTGAGAAAATTGCGAACATGGTGTTAATTGTGGGTTAATTGCATGTTGAAACTGCTGCTGGATTATTAATGGCTAGACAGTTTGGAAGTTTGGTGTATTATTAATAATTAGATCATCACCTTAGTGTTGCCACTTCGTCAGTTTATTAGCCCTGAATCATATTTTGAAGTTTAAAAATGCTAATTGGGCGAATTAAGGCATTAGTAAAGCATGTCGATTTCTGTTTGGAAGTTATCGCTAAAGCAATACTATAATACCGTGAGTGTGGCTTAAAAGAATTAAAACGACTACTTATATTAACAAAGGTGCATCTTTCTTTTGGAAAGCCCATTCTTAACAACTCCACAGTTGAGCGTGCTTGCTAGGGAGCAATCTTGGGATGGGTGACCTCCTGGGAAGTTTCCCAGGTAGCGTGTGAGCGGGGACGAAACACGCCGGAAAGGCTTGTGGAGATTTGTGGGGCCAGTCGATGATCCTTGAAGCCGTTATTGGTAAGACCCGCGACCGAGAGGGGTTGGGGCACTACAAGTACAGCTGCGCTTAATTTCTATATAGGGCTATTGATGAGAATGCTATGCTTTTATATGAAGGTTTTGTGAATTATTGGTTTGTTTATGACGTTATTAAACCGAGTTGGTAGTCAGATGGCTCGAGGTGGAACTATTAAGGAATTTGAGGTTCTTGTGGTCGGTGTTGTGTGTGAGGAGGGAGCCCTAGGTTGTGGTTACCGTAATCGTGTGGATTGCGAGGCCATGTGTGGCTTACCGAGTAAATTCTGCTGAATTGTACTACGAAGTGTATAAATGTGCTAGCTGAGAATCCCTTTTCCCCTCAATGTGGTACGTGACATTAATTGGTTAATTCTTAAAATTTAGACATTTTTAGGAAGGATTGTTAAACATATGCTTTTAAGTACTTTCCAATTGCCTGTCAGTTACAAAGATGATTGTACTCCAAAATAATCCTAAATCGTCGAACTACTTAGGAAGTGACTCAACTGAATAGTCGATAGGTTTGGGAAGTTTAAAAGTGAATTAAAAGTGAGTTCGAAAATGTTTTTAGGCGTTGGTTTGTATATAACTTCTCCTTATGCTGAAGAAGAATTTAAGTGAGCTGAAAAAAAAGGGCATCTTAAAGTATTAATTGTGAAATTTGGCTTGAATTGTGTGCTAGTTGCCTACTTGAGTTTCGATTGAGCTCCGACTTACGAGCTAGTAAAATCACTGCGATTTTTAAGAAGCGTTTACATTGAAAGTTTATGAAGGAACTTTGTTTGCCTTATAAATGAGCCAAGTGCTTTAAGTTTGAAACAGTAGCAAGTTTGGGAATGTTTTGAGCCTTCTGTTTATTTATACAGCCTCCTTGAGTTTTAAAAAGGGAATGAAACTAGTTATAAAATGACAATTGAGGATTTTATTATGAACCTAGTTTGAGTTAATCGTTAACTAAGTACTTTAAGTTTCAAATGGGTTTCGTTTCATGAATTACCAAACGCAATGCATTTATAAGAAGCTTTTAAGTTTAAAACGAAGTTGTTTTACGTGTTAACTAACTTATTGCTTTTATAAGAAGCTTTTAAGTTTAAAACGAAGTTGTTTTACGTGTTAACTAACTTATTGCTTTTATAAGAAGCTGTTAAGTTTAAAACAAAGTTGTTTTACTTGTTAACTAACTTATTGCGTTTATAAGAAGCTTTTGAGTTTAAAGCGAAGTCGTTTTACGTGATAACAAACTTATTACATCTATAAGAAGCTTTTAAGTTTAAAAAGAAGT
>JACYFF010031959.1:38209903-38224972 GCA_017589665.1 Selenicereus undatus | reverse complement strand
GTACTCAAACACATTTCTAGGTCTCTAAATGACCAAACTTCTTTACTGACGGGTAGTCAAACACTTAAACAAGTGACGAGGCTAAACATAGAACTTTCTTTCTCATAAACATAACTTCTTAGCGTTCTATTCGAACTATGCACGAAACCCTATTCACATGATTTGCACATAAGATTATCTCTTTTTATAATCATACTTTTCTTGGCATTTCATTCATATGAGGTGCATAAGACATATACATTTCAAGTCTCAATCAAGTCTCATTCATAGAGTATGCATGAAATATGCTCATAAGACTTTCTTTTTCGTAAACGTATCTTACTTAGCATCTCATTCACAAGTTATACTTGGAACATGCACATAACACTTTTGATACTTTACTTAGATCTCATTCATATGATATGCACAAGTCATGCATAGTAAACTTTCTTTCTTTTCTTTGAAAACACTTCATTTACCCTCTTGAGGCTCATAAAAACTCTTCTCTTAGTCTCTTGAGGCTCATATATCTTTTGAAAGAATCTCTTTCATCTTAGTCTCATAATGACCTTTAAAAACTTTCTTTATGAAATACTTAAAAAGGCGAAACGCCGACTGCTTTTCTTATTTAATAAGAAACTGCTTCTGGGCATAAGATCATCATAAAGTGCTGGTTGGGAGATATCTACACTCAATCCCCTAAGCTCTTACTCCCGGGATGGCACCTAACTTTTGGACCTTAACCCCCGTCAGGGTCTCTAGGGACTACTCCTTAGGCTATAGGGATTCCCCCGTTCAAGCAGGTTCACTCTCTATCTATTGTCCCTAAGCACTTATCTTAGCCATTTAAACTGGTCTTAACGACTAACAAGTTTGCTGCCTCTCACAGCGAAATCCTTTATCATGCAACTCACGCTTTTGTAAAACTCTTTAGAGATTCCCCCGTTCAAGCGAGTTCACTCCCAAAACTGTTTTCATTTAATTAAAATAGGTCATCATGCACTAATAGTTATGGCTACTATCATTTCAAAACATGAAATCTTTCTTTGAAAAACTCACCCTTATGCACATAATGCAATTTGAGCATTTAAGCACATATATCACATATATCACATGGGTAAGGGGGTCCACATGTATCATATTTAAGAACTTAATAATCAATTCAACATAATGAGCCACACATGGCCTCGCAATCCACACGATTGCGGTCAATTCACAACCTGAACTCCCTCGTCACAAGCACCGTACCACAAAATCCTCGAACCACTCATAGTTCTTCCTCAAACCATCCAACTATCATCTCGGTTTCAATTCAATATCTAGCATCCTAATCATTATGATATACTGAAAAGCGATACATAACATATGCAACTTACCGATGCTGGACTTACCGATTAAACAACTAACAATTAGCAGAGCGCTGCAACCAACGGTTATAACCATGCACGCACACACACACACGCGCGCGCACACACACACACACACACACACATATACACACACACACACACACACACATATAAGTATTCATACGAACTTAACTTGAAACAAGCGTCTAATATGTTACGTGAGACTAACTAAGCATGAAACGATTCACTATTTAGGCTAATATGGTCATTTAGACGTAATACGATTCAAGCGTTTTACTAGGCATGCTTATTTATACCATTTAAGCTTAACATGAATCGAATCTCTATTTAAGCGCAAAACAATTTACTTATTTAGACTTACATGGTTATTTAGGCATAATACAATTCTACGCTCTCGTTTATCATATCAATGTTACTATTCGAGTCGACCTTTCAAACATGCGTTAACTAAATATACTAAACTTGATTCTAAACATGCATGGCTTACTTCAAACCAAACTTCCATGCACGTGTTAACTGAATGTACTAAAATTGATTCAAAGCATTCATATTTCGTTTCGAAACTATTAATTAGGCATGAGCTAAGTAAACATGTTTGAATCGATTATAAACAAGCATAATTCATTTCGAAGCCATTTTTCGAGCATGAGCTAACTGAAATAACATGCATCGATTCGAGGCGTCATTCATTGTCTCGACATTGCATTTCAGGCCTACTTAAACATAACATACCTGTAGGCATTATCTTATTAGATCGAAGTTACTAATCAAGTCAACTTTTCAGACATGCACTAACTGAATTTACTTGAATAGAATATAAGCATGCATAACTCATTTTGAACTATCTTTTCAGGCGGAACTAACTAAACTAACATGTATCGATTCAAGCCACTTTCGAGTATTAATCAACTAAACTGACATTTAATGATTCAAAGTCGTCTTCAGGCATAAACTAAATAACTTAGCATGCATCGCAACTTAAAGCTTAAAACGATTTCGAAACTACTAATACTTAGGAGGTGAGAAACACCCACCTCGATTCCATGCTAGAGGATCGAATCCAAGGCTGCTGGGTCAACTTTCGATGTTCGAACAACTCCAAACCTCCGACTCTTGGTCACCCACGCTCGGACCAGACCCAAATCGTGACCAATTCGTGCCAACCAAACCTTGGATTAATCGAATTTTCAACCCTAATCAACCCTGGAGCACGCCCTAATCTGATTACTCCCGAACCCCAACCGCGTTCTTCCAAAACCCAGGCGTTACCTCCCGAATTGGTGGCATTTTTGGTTGATTTCGACTCAAATTCGGCCCCCAAGTTATAGAGGAGGTCGAGGGAGGTGTGGGTCGCCAAATTCCGGCACGTGGGTGGCCGGTTTTCAGGTGGTGGACGCGTGTCAGGGTTGATTTTTGGCCGTGAGACTTGGAGGACGATGGGAGGTGGAGTTTGGGCGGTGGTTGGCGTGGCTGAGGGGACTGGTCGCCCCTTTCTCTCGTCGGCGACAGGTGGTGGTCGGCGGTGATGCCAGCTAGCGACCGTGGTCCCAGAGAGAGATAGTGAGCGAGCTTAGGGAGAGAGAGAGAGAGTGGGCAGAGAGAGAGAAAGGGGTGTCGGGCCTCAAGCACCCGATGCCCCCCTTTTCGAATTTCCTTCTTCTTCTTTTTTGTGGTCCTCAATTAACACAGTTCAGCTAGGTCCTAGTCCCACACTCATTAACGGTTGGACTAAACTCGAGTTGAAACGGCCTGCCACTACCATTTCAATTTAAACTTCGAAAATCGACCAAATAAAATGAAAACGATTTTAAGAACTCGAGTTAGCATCGATTCAATAATTTAACTCATATAGTTCTAAAAATACGAATTTATAACATAAAAAGGTAATATAGTTAGCTTAACGAAAAACAAAGAATGTGGGTCTTACATTCTTCCTCCCTTAAAAGAATTTCGTCCTCGAAATTCGAAATCTAAGTTCGGTCCTTCCTAGAATGAATGCACACAACTAGGATCTACGCGATAGGTTTTCAAATGGTTTCATTTTGGAAACACTACTTCTTTTTAAATCGAAAGAAAATCGCTTCTGGTTTCCAGTCTCCTCCTCGCCAGTCCTCTTCAAGCGTCTACTCACTCTATTTAGGTGCCGAGGGCAAATTGCATCGAAGAGGGGCAATTAAGTTGGCGTGGGAAACAATATCGAGTTTATTTTGAAGAATGGACAAAGATTTTCGAGAATCTAGACTCAGTTAGCATGGCAAGCAATAATTCTATGCGTATGCATTTATAAGTGGGTAGTTAAGGGCATGGCAATCGAGACAATGGCGTCTTAAGGTTGTACACTAACAGTCTCATTCTAAACATGAATTCAGGTCACCTTTGGGATCGCAGTGGTTAACATAAAGACTCCTATAATACATTAGAAGAACAAAATCGTCACATAGCACCACACAGTATCAGTTAAGCATAATAGCATCGCATAGTATGGTATAGTATCAATAATTCAACGTTCTTAACCCTAAGAGTTGGTCATAACATGAATCCGACTAGGGTACATATGACAAGCAATTCACAAAATGAGAGCATGTATGATTGACATTCTTTATGCTTTTATGTCGATCTAAGGTATATCATTTACGAGAAGGTTATCACACTACATTAAGGTAGCAGAAACATCAAACTATGCCATATTGGTAATAAAAGATCGAATTCACATTGACTTCATGCAGGGTTTACAGCAGAGCACTGAAAATCCGAAATCACGACTAACATGAACTAGCATAATCATGTTGATAAGAACAACTTGGAGAAGGAAATGCTGAGGCAGGAATGTAAGTCGATGATTTCGATGGTGGGGAGTCTTTCCCTAGGGTTCTTACTTGGGGCTGATTGTCTCTGAAGTCATAGATTCATACAAATGAATGGTTATGCTCCTAGACCAATCCTGGGTCTGTGGCTTACAGGCCTACATGCTTCCCCTACACTATTCGGATCAAACATATAAGAGTAAGGACACGTGAATTCAAGTCTCTAGGGTTGCCTTACCATGCTTCAATATGTGTGTAGGCGGTTATTCAGCTATCACGTGGAATTAAAGAACTCACGGAATGCAAGCAACAGTCAGAGGTCATGCCGTGTCATGCATCACAAAACTTAGATAATCAGAACAATCAAGTCACATAGCAATTCGACTTAAGTCAAGCTTATTCACTAGCATACAAAATCGAAGCATTTGAAAATTGAGTCACCTAACTAGGGGGTTTTCATTTCATAGCAAGGCAATAGAGGCATCACACAACATCATTTAGCATCATAATAAATCCTTAAGACATGCCGACTCGCGGGGTCATCACTATGTACAATTCCAAAGTCTGCTAGGTTCTTTCTCCCTTGAGCTTTCTAGGTGTATCAGGGTTCGTTCGGGCCAAAACATTGTCATCCCATTAACAAATAACAATCCATATAATAAAAAGAACAAGTAATGCATAGTTTAGTGAATAATGGCAAAGAAGTAGAACAATAGGTACACTTATGCAATGTTTAACAAGCTCCTACCACTAGCACATAGTCTTTCAAGCATGCATACAAAGGTAGCCTCTAATATACTCAGGGAATTCGGCATTCAGAAGAAAAGAGGGAAGATATAACTTAGTAGGATTACCAATTATAGCAATCGATCTCGACACGTATAGTACAATGGCATGTACTCGGAAACCTAGGCTTGCTCATCATAGCTAAAGAATGTAAAGTAAATCTTGACGCGACAACAAAAAGATATTGACCTTTCGAAACTTCGAATTTCAAAGGTGAAAATAGCTTGTCTGTTTTGAACTTCTTCTCTACCATCCTTTGAGTACGTTCGCTCACCCCATTATGGGGTCCGAGGAGCAAATCGTACTTCAGGGGCAAAGACGAGCTTACAGAAAAACTTTTCAATGGTTCGAGTTTAAAACGACATGCTTAAACTATCGATTGTCTTATTAGAGTGCACGAAAAATACATTTACCATTCAAAACATAACCTAGCGCACACAAGAACACAGAAACGGATTAGGCTCACATACATCCGATTCACTCATTCGGATCACATAAATGTCAATCAATGAAGTCAATTGGCATGTTAGGAGCATATTGCACCAATGAAGTACTCACAATGTCACCCGAAGGTGTGGGGAGAGCTATTTGACTCCTATACTAACGCATAACTCACCACTTTCACTTAATCAACCTACTCGAGCCTCACATAAGTCAAAGATGGCCCTACCACAAAGCACACTTGCACACGAAGCAGGCATATGTCACATAACCACAAAGTGTTCCTAGGCACCTATATGAGATGCAAGACTCAGGTCGCGGCCTATGGTCGCAGGACCATGCTCTGATACCATCAATGTAACACCCCCAGCCCCTAGGGCCGAAAACGTTACGTTTTCCTAACTTCTTACTTAAATTCTGGGACGAAACGGACAGAATTTCCCCTGAAAACTGACCGTTTCCAGGCTAAATGCCTTACAATAAGTCCCTGTAAATCAACGGAAGCGTAAACATATAAAACATAGCTCAACGGCCATATGCCGAAGTTCATAACTCGACGAGCCACCCGCTCGGAGTACCCCAAACAGAATAGTTTATTAATACAGAAAAAGTAAAAGATACAACTCAACGGTTCACACAACCGGAGTATGGGGTTTACATCCCAAAACACATAACTAACTTTGACCAAAAGACCTCTAGCTAATTGGATGGTTGGCTCATATGGCCATACAAAGCGACTCATAAACAATATGCATTATATGAACTGAGAATACTTGATTACAATCATTTCAAACTAAGAACACATGACATGACTTCATAAAGCACGTAAGGTCCCTTCAAATGGATCTAGACGACACCTGGCAAGCAAGAACATGTTCCATCTTGACATAGCTGACTCAACATCTTCCTGTTATAAAGAAAACCTAGGGAAAAGGGGAAAGAGTAGTGGGATGCGCAACCACACGCTCAGTGAGTGTCCCCCAACCCCCTTAAAACCAAAACCGTTGCAGGCAATAATATCTTTACTAGTCACATATCACGTATTCATACTTTAATATCATATTAGGCATTCATAAAATTTCTATGGAAACATTACTAATCATAAACTTGACTTTAAGTACTCAAACACATTTCTAGGTCTCTAAATGACCAAACTTCTTTACTAACGGGTAGTCAAACACTTAAACAAGTGACAAGGCTAAACATAGAACTTTCTTTCTCATAAACATAACTTCTTAGCGTTCTATTCGAACTATGCATGAAACCCTATTCACATGATGTACACATAAGATTGTCTCTTTTCATAATCATACTTTTCTTGGCATTTCATTCATATGAGGTGCATAAGACATAGACATTTCAAGTCTCAATCAAATCTCATTCATAGAGTATGCATGGAATATACTCATAAGACTTTCTTTTTCGTAAACGTATCTTACTTAGCATCTCATTCACAAGTTATACTTGGAACATGCACATAACACTTTTGATACTTTGCTTAGATCTCATTCATATGATATGCACAAGTCATGCATATTAAACTTTCTTTCTTTCCTTTGAAAACACTTCATTTAGCCTCTTGAGGCTCATAAAAACTCTTCTCTTAGCCTCTTGAGGCTCATATATCTTTTGAAAGAATCTCTTTCATCTTAGTCTCATAATGACCCTTAAAAACTTTCTTTCTGAAATACTTAAAAAGGCGAAACGCCGACTGCTTTTCTTGTTTAATAAAAAACTACTTCTGGGCATAAGATCATTATAAAGAGCTGGTTGGGAGAGATCTACACTCAATCCCCTAAGCTCTTACTCCCGGGATGGCAACTAACTTTTGGACATTAACCCCCGTCAGGGTCTCTAGGGACTACTCCTTAGGCTATAGGGATTCCCCCGTTCAAGCAGGTTCACTCTCTATCTATTGTCCCTAAGCACTTATCTTAGCCATTTAAACTGGTCTTAACGACTAACAAGTTTACTGCCTCTCACAGCGAAATCCTTTATCATGCAACTCACGCTTTTGTAAAACTCTTTACAGATTCCCCCATTCAAGCGAGTTCACTCCCAAAACTGTTTTCATTTAATTAAAATAGGCCATCATGCACTAATAGTTATGGCTACTATCATTTCAAAACATGAAATCTTTCTTTGAAAAACTCACCCTTATGCACATAATGCAATTTGAGCATTTAAGCACATATATCACATATATCACATGGGTAAGGGGGTCCACATGTATCACATTTAAGCACTTCATAATCAATTCAACACAATGAGCCACACATGGCCTCGCAATCCACACGGTTACGGTCAATTCACAACCTGAACTCCCTCGTCACAAGCACCGTACCACAAAACCTCAAACCACTCATAGTTCTTCCTCAAACCATCCAACTACCATCTCGATTTCAATTTCACAATCTAGCATCCTAATCATTATGATATACTGAAAAGCGATACATAGCATATGCAACTTACCGATGCTGGACTTACCGATTAAACAACTAACAATTAGCAGAGCGCTGTAACCAACGGTTATAACCATGCACACACACACACACACACACACAGATATATATATATATATATATATATATATATATATATATATATATATATATATATATATATATATATACATATACATATATATACATATATATACACATATAAGTATTCACACGAACTTAACTTGAAACGGGCGTCTAATATGTTATGTGAGACTAACTGAGCATGAAACGATTCACTATTTAGGCTAATATGGTCATTTAGACGTAATACGATTCAAGCGTTTTACTAGGCATGCTTATTTATACCATTTAAGCTTAACATGAATTGAATCTCTATTTAAGCGCAAAACAATTTACTTATTTAGGCTTACTTGGTTATTTAGGCATAATACGATTCTACGCTCTCGTTTATCATATCAATGTTACTATTCGAGTCGACATTTAAAACATACGTTAACTAAATATACTGAACTTGATTCTAAACATGCATAGCTTACTTCGAACCAAACTTCCATGCACGTGTTAACTGAATGTACTAAAATCGATTCTAAGCATTCATATTTCGTTTCGAAACTATTATTTAGGCATGAGCTAAGTAAACATGTTTGAATCAATCATAAACAAGCATAATTCATTTCGAACCCATTTTTCAAGCATGAGCTAACTGAAATAACATGCATCGATTCGAGGCATCATTCGTTGTCTCGACATTGCATTTCAGGCCTATTTAAACATAACATACCTGTAGGCATTCACTTATTAGATCGAAGTTACTAATCAAGTCAACTTTTCAGGCATGCATTAACTGAATTTACTTGAATAGAATATAAGCATGCATAGCTCATTTTGAACTATGTTTTCATGCGTGAACTAACTAAACTAACATGTATCGATTCAAGCCACTTTCGAGTATTAATAAACTAAAATGATATTTAATGATTCAAAGTCGTCTTCAGGCATAAACTAACTAAACTTAGCATGCATCGCAACTTAAATCTTAAAACGATTTCGAAACTACTAATACTTAGGAGGTGAGAAACACCCACCTCGATTCCATGCTAGAGGATCGAATCCAAGGCTGCTGGTTCAACTTTCGATGTTCGAATAACTCCAAACCTCCGACTCTTGGTCACCCACGCTCGGACCAGACCCAAATCGTGTCCAATTCGTGGCAACCAAACCTTGGATTAATCGAATTTTCAACCCTAATCAACCCCGAAGCACACCCTAATCTGATTACTCCCGAACCCCAACCGCGTTCTTCCAAAACCCAGGCGTTAACTCCGGAATTGGTGGCGTTTTTCGTTTATTTCGACTCAAATTCGGCCCCCGAGTTATAGAGGAGGTCGGGGGAGGTGTGGGTCGCCAAATTCCAGCACGTGGGTGGTCGGTTTCCGGGTGGTGGACGCGTGTCGGGGTTGATTTTTGGCCGTGAGACTTGGAGGACGATGGGTGGTGGAGTTTGAGCGGTGGTTGGCGTGGCTGAGGGGACTGGTTGTTTGAGCTAAAAATGTGATATTTTTAAGGTACTTTTTCACCGGTTTTAAGCTCGTTTTAATAATATTTTTAAGGTTTTTAATTGATTTTATTTTATTTTGCAGATTTTGAATAAATGCGGAAAAAGCGTTTAAATGGCGGAAAAAGTGAGAAAAATAGAGAAAATGTCGGAGGTTGAAGAACTGGGCCAAATTCTATGAAAACCGGTTCAAATATGAGGAAAAATAGAAAAAAGAAACCAGACCGGTCCAGTTAAACCAGACCGGCCCGGTTCAGCAAACCAGTTCACTTGAACCGGTTCCCACGTTAAAACCCCCCTCCCCTTGATTTTCTCTCTCCCCTTTTCAGTCCCCTGTTCTTTCTCTCTCCCCGACCCTCGACCCAGAAAACCCTAGAAACCCAGACCCATCCTCATCGCCATTCCCACCTCATCTCCTCTCTCTCTCCACCCGTTCTATCTCCTCCAGCACAACAACCCCACGTACACCCCCAACCCACCGAATTCCCGAAACCCAGAACACCCTCTACCCACGGTTTTCTTCAAAAACCAAAACCACCCCATCCCACCAACTCATCCACCACCACAACCACCAAGCCAGTACACTCCCATGCGTTGGCTTCATCACCGCCGTCCAAGCAAGCAGCAAATCGAAGGGTCAGAAGTGAAGAGGGTTTCGGGTATAGGAAGGAACGAGATGCCATTGAAGAAGTCGAGCTAGGTTAGAGTTAGTTTTAGGTTAGTAATTTAGGGTTAGATTAGGATTTTAATTCGGTTTTAATTTCAGTTTAGTTTAATTTCGCATTTCAATTTCGATTCGTGTTCTCGAATTTCAGAAATTAGGGTTAGGTTTGTTTTCGATTTCGTGTTCGAACTTCAGAAATTTTGGTTAGGGTTAGGAAGTTCGATCTGTTTTCGGCTTTCAATCTCATGTAATTAGGCTTAATTTTGCTAAATTGGAGTTGACATTCAAGAATTTCATCTTGTAATTGCAATATTTTGGGCACAAGTGTGATGCGTTTTGATCCTCTTCCTTCCCTGTTTTGATCTGCTGTCTGCGTCTTGCTGCTCGGCTTTCAGGTCTGTTTTGGCTTGAATTCGATGCTGTTGCTTTCCCTTCCCCTGTTGCGTAGTTCTTGTTATGCCATAAGCCTGTTAATCTTCGATTATAGGCAAGTTTGGGTGTTGGCTGAAATTTTAGTTTCAGGTTTGTAGGTTTAATTTTAGTATATGTCTCGGTTTTTCATTCCAGTTTTCATAATTTAGAGTTTGGCCTCAGTTCTGAGTTAGAATTCTAGTCTGCTGCTCACTTTCATGGCTCTGTTAATTTCGATTACTATTGAATGAAGTATGGTTCCAATTGATTTGTTGTTACAGCATAATTCTGCTGGTTTATAATGCTGGTTAAAGATGTTTAATGGATCTGTGGCTGTTGGATTATTGAATGATATGGAATGGTTTCAGCTGAGTGTGGTCGAATGATGACGTTAGTTGTGCATTTTCTGTGCTCAGTTTTGTTGTTCTGTTCCCTTGGGCCTGAGGTTGCTTTATTTAGATAATTATTGTTCCTTTGTTTAGACAATGCAATGAACTGTGGTTAAGTTTGTGTTATTTCAGTTCATTAGGACTTATGAGATTATATGAGAAGCAGTAATGAACTAGATTGTCTTTTCTTGCAATTGGTTTGTTTAGTCGAATGTTGTTTTAGTTAAGAAAGAATTAGATTATGACCATAATTTCACGTCTTCCCTGTGGACCGACCCTTAAAGTACTACGATTGACAACCGTAAGTGCTTGAGGTATCCCTTTCCCCTTTTATTCACTCAATTTAGTTTAGTTTTAATTTTCCACCTCAAAAATCACTCAACAATTTTGGTGCCGTTGCCGGGGAAGACGGTGAGATTTGGTCATGTTTTTAGTTGCTTTCATATTTGTTTAGTTGTTATTTACTTAATGAGTTCTTGTTAGTGATTTCGTAACTTTCAGTTTCGAATCGATTTTCAATTTCTCATTTTGGTATCGCTTTTGTTTTTGAAAAAACCAAAAAAATCCAAAAACATTTGAAAAAGACAAAAAAAAAACAAACAAAAAATTCAAAAACATTTTGAAAAACTTTCAAAAATCCAAAAAAAAAAAAGAAAAATGCTTAAAACTTCAAAAAACATTAGAAAATTACAAAAACCACAAAAAAATTAGAAATTTCAAAAACCCAAAAAAAAAAGTGAAAAACCAAAAAAATCCAAAAAAATTGAAAAACTTCAAAAAAAACTTTAAAAATTTTCAAAATGCCAGTTTTGAGTTTCCCACAATATGAGCATGAACCTTTTTGGAGCTATTTATCGCGACTTAATGATTATCGTACTCAATTGCCTCAAACCTTTCAAAAATGGGAAATCTGCGAGGTCATTGTTTTGGGTTTAAATTCTGAATTCCGTGGTCATGTTGAGTCCATGTGCCCAGGGGGTTTGCTAGGATTGTTATCTAAAACTCAAGATGAAGTTTGGGATTTCTTTGAAAAATTAGGTTGGGATACTTACGAGTTTGAACCAGCTAATCAGTTTTCTGGATACCCAACTTCTGATGAGTATGCTTTTTATGCTAATCCTTCCTCCCCAGATCATTTTCTAAACTCATATGACCCATCTTATTCTCCTATGTTGTGTGATTATTGTGAATCTCATTCTCATGATGTTTATACGTGTCCTTATCGTGCTACCTGTGCAAGATTTGAAAAGAAAATTGATGATATGACTGATCAAATGATCAAACTTGATGATATGACTGATCAATTTATAGAGACCATGAAATTGAGCATTGCTGAATATTCTCAATGTTTTAATCAAAATAGGGAGACTTCTAGTGAGATTGATTCTAGTTTAGGATTTCCTAAACCTGATATTGATCTCTGTGATGTATCTGAACCTTCTTATTCTACTAGGTCTGATTTGAATGAAAACATGTGTTTGCCTAGTTTAGAACAAGAAAGTGACCTCCCTAAGTCTCTATCATATCTTGCACCCTGTACTAGCTCACTTGAACATGTCACTGATGAACAATCTGATTCTGATAGTGAGTTAGAAATTAGCATCATACCTGCACTAGAATTTCATGATTTGGGTGATTTAAAAGATGTTTCACAGGAGTTGCATTATGAGATACCTGAACTCACTATGCTTGACTTTGATGATAATATTCTGCATGTAGAATATGAATCTTTTTCTAGTGAGTTTGGTATCCATGGAAATTCTGATGATGGTTTTCATGCTGATTATGAATCATTTTCTTTTAATTCCATCCAAACTGACTTCCTTTTTGAATCTTGCAAGTCTGATTATATTGAGTCTGAGAACATGACCACTGAGACGTTTGACCAGACTCATATGCATATTGAACTTAAAAGACTTGTGGATTTTGAATCCTTTGCTTTGCCTAGACAGTTCATTCATGCTGATCCAATTTCTAGGCCTATGACCTCACTTCTGGCTGTTTTTTAGTATATTCATTTCATTCCTGAGTGGTCCCAATTGTTCGATAAGTTGAAACGGGCCCTTACCTGTGCTTTCCTGACTATATGGATGTACTCCATCCGGTGCCAACTCACCGTTTTTCATAGTCGTTATGCTATTGAGAGTTGGGCATCCTTATTTGATAAGTTATTGCGTGCTCTAACGTGTTTTGATTTGAATAGCACCTTTTCAGCTTAATATGGAGTGGCTGATGCTCCATACACTTTATAGTTTGGGTACAACCTGCATCCAACCTGGTATGATCGTTCCATCCTTCTTTTCTTTTTATTTTCTTTTACTTCTTTTTGAATTTAGTTGTATATATTAGGATTTTCCTTTTTATTTCATTTTTGTTTATTTTATTTTCATTATTTTGTTTATTTCATTTTTGTTTATTTCATTTGACTTTCATTTTTATTTTCCTTTTTCATCTTCTTTTCATTTTTGTTTCATTTTTGTTTTCCTTTATTTTGTTTTAGATTTCTTTTTGTTTAGTTTGCAATTTAGTAGGTCTTTGATTTTTGTTTTGCTTTTGTGAATATATGTGTGTGTTTGGTTTTGTTTTGATTTTTGTTCTGATTTTGATTTTTGTCTTCTTTTCTTTAGTTTTTAGGGTAGTGGTTTGATGTTCACTGTTTGTGTGTTCCTTTGATTTTAGTTTTGTTTTTCATTTTCATTTTGGTTTTATGTTTTTGGTGGTGTTCTAGTTGTATATATTTTAGGTTTTACGGTTGTATAGTTTATGCGCTTTTAGCGCCTTAATTCTCCCAATGAGGACATTGTGAAGTTTTGGTGTGGGAGTGAGGTGCCTTTTTTTTCAAAATTTTTGATGATTTTTGTTGTTTTTGGGAACATTTGTACTATTTTTGATTAGTTTGAATCCCCTGTGCTTTAGTTGTTAGTTTGTATATTAATAGGATGTGCATGATAAGTCTTTAACTTCGAATGTGATATTCTAAGCCCTGATGCTAAACCCCAGTTGTTCATTAAAGGTTGTGTTATCTAGTCCTTGTTATCCTTTCATCATTGTCTTTAGGTTTTAGGTTTTCATGAATGATTCTCCCACTAGCTTGAGACATGATTACTTTGAAAAAATGAATGAAAAAAAAATTGTATTATAAATAAAGAAAAAGAATAAAATTTGGAATGACAAGTATCCCTTTGAAGCATGCGCCACTGGGACCCTTTGAGGCACATGCTACTGGGTGTTACCCTTTGAGGCAATATTGCTACTGGAAAAGCTTACTTCCAAAGTCAGCATAAGAATAATGTAGTTATGTCAACCAAGTGGGATTGAGTCTATTCTGGTAAATCTGAGTCCTGGAGATGATGATACACTTGCACACAAACACCGGGAAGGATTCAAAATCTTGATGTTCAATGGGGTGAAAAATCAGAGTTTTGATGTCATTTAGAGGTAAAGGGCTTTGATGTACATTTTATGTATATACAGGTTAATAACTGAGTACATGGGTGATTTAGCTGATTAGGAATTGTGCATATGTTTCCCGTGTTTTGTACATATCAGTTTTGAGAAAACCCAAACAGATTTTCTTTTATTTTTGAATAATTTTGTGGGTATTTTCATTTAGAAACCCTCACGAGACCTCACTGGTCCACTTGGGAGTCGAAGAGGTTTAAAGGGCTTGTTGCATGCGCTAAATGCAACCGTGATTCCTACAACAGTGAGTTAGGATTTTCTTTTCTTTTATTTTCATTTTCTTTTAGTTAGCTTAGTTTATTTTACTCGAGGACGAGCAAAATCTTGGTGTGGGAGTATTTGTTTGAGCTCAAAATGTGATATTTTTAAGGTACTTTTTCAACTGTTTTAAGCTCGTTTTAATAATATTTTTAAGGTTTTTAATTGATTTTATTTTATTTTGCAGATTTTGAATAAATGCGGAAAAAGGGTTTAAATGGCGGAAAAAGTGAGAAAAATAGAGAAAATGTCGGAGGTTGAAGAACCGGGCCAAATTCTAAGAAAACCGGTTCAGATATGAGGAAAAATAGAAAAAAGAAACCAGACCGGTCCAGTTGAACCGGACCGGCCCGGTTCAGCAAACCGGTTCACTTGAACCGGTTCCCACTTAAAAACCCCCCTCCCCTTCATTTTCTCTCTCCCCTTTTCAGTCCCCTATTCTTTCTCTCTCCCCGACCCTCGACCCAGAAAACCCTAGAAACCCA
>JACYFF010031959.1:38197952-38209803 GCA_017589665.1 Selenicereus undatus | reverse complement strand
AGGGACGAACGACCCCCACACCACGCGTCCCAGCCACCGATTCCACCACCGATTCGCGTCCACTTCGCACAACCTCACACCCACGCATCTAGCCGCCAGAAACCACCACCCACGTGCCTGAATCCAGCGACCCATCACCCTCACAACCTCTTCTATAAATTAGAGGCTAAAATCGAGCCCAATCCGCCTCAATCAGCACAAAATCGAAGACTAGGGTTTCGGGTTTTTGAAGGGGCGACCTGGGTCCGAGTTTAGAGGGATTTGGGGTCTAATTGAGTTCGATTTTGCGTGGGTTAGGCACGAATTGGGTCTGTTCGTGCGGTCAAGGAGCGAGGAGTCAGAGAAGGGAGTTTTCAAGTACCTAAGGTCGAGCCTAAAGCCGTTCGAACGAATCCGTAGCTTGGAATCGAGGTGGGTGTTCCTTGCCCCCTAAATTAATATTAATTTCGAAAATGTTTTCAGCAGATTGATGTTGCATGTCAACTTAGGGTTAGTTAGATTCGTTGGAAATGTCAAGAAATGGGTTGTGCATGCTTAGATTCGAGCTATTCAGGTAGTTTAAGCTTAAATTTGTAAATCGATGCAAGTTATGTGCGTGTAAAGGGAACCATGCGTGAATTGGACTTGAATGAAAACCATGTATGAAAAGAGATTAATTTGAAGTTATAAAGGTGTAGTTAGCTTGAATTTGATTAGAGTAAGTTAAGGTTTAAAAAGAATTAAAAACGAAGTTGTTTTGATATGTTTAGCCTTGATTCGAGTAATTAGCGATTCATGAAAAATGATTAATTTGGAGGTTATAAAGGCGTAGTTAGCTTGGATACGACTAAAGTAAGTTAAGGTTTAAAAAGAATTAAAAACGAAGTTGTTTTGATATGTTTAGCCTTGATTCGAGTAATTAGCGATTCTTGAAAAAGGATTCATTTTGAAGTTATAAGAACATGGTTAGCTTGAATGTGACTAAAGTTAACTAATGTATAAAAAGGGTTAAAAACGAAGTTAGTTTAGTATGCTTAACTTCGATTCGAGTTAAGCTAACTAATGCCTGTGGTTGAATGAAACTTGAAGTTGTTGAGATGTGCTTAGTTTCATTCAAAGTATGTTCATGCTTAGGAAAGCTTCCTTTAAAATGCATTGTGTATGTTAGATTTGAATCATGTTTGGTTTACTTAGTAAAGTGTTGTCAAGTGATGACTGAATATGGTTATATGTGGCTGAAAGGTGCTGTTTGCACAGGTAAGAGCCTAAACATCACCCTCTTTTAAATAAGTCTATATGATAACTTATTATGACAAATAAATTGATGAAACGAGCTAGTAGTTGGATGGTTTGAGGATAACATTATGAGCGTTTGAGGTCTTGTGTGTACGGTGAAAGTGAGGAGGGAGATTGGGTTGTGAATTGACCGCAATCGTGTGGATTGCGAGGCCATGTGTGGCTTATTGTGTTGAATTGATATGATTGATATGAAGTGCTTAAATGTGATGTATGTAATATATGTGCTTAAATGCTTAGATTGCATTATGTGCATAAGAGTGAGTTTTTAAAGAAAGATTTCATGTTTTGAAATGATAGTAGCCATAACTATTATTGCATGATGGCCTATTTTAAGTAAATGAAAGCAGTTTCGGGAGTGAACTCGCTTGAACGGGGGAATCCCTAAAGAGATTTACAAAAGCGTGAGTTGTATGATAAAATATTTCGCTGTGAGAGGCAGCAAACTTAGTAGTCGTTATGACCAGTTTAAATGGCTAAGATAAGTGCATAGGGACATCAAATAGGGAGTGAACCTGCTTGAACGGGGGAATCTCTATATAGCCTAGGGAGTAGTCCCTAGAGACCCTGACGAGGGTTAAGGTCCAAAAAGTTAGTTGCCATCCCGGGAGTAAGAGCTCAGGGGATTGAGTGTAGATCTCTCCCAACCAGCACTTCATGATCTTATGCCCAGAAGTAGTTTCTTATTAACTAAGAAAAGCAGTTGGCACTTTGCCTTTTGAAATATTTCAGAAAGAAAGTTTGAAGGGTCATTATGCGACCAAGATGAAAGAAAAGAGTTTTTAAGAGCCTCAAGAGGCTAACAGAAGAGTTTTAAGAGCCTCAAGAGGCTAACAGAAGAGTTTTAAGAGCCTTAATGGCTAAATGAAGTGTTTTCAGTAAAAAAAAAGAAAGTTTCCTATGTGTGCTATATGCATGCTCTAAGTATACTTTATGAATGAGTTATGTTTGCAAAGAAAGAAACGAAAGTGTCTGCACTTGAAACTTCAAAGCATGTGATCGTAAAGAATATGTGACTTCAAAGTGAGTGTACAAGCATTATAGTTAGAAGCATGTGTTCAAGTAAGCAAGTGGCCATGTTGTTTTCATGATATATCATGAGGTGACTTCTTAAAGTACATATTGAGCATATAGGTGATAGTGCATCCCAAGTTTGTTTAGAGTCACATGATAGGTAAGCAAGTCCCTAACATGCCACCTTTGTTGAAACTAAGAACCTATCATGAAACTGAGAATCTATCATGTTTAAGTGTATACAATCTGTGACATGTAGCTTATTATTATAGTTGTTCATTAAGTGGGTATTATGAGTTATGTTTATGAGAAAGAACGTTATGTGCTTAGCTTCATTGCTTGCCTAAGTGCTTAACTGCCTGTAGTCAAGAAGTTGGTCATTTAAGGACCTAGAAATATGTTAAGTGGGTAAAGTGAAACTTATGGTTAGTGATATTTCTATAAGAACTTCGTGAATGCCTATTATGATATTAAAGTATGATTACGTGATATGTGACTATTAAAGATATTATTGCCTGCAATGGTTTTGGTTTTAAGGGGGTTGGGGGACACTCACTGAGCGTGTGGTTGCTCATCCCACTACTCTTTCCCCTTTTCCCCCAGGTTTTCTTTATGACAGGAAGAAGTTGAATCAGCGGGAATCGATTGTTACTTGCAAGGTGTCATTAGTGCCTATTTATGTCTTTAAGGAGTTATGTAATGCCCTTTTGAGTTTGTAAATGTTTGTAACCAGTATTCTAAGTTCATGTAATACATATTGGTTATGAGTCGCTCTGTATGGCCATATGAGCCAACCATCTGGTCAGTTAGATGTCTTTTGGTTGAAGTTGGTTATATTTTGGGATGTAAACCCCATACGCCGGTTGTGTGAACTGTTGAGTTGTATCTTTTACTGTTTCAGTATTAATGAACTATTATGTTTGGTGTACTCCGAGCGGGTGGCTCGTCGAGTTATGAACTTCGGCGTGTGGCCGTTGAGTTATGTTTTAAATGTTTACGCTTCCGTTGATTTACAGGGACTTATTGTAAGGCGTTTAGCCTGGGAACGTTCAATTTTCAGGGGAAGTTCTGTCCGTTTCGTCCCAAATTTAAGTAAGAAGTTAGGAAAACGTAACGCTTTCGACCCTAGGAGCTGGGGGTGTTACATTGCTATTGTTGATTTCAAAGTTAATTCGTGCTGTTTGTGCCTTTAAATTATAACGATAATTTAATTTAGTTGTTATTCGATTTATTTAGTCATTTCCGAATATGATTAGGTTGTCGACCTTAAGTATAGTTCGATGTTTATTTAGTTGAACCTTCATACATTTGGGAGTGGGTGATCGATGGAAGGTCATTTTAGCAATTTTAGTTGATTGTGCTTTTGACGATAAGAAACAACAACAAAAAAAAAAGAACATAAGGGGCCGAAGTTGAGTAAGCTATGTCAAGATGGAGACTATTCTCGCTTGCAAGGTGTCATGTGTGCCTACTTATGTCTTTAATGAAGTCATGTAAAGTATTCTTAGTTTGTAAACGTTTGTAAACAAGTATTCTAGTTCATGTAATGCATATTGTTTGTGAGTCGCTCTGTGTGCCCATATGAGCCAACCATCTAATTAGTTGGATGTCTTCTTGGTCAAAGTTAGCTATGTTTTGGGATGTAAACCCCAATACTCCTGTTGTGTGAACCGTTGAGTTGTATCTTTTACTTTTCCTGTATTAATGAACTATTCTGGTTGGTGTACTCCGAGCGAGTGGCTCGTTGAGTTATGAACTCTTGTGTTTAGCCGTTGACCTTCTTTTAAATGTTTTATGCTTCTGTTGATTTGCAGGGATTTATTGAAAGGCTTTCAGCTTGGAAACAATCAGTTTTTAGGAGAAACTCTATTCGTTTCGTCCCAGAATGTAAGTAAAAAGTTAAGAAAACGTAATGCTTTCGACCCTAGGGGTTGGGGGTGTTACATTGATGGTATTAGAGCATGGTCCAGCGACCATAGGCCGCGACCCGAGTCTTGCATCTCGTATAGTTGCCTAGGAACGCGCTCATGATGACGTGATACATGCTTGCCTTGTATGCAAATGTGAGTTTTATGTGAATGTTAGCGCAATTCCCTAGTTAGACGCGGCTTGAGTAAGCTGAATGGTTGGATGAGAGAACCATTTGCTAAGGTATAGGCTGAATGACTCGTATTGTCGTGGATAAGATAAGTGTTAGCTCAATTAAAAGTCGTTACATTTATATGCCTTAGTGATTTTAATTCAATGTTTAAAGAACATATGATTTCAAATTGAATGATTTGAAAGCCTTAAGTCTAAGCTCATCTTTGCCACTATAATACGATTTCCTCATCGGGCCCCATAATTGAGTGAGCAGACGTACTCGAAGGTTGGTAGAGAGAGAGACCTAGAAGCAGTTAACCATCCTTTTATTAAAAATAAAGAGATTCGAAATAGATAAGCTATTTTTCATCCTTTAAAACTCAAGATTTTGAGATGTTAATGTCGTTTTGACTATTGAGCCAAGTTTATCTTACATCGAAGGATTTACTTTCCGTTGCTGATGATGAGGTAGTTTAGATTCACTAATACACGCCCTTATGTTTATCAAATGTTGCTTGTAAATGTGTATGTGCTAAGATGTGCACGTCGATAGAATCTTTCATAATGAGCTAGGAAAGGAATTAGAAATTAGTTGCTATGATTGATAATCCTACTAAATGATACCTTTCGTTTTCGAATTTTGAATTTCCTGAGTATATTAAGGGTTGCCCTTGAATACATGCTTGAAAGACTAAATGCTAGTGGTAGGACCTCGCTAAACATCGCGCAAGTATGCCTACTGTTCCCCTTCCTTGCCATTGTTGCTTAAACCGTGCATTACTTGCTTTCTATTATACGGATTGTTATTCGTGAATGGGGTGACAATGTTTTAGCCAGAACGAACCCTAACACACCTAGAAAGCGAAAGGGAGGAAGAACATAGCACACTTTGCAATTGTACATACTAATGATCCCTACTAAGGTAAGCGACCTACAGTGAGACTCCTATGATCACCTGTGGGGTGGGTATACCTCGTAAGACCTCAACTAGCAGCTATAAGACCAGCAATGTCAACCATACGCAAACAACCCTAGCAGTTGGACACCAATGCTTCCTAAATTGGACTGTGTTTAGGGCAAGCCATTGACCACAAGTCGCAAAGGGGGATTGTGCGCGTTTAGACAAGTTCAACTGTCTTTTCTATATGACAACCCCGCGAGTCTGCATGTCTTAAGGATTTATTATGACGCCAAATGACGTTGTGTGAAGTCTCTATTGCCTTGCTATGAAATGAAACCCCTTGGTTAAGCAACTCAATTTTGAAATGCATCGATTTTGTATGCTAGTGAATGAGCTTGACCTGAGTCGGAATGCTATGTCACTTGATTGTTCTGATTATGTAAGTTTTGTGATTCATGACATGGCATAACCTCTGACTTGTTGCTTGCATTCCGAGAATTCTATGATTCCACGTAATAGTTGAATAACCGTCTGCACATGTTGAAGCATGATAAGGCGACCCTAGAGACTTGAATCCACTTCTCCTTGCTCTTATATGTTTGATTAGAATAGCGCAAGGGAAGCATGTAGGCCTGTAAGCCACAGACCTAGGATTCGTCTAGGAGCATAACCATTCGTTTGTATGAATCTATGACTTAAGAGACAATCAGTTCCAAGTAGGGACCTTAGGGAAAGTCTCCCCACCATCAAAACCATCGAGTTACATTATTTCTTAGCATTTCCATCTCAAAGTTATTCTTATCGACATGATACACTAGTTTATGTTGTTCATGATTCTTGATCTTCAGTGCTCCATTGTTAACCCCTACGTGATGTCAATGTGAATTCAAATGTTACTTCGAGTTCCTTCATTGTCCCTGTGATGTACTTTGATGTCTTTGCTATCCTATTGTGACATGGTAACTTCTCGTAAATGATTTGACTTTAGATTGACCTAATATCTTCATGTTTTAGAACGAAGCTGATTAAGTTAAACCCTTCCTACGACCTTGTCTTGTCCTGTTTAAGTTACCATGAATGTAAGGCCCATAAGTTAGCTGGAATTGATGTAAGAACATAGGAATGTCAGTCATACATGCTCTCATTTTGTGAATTGCTTGCCATATGTACCTTAGCCGGTTCCATGTTACATCCAACTCCTAGGCTTAAGAACTCTGAATTGCTGATACTATGTAATATTATGTGATGCTATTGCACTTAAATGATGCTATGTGACGCAATTATGCTTAAATGATACTATGTGGTACTATGTGACATCCGTCCGCTAAATGTCGAGACCAAACTCGGCTGGTTGGAGAAGAGAGAGAGCGACAGAGGTTGAGGGCGACTGAGGGGCGAACTGAGAGGGCGTCAACAACGGTGGAGGTCGACGACTAGGTTTTCCGCCAGGCGTGATTCCGGCGACCACCATAGCAGGCCGAGACCACCAAAAAGAGCGGTAGAACCGGGTCCGGGCATGCTGATTTGGGTATGTGTCGGGCTAGGGTTTCAATCACATCAACTGGGCGTGCGTTGGGACTAATTGGATCGAGAATTGAGGTTTTCCGGCCCTCAAAGTCGAGCCCAAGCCCTTAGAACGAATCCTCTAGCATGGAATCGAGGTGGGTGTTCCTCGCCTCCTAAATTAGTATTAAGTTCAAATGTTTTAATCTAAACGATGATTTATGTCAGCTTAGGTTCAGTTAATTTCATGGATTATGTGATGAGAAACTATGCATGTTTAGAATCGATTCGAATATGTTAAGTTTATACATTTTGAAGTGAATTATGCATGTTTAGCTTTTATTCGAATCTATTCCGTTAATTCATGGCTGAAGATTTAATTCGAAGTGAATTACGCATGTTTAGCTTTGATTCGAACCTATTTAGTTAATTCATGCCTGAAAACTAACTCGAAGTGGATTATAAATGCTTAGAAACGACGAATGTACGTTTAGTTAATTCATAATCATTTCCTAACTTCGAAATGAATGATAAACGCTTAGAATCAATGTATATATGTTTAGTTATTCCATAATCATTTATTAACTTCGAAGTGAATCGTAAGTGTTTAGAATCAATGTATATATGTTTAGTTAATCCATAATCATTTATTAACTTCGAAGTGAATTATAAATGCTTAGAATCAACGTATATATGTTTAGATTCGAATATGTTAAGTTTATACACGCCTGAAGTTTAGTTAATTCATAATTGTTTATGAACTTCGAAATGAATTATGAATGTTTAGAATCATTATATGTACAATTAGTTGACTCTTGACCGTTTAATAACTTTGAAGTAAACTATAAGTGCTTAGAATCGTTATATATATGCTTAGTTAAATCATGATCGTTCAATAACTTCGATATAATAAACGAATGCCTAGAATCGTAATATGCTTAAATGACTTAATTAGGTTCGAATGGTAACTTCGATATAATAAACCAATGTCTTGAATCGTATTATGCTTAAATGGTTAAATTAGGCTTGAGATGCAGCCTTGAAATAATGAATGAACGCCTTGAATCGATGTTGCTTAACTAGTTGTTTTATGCCTAGATAGTAATTTGAAATGACATACGAATGCGTCGATTTAATGTTCGTTTAGTTTAGCTACTTAATGCCTGAAAATATAGTTCGAAATGAGTTATGCATGCTTAGATTCGATTCAAGTAAATTCAGTTAGTGTATGCCTAAAAAGTGGACTTGATTAGTAACTTCGATATAATAAACGAATATCTTGAATGCGTTATGTTTAAAGGGGCCTAAATAGGTTCAAATGGTTTATTTAGATTCGATTGATGACTTCGAAGTAATAAACAAACGTTTAGAATCGTATTATGCTTAAATGGCTTAAACAGGCTTGAAATGCAATGTCGAAACAACGAATTATATATATGTTTAGCGTTAATTCGAATGCATATAGTAATCCATGCCTGAAGATTTAGATTGAAATGAGATATACATTTTTATGATCGTCTCAAGCACGTATAATTAACTCCTGCCTAATTAATAGTTTCGAAACGAAATATGAATGTTTAGATTCATATTATCTTTAAATGACCATAATAGCCTGAATAGTGAAACGTTTCATGCCTAGTCAGTTTAACCTAACACATTAGACGCCCATTGAAGTCAAGTTCGCATCAATGCTTAAATGTACATATATGCGCATGATTATAACTGTTTGCTGCAGCGCTTCGATAATCGCTAGTTATTTAATTGAGAAGTCTGGCATTGGTAAGTTGCGTAAGTTATGTATCGCCTTCCAGTATATGATAATGATTAGGATGGTAGATTGTGAAATTGAAACCGAGATGGTAGTTGGATGGTTTGAGGAAGAACTATGAGTGGTTCGAGGATCTTGTGGTACGGTGCTTGTGAGGAGGGAGTTCGGGTTGTGAATTGACCGCAATCGTGTGGATTGCAAGGCCATGTGTGGCTCATTGTGTTGAATTGATTATGAAGTGCTTAAATCTTACGCATGTGAACCCCCTTACCAATGTGATATATGTGATATATGTGCTTAAATGCTCAAATTGCATTACGTGCATAAGGGTGAGTTTTTCAAAGAAAGATTTCATGTTTTGAAATGATAGTAGCCGTATCTATTAGTGCATGATGGCCTATTTTAATTAAATGAAAACAGTTTTGGGAGTGAACTCGCTTGAACGGGGGAATCCCTAAAGACTTTTAAAAAGGTGTGAGTTATACGTTGAATGATTTTACCGTTTGAAATGCAAAGTTTGTAACACCCCCAGCCCCTAAGGTCAGAAGCATTACGTTTTCTTACTTCTTTATTAATTTCTGGGGTGAAACGAACAGAGTTTCCCCTAAAAACTGACCGTTTCCTAGGCTTACAGCCTTACATTATATCCATGCAATACAAAAAGGGTACTAAATATCACCAACAGCTCAACGGTTACACGCCGGAGTCCACAACTCTACAGGCCACACGCCCAGAGTATACAGAACTTTCTATTTTTCATAAACCTTACAAGAAGATAAATAATTACATAACCTTACAAACATAGTCGACATTACATAACGATATCATAAACACAACAGTACAGTCCAAGCAAGTCCACTCTGGGCGCTCCACGCATCAGTCACATACCTGTGGATCTGGGGGAAAAGGGGGAAAGTAATGGGAATGAGCAACAACTACTCAGTGAGTAAACCCTCTCTCCCAAAACATACTTAAAATACATATTAACTTACGAAAGCCTTTCGTAAATCATTTTAGTTGAAGAGCTTACACATAATACGTCATATTCAAACCATGAACCAAGTGAAGGAATAGTCATACTCAAAAGCTTAAGTTTAGTAGAACCCGTACATAATAAAGTTACGTAAACTCAGAAACATAGCATAAAAGGGGTTTTACGCATAAGTTTCACTTACCGAAAAACATACATAGTAACTTATTCACGTAAATGAGGAGACTAGACTCTTCGAGGTACTTTGTTACTGCCATCCCGAGTCGGCTAAACTCGAGCGGCAACATACGCCTATCCAGACAGACATCATACCATGCTGAGACATAATTTTCATACATAGATTTCAGGCGGGAATCAAACCAACATCCCTGAATCTATCATAACATAATATACGTGATACCAGGCGGGAACTAAGCCACCATCCCTGGGTCTCAGACTTAAGCTTAAAGTTTCTAGAGTAGCTCCTCCACGTATACATAGACATAAACATAATCATTCGTACACATACATACTTATACATAGACATAAACATAATCATTTGTACACATACATACTTATACATAGACATAAACATAATCATTCGTACACATACATACTTATACTTATTCATATATATATCTTAGGAGCTTATAAGCTTCATACACATGAATACTTACATACACATACATACTTAGTAGACAAAACATACTTATACTTATTCGTATATAGGTCTTATGAACTTAAAACCTGAAAACATAATTTTCTTACAACTTTAGCTTTAGGCAAACAACAACAAAGACCTCTTAAAACATGGTGAGTATTCTAACTCACGATTCAAAACTTGGGTAGTTACTAGCATGTACTTCAAAACTAGGATTCACAATACAACTCCAATTGCCCTTTTTCAGATCGTTTAAATCTTTTAAACACAAAAGAAGGGATTTGATACAAACCAAGTTTACTAACTCATAAATCGATTTCGTGAATGGTTTAAAAGCTTTTCATAATCGAATTAAATTCGCTAACGTGTAAACTAACTTTGTAAAATACGTTTACGAATTCGTAAAACAGCTTTGTTTCTAACTTAAAAACTTCGTAAAAACGTAATTCGTTTGCTAAATCGTAAAAATTAATAACGTAATACTTTTGATTACGTTATTAGTTTGCAAAATGTTTTGTTTTAAACTTGCAAGCTTCTTGTAAACAAAATAAGATTTGTTAGTACGTAAATCGACTTCATAAATAACTTAAAGACTTCTTATAACGTAAATTGTTTACTAAATCGTAAAACGACATAGTTTTTAACTTAAATGCTTCGTGTAAATGTAAAACAACCGCTAACTCATAAAACGACTTCACTTTTTAGCTAAAAGCTTCCTTTAAATGTAGTATGTCGGCTAAATCGGAAATCGAAACTCGTTTGGAACATAATGTGTTTAGTTAATGCTTAATTCAAACTAAGTTCGAAACTTAAAAGCTTCTCATAAATGTTATAAGTTTATTAACACATAAATCGATTCCCTTTGAAACTTCAAAGCTTCTTAAAAACGTAATAAGCTTGTTAAGTCGTAAAACGATATCGTTTCTAACTTAAAAGCTTCATATAAATGTAATACGGCTACTAACTCGCAAAATGACTTCGTTTTTAACTTAAGAAACTTCTTATAGACGTAAAACGTTTGCTAGTTTGTAAAACGACTTCATTTTTGACTTACAAGCTTTGCATAAACGTAACACGTTTATTTACTAGTAAAATGACTTCACTTTAAGCTTCAAGGTTCCTTATAAACGTAACAAGTTTACTAGCCCTTGACTTGAAACTTCATAAAGGCTCAAAAATCTATCTTCAGGCCAACTTATGAAGTAGTAGGTTTTTCAAACGCAATAACCCTAAACTAGGTAACCCAAGTCTGTTCGAATGGAATAGTTAGTATTGCAAACTTCTGAAAACTAGGCTTAAATATACACCAAAACAATGAAGACATCTTTTACTTTCAAACCACCCTCTTGCATTCCAAACATTCTTCAATGCTAACTGGTTGGATATGAAAATCGAAAGCAACTTGAGAGAGACTTATATGCAGTTCTGACCTAACAAAAGCTTAATTCATTTGTTTGTCCACACGCACAATCGAATTCATACAACAACTTCAAATTAGCATCTGAAGCATAAATCACCTAAATTGATTCGAATTGATGCTAAACATATATAACCCATTTCGAATTAACAGCTCAAGCATGATTCACCTAAATTGATTCGAATCGAAGCTAAACATACATAACTCACTTCGAATTAACACCTCAAGCATAATTCACCTAAATTGATTCGAATCGAAGC
>JACYFF010031959.1:38140297-38193627 GCA_017589665.1 Selenicereus undatus | reverse complement strand
TATATATATATATATATATATATATATATATATTTGTGTATATATATATGTTATATATACACATACATTTACATATGCATATATACATACATACCTACATACATATCTATATATATGTGTTTTTGTGTGTGTGTGTGCGTAAATATATATATATATATATATATATATATATATATGTATATATATATATACATATATATATATGTATGTATATATATATATATGTATGTATGTATGTATGTATGTATATGTATGTATGTATGTCTCTGTGTGTGTGTGTATTTAATTTTGGAATCTTGTAATCCCAACTTTCGGGGGTCTGAAAAATATTAAGTTGAACTTTTAAAATAGCTTGTTGTGGGCTATAGTTTATTTTTTCTGGTGTTCCATCGTTGTGTTCGAGTTGGCAACATGTTAATGTAGCAGCAGCGAAAACTGACTTGGAAAATGTTTGCCAATAAAAATAAAATAAAATAGGTGAGTTTACTTGCTTTTATACACAATAGTTGAGTCGATCCCTTTTGTGTTGGCCACTCAGTTGTTTCTTTCCACCTTATTTCTCTTTCCTCCTGTTTACTAAGTTAAAGTAATGTCCTCATCAAATTATAATGAGGGCTCTAAAATTTGCAATCTTCAGCCTCAAAAGTAGAGAGAGGAAAGGCAAGGGAAAATACATAGAGAAAGAGAGAGGACAAGATTGAGGAAGTGGAGAAGATTATCACAAAAGGCTGGCACCATTATAGGGTCTTCAAATTCTGCAAGGCGTGGAAAATCTGTCACCAGATTCGAAATGGCCGATGCAGAGATGCTTTCATGATGTCCAAGCTACACACCAAACCTATAAAATGCCCCCAAATTGAGGGAGATAGTTTTAGGTTTGTCAATTTTGGAAGCTACGTAATTGTGGTGTTGAATGAAAATTGTGGTATAAAGCTTTTGGTTTTCAAATCGAAATTATGATTTAAGATGTTTTATTTTTGCTAGGTGAATAAAGATTGTGGTTTTTTCAAGTGGGAAGAAGATGTGGAAAGGAATATTATTGAGAAGAACAAGATTTTGGAAGGCAGATTAGAAGGGAAAATTGTTGAAATTGACAGCATGAGGATTAAAGCGAAGAATATGAAAGTAATGAAGGGAGGCAAAATAAGGGAGGAATAAATGAGGAGAAAGTAATGACATTATAAACATCATTGAAGAAAATGCCAAATCAAGAAGGCTGGAAAGGAGAATCAGAATAGGAAAAAAAAAACTAATGAAGAAGTCATGGCCATGAAAGAAGAACTCACGACACTTAAAGCAAAGGATTCAAACAAATTTGAATTTCATATGTTTTGGATGTGTTTGTGTTTTATAGTATTTGTGACTAGGGTGGTGTAAGGAAATTAATAGTGTGGAAAGGGTAGATAGGGGTAGGTTGGGGAAGGGTTAATGAATTGGTGCGTGTTCATAGTTGGAATACATTTCATATGCATTCTTGTATTGAATATATCGCTGAAAAGTTTGATTTTTGGAAGTTGGGAAAAGAGTAAAACTGAATTGCTTTGCCCGTGCTAGTATCATAAGTAACAACATAGATGAGAAAGCATGAATTATTATATTGATTTTCCATGTTAGCTTCCACCTGCTCTGCATCTGCACTTTATCGAATGAAACTCGATATTGGTATACTAGAATTAATCCACTCCAAAGTACATGTCATAAGCTATTTTATAAATTCAACTCATTGTTTTCCAGACCCCAAAAGTTAGGATTCTTAGATTCCAATACACACACACAAACACACACACACATAGACACACTCACACACATACACATACATATACACATGCATGTATAGAATTGGGTTCAAGTGCAAACCACTTTGGATGGTACAAACTAATTTATGTGCAAACTAAATTGTGATCAACTAACTTTCTTAGCCAATGATTGCTATTAACCTCTAAAGACAAAAAAAATTAGGGGCACAATTGTAATTTAATCCATTTGGATTGTTGGATAAGGATAAAATGGTATTTTGTATTTTGGTTAATGTCCAGCATTTCAATCTCTTCTCTTTCATCATCTCCCTCATTTGGTCTTTTCTATCTTCCATGCACATCATTCTTCTAATTAATTCTACACTCCAAAAAAGGGGGGATTCCTTTGAGTAACTAATCAAGTTTGTGTAATTATTTGCAGCATCCACATGGATCTCGAGTTGTACAGTTCTTCGAATTTGAGTTTTGGCATTGGCTTCTAATTTGCTTTGAGTTTTATAGTTGTAACTTTGTATCAATTTAGGATCTACATTTTTAGGTCTACTATTGCTCAATTTGAACAATTTTTTATTTAGATTCTTTGTGAAATTAGGGTTCAAAAACATTTCAATTCGATAATTGAATTCTATCATGTTAAAAATATATTTTCACCTATTTTCCTCACCTAAATCCTCCTTTAATTATTTACTTCTCGTCTTAGGATTGAGGAACTTTGGTTGTTTTCCCTAATAATAACTTAATTTGGCTTAGTTTCTTATTTTATAGATGTTTTGGCTTTGATTTGAAGATCTGAGGGTAATTTAAAGCAAAGGAAGCTAAGGAGAGCAAAGAAAAAGGAAATCAAGTGGAAAGCTAGGAAAAAGGTGCAACATGACCTACCGTGCCGAACTACATGCATATGCCAACAAGCAAAAGTTGAAAGGAGCTACCCAGAGTGCCGTGCAGAATGGCACAGTTGTGCATAAGCCCATTGCAATCTTGAAGCACTGAATCCAAGGTGTGACATGAGATGTTGTGTTGTTTGGCATGCTCGTGTTGCATTGTCACTACTTTGGAAAAAAATTTCAGCACGGGGCGTCGTGGTGTTTTGCACACCCGTGTTGCTATACGTGAAATTGCGTCCCTGATTTGTTTAAAGGGACAGTGTGAGAGGCTTACAAGATCATCTTTCATACACTTTTTCTCCCAACTTTGTTTAAATTAGGTTTTAGGCTTTAACATACCAATGCTTTTGCAATTTGAAGATTATTATTGTTAGATTTGATATTCGTAATTCATATAGATTTTCATTTCCTAACTTTGAACTCTGTCTCTCTTACTCTCTCTCTCTCTCTCTCTCTCTCTCTCTCTCTCTCTCTCTTTCTCTCTATTGTTGATTGTTTTCGTTCTTGTTACTATGATGTTTTCCAATTATTATGTTGTAGCTTCCGTTGTGTTTAAAAACTAAATCTCCCAACTTGGGTTGGGATTAACACTGATTATGCTTAGTTAATCATGAATTAGTCCCAATCTTACTTATTCTATGCTATATTATTGAATTTTAGTTTGCTCACCACATGCTCGATAAATTGCTTAAAAGAGCATTCATCTATTTTTATTCATCTTTAGAGGAGCGTTGAAAGTGGAAATCTTTATCTAGAGTGACTTATTAGACGTTAGGATTTTGATATGAAAACTATCGAAATTCTAATTGGGATTTGAGATTGTGAATTGCGTAATCCCATGACTCTTAATTCCATGACAATAGGTGGCTATGATTTTAGGATTAGTCTTCGACCCTTGAAAGAGACAGGGGATAGGCTTAATTGGCAATATATCCATTCCTCTTGCATGCTTGGACAAGTTTGATGGGGCTAGTAATTGATTCGCTAGTTAGTAATTGATTCGCTAGCATAATGGTATTGTACCTTCCGATTCCTTGTTCGTATTTCTAGTTGTTGTCCTTTTCTTAGTTGATTAATGAAAACTCCAAACTTAATTCGCCTAGATTGAGTAGTTTAATTAGTGTTGGTAATTGAAAGCGAGCTCCTTGTGAGATCGACTTGTATTTGCCAATTGCTAGCTGCAGTTACGTCATGTACATATGGTTTTAATACTAACAAGTTTTTGGTGCCAATGCCAAAGAACTTGTTACTTTTAATGTTAAAACTAATTAGAACACTCTAGAATAGGCTTTTATTTATCCTTTTGTAGTTTTAGATTTTCTTTATTCTTGCTTGGCAATGCTTACGCTTGATGTAGCGTTTGCTTCGTATGCACAGGAGAAGTTAGGGCAATCAAGAAACTTGTTTTGCTTAATCCTAAACTCGAAGTAACCACATGAAAGTGAGGTAGAGAAGCCAGAAGGAGGAAGAAAGAGGCCAACACTACAAAAAATAATGCATCCTTCTACACTTACACCACTGCACTTTAAGGAAGTGTGGGGAATAAAATCCAAGAGCTAATAAGATTATGAAGTAAACATTTAGTATGTGTGGGGATTTCTAATTCCTTTTTCTATCTATTAGACTATTAGTTATGGAGAATTAAAAATATAGTATAAATCCATAAAATTAGATACTCTTAATTGACTATATTAAAAAAATAAAAAAACCTATTAATTAATTACCCTAATACAGTAATACTGCAAATTGCATCAATTATCGTCTTAAAGAAAATCTCAACTGCAAACCTCTCCCATTATCTCTTCTCCATGAAAGAACTCATTTTCACTCTCCCTCCATCACCTCTAACAAGCAGCGCAGCTTCAACAAAATCCCCAATTTCAACCTTTAAAAGGGTTATTCTTTCTCCCATCTGTTTTCTTAGTTCCATAATTACACGGTTCCTTAATCTCCTCAATTCTCTTAAGGGCTTCCTCAATTTCAACATTTAGAAACCCTAATCATCGAATTGGAGGCCCTATTTTTTGGGGAAAAGAAGAAGCCAATGAAGACTATTTTATGGGTGTTGTTATGGGCATTAGTTTCGCTTGTCGTCTTTTCTTTCTCTAAACATGCTAAGGTTGTTGCTACTATAAGCACTATTGCCGATTCTTCAACTAAAGCTTCAAGCTTTGGGCTTAAAATTGTCAATGCCCTGAGGAGTTCTAGTTGGCCCGATAAGGGCTGTGTTTGCAGTTGCTACTCTCCCTCTGATTGAGCTTCATGGGGCTATTCCTATTGGCAATTGGATGCAACTCAAGCCAGGTTTCTTCACTGTCCTGTCCATTGCCGATGTATTCACTTAATTCGTTTCAATGGAATAACTCAATTGTTCAGGGTTTTGGGATTTGTTCACTATTTACCATTATTTTGTGAATTCTTAATGCAGATTTAACGTTCAGAATCATTTCGAGTCATTTTTGGTTGGAAAGTTCCTAATTTTTGCTTGTGCTTCCTAGATGAACTTGCTTGGTTCAGCTGGGAATTCAGTGTATGAAATTGATAATGTCCTTTGCTTGTTGGTTTGGGTGGGTGAATAACTTAACAAAAGGATTTATTTATGAGTTGGAAAGTTGTGAAAAGCTAGATTCTTACAATCTTAAGAAAGGTAACTTCCTTTTAGAATAGCGTTAGCATAGAGATATGTCAATTAGGAACAAGTTCTCGTGGTTCTCTACGATCGAGTAGCTGCTAATGTTTGAAGGCCAGTTGAAGAAGGTGAAAGGAAAGAGACACTGATAAATGGGAAAGTGAAATAAACAAAAAATTGAACAAAAATAATTTATGTTCCAATATGTATGATCTTTGTGTGTTTGAGGAGTGATATAATTTAAATGGGATATCTATGCTGTTTAATGATGCAGAACGAAGCATCTTTGGGAGTATAGTGGCCATGCTGCCTACTCCAATCATATACTTTTGTATAGAATATGGCAAGAAATTACAAGGAAGATTAGCCTAAAATAGCTTGAGGATGCTTTGGCTAAATTGTTGTTATAATCTGCTTTTGGGAATGTGATTGTAGGAGCATGGGTCCTGTTCCATTCATTGCACTCTACCTCAAGAATCTTGTAACGTTTCTAGCTATGAAGAGTAATGGAGCATCAAGAATATGGAGGAGTTCTAATGGCTTGGATTGATGTTATTTGTGACTATGCCTTTTCCCGGAATAGGAGAATGGGATGATCCACCTTTCCCATCAATGGGTTATGGGTAGATCAATTTCTACTCTTCTTCTTCACCCTGTTAGTTGTTTAGAAATCGAAGATGAATCAATAATAGATGACTGGGGCCTCGTTGTTTGTGGCCTCTATTCTTGTTATATCTTCAAATAATGTTATGAAGTTATGAACTAAGGAGTAAAATTGGCATGCTTCCTTGCACTGACATCTTGTTAATAGTTTGTTATTTATTAGATGAGAGAGAATAGTTCATTTTTGCTTTCTGGAACTATAGAGAAGCGGGAGGAAATGTCCTAACCTGAACTTTTTCATAGTAATTTAAAAAGTATGTAGTTGACTACGATATGCATAATTGAGGTTTTGAAATCTTATTATTGCCATACATGCATAGTCTGGGTGAACTAAGATTTGTTATTGGAAAAGCCCAAAATGAATAAAGAGTCAAGGGTAGCTAATGTGAGTATGTATTAATTAAGGCACCGCATTTTGATAGCTTGTATAGAAAAACTTATCTTTTCTTATTTTTATGGTCTCATTGATTATTTTCTTGGTGTGACAACTTTGAACGTAAAGATCGTTTTATCACGTGCTTAAATGAGTGTAATTAGATGCTAACCTGAAGTTATTGAACAAGCTGGTGAGAACGCTGATTTTGCAAGTTTGTGACACTTGATTTATTTGATTTTAAGCCTTTTTACACTAGGCTTTTAGACTTAGTTGGTAGATCTATGGAGACCTTTTAAATTATGCTTGATTAAACTATGATGAGCAGTGACAATCACTTTAAAAGTTGTTTTTATATTATGCCTGCCCATATGTCCAGCTTGCCACTGCAGCTACTACTTGACGTTGTACTTTGGCTACAAAAGGTACAGGGGTGAGTGTGTTAGTTGGTGAGTCTGAAGCACATTGCGAAGTCTTTGATATGTAATTTTTCAAAGTCTGATTGTGTTATGTGGTGTTGAGTCTTAAGATGGCTACTACACTATTTGACTGTGGTTTTACAATTCTTTGTGTCCAGTTCTTGTAATGAGGTTTAGATGCGTGATCTTAGCTTGAGAGTTTTGCGCCCTTGTTTCAATTATGATTTTGTGGTGTGCAATGTTATACGTTATGTTTTTTTTTCCCTTGTCTAATTGTTTGGCTTGATATTGTTTTAGCTATCAGACTAATCTTTGAATTAAAGTTGCTCTACTTTTGTTTTGCCCCTAGCTTCCTTATGCCTAATTTAACTATGTACCTGTTCTACATTGTCTGGTGTTGGAAGAAGTTGTTGTTGCAACACCGCGAGTGCAACAACTATGGATTTATAATTTATGTCTTTCTTTTTCTTTTTTAGAAACAAATTCCTAGGGTTTATGTTTTTTTATTTTGAATCTCTTCAATTATGTATATTTTTTCTTTAAATTTTCTTATTTCTCTAAATTTGCTACCAGGTTGTTGCTCATAATTGGATGCTGCCTTGATGGACATACTGATGATTAGGAATGATGCTCAATGTGGGTTCTATTGTTGGTTGAACTTGGTTACAATTCTATTATTAGTTGAGCTCAGTTATGGTTAGGTTTTTTTCCATTGCCATGTGGATTAGTGATAGACTTGTGGGACTGATGTGTTGTCTGTGTCTTAGTTAATCTCTTTAGTTATCTTTTCTAATAATTCATGTTTTTGTGTGTTTCAATTGTCTAACTGGTTGCGTTTCTGGAGCTAACATCTCTCAGTGCAGAAAACGAAGATGGAGATTTTTTTATATATTCTTGGATGTTAGGCATGTTTTCAAAGTATAGTTTTAGGTAGTATATAGAGTAATAAAATGTTCAATCAGCTAGCCACAAAAAAAAAAAATTAGCAGGATGGATTCAAAGCAATGCAAGAATATTTAGTTTTGATTACCTCAGTCTTTGTTGCTATGTCTAAAATTACGGGTTTTTTTTTCAGCCACTAATGTGTAGTTTATTTAATTAATTGATGTTTGATCTATTTTAATTTTTTGGTTTGTTAATTTTATTCATTTATATAGGGTGATGCTAGTAATTAGTATGAAACTTGTTAATTAAAAAAAGAACAATTCTATACAATTATTCTATTTTTAACTTAATAAGTTTTATATTAATTACCAGCATTATTTTTTTAAAAACTAAAACGACACTATTAACACTTTTAAGTGTGGGGGAAATTATGACTTCTTGCATCTTCCAGAGTGGGCATAACATAAAATGACCACACATAAATTACGGATAATTAATACTTACTTCGCATTTATAAGTGTGGAAAATATAGTTCTAACCGCATTTCCATTAAGTGTGCAGAACACTTCCACACACTTAACTTCTCCACATTTAGCCTAAGTGTGGGCAACTGCTATTTCTACACTTATAAGTATGGTTAGTAGCAAAATTAAATTTGGAGGGAAGCAACCTTTTTGGTAGTGCAAGATGGTAGGGAGAAAGAGAACATCGTGATCCGTGACTATGCTATGCCAAAAGCCTTCAAGGCTGATTCTTCTATTGTGAGGCCGACAATTGAAGCTAATAATTTTTAGCTTTAACTGGGTCTCGTCAACTTTGTGGCACAAGATCTATTCTATGGCCATTCCTCCAAAAACTGAGTGCACACACTCATGGTTTTCTAGAGAAAATCGACATGATTAAATGCAAATGAGTCTCCAATGATGCTATCCAACTTGGGCTTTTTCCATTCTCCTTCTCAGATAAAGCCAAAGAATGGTTGTTAAATGAGGAACTCAACTCCTTTTCCACCTAGTATGCACTCTCCAAGGCTTTTCTCAGCAAGTAGCTCCCCCTAGGCAAAACCACAAAGATTAGAGCTGATATTACTTCTTTGTGCAAAAAGACAATGAATCCCTATATGAGGCTTGGGCGAGGTTCAAGGATTTGTAGCGGCAGTGCCCCCACCATGTAGCACCCCCAAATTAAACATGTTTCACTGCTTGTATTTTCCTTAATAAATTCCTCAATCATAATCTAGACAACCTAATTATACGGGCATTACCGTCGTCCAAAAGGACAAGGCTTGAAACATGAGTGCTATAATAAACAGTTAAGCATAGCTTCAATCATACACATACACACCTAATCGATCCATATATAATCAACTGTTAACCAACATAAGGTTTTTACACTATAGTAAAAACAATTCACCATATCGTCTACATCTTCATCCACAGAAGAATTCAATATACAACTTTAAAGTATGCATATACTACATTACTTCTGATCCATCCGGATTTCCTTACTTCACTTATTCTCTTCAGCTCATTTGTTAGCATGAGGGCAATTCTTTGAGCATTTTCCTAAAACAAAACATGAAAAACATTTCAAACTGTGAGCCGAAGCTCAGTACATGCATTCCAAAATTGTTAACTGATCATTGAAACACTGATTGGGTCCGCTTTGTAATTCATTTAAGGTCAAAACAGGGAGTGAGATTAATATAAAACTACATTGCTAATTATTATCTGATAATGAACCCCTTGAGACTGTTACTATCTACGGATAGGTGTACACCTACCAAGCCAATCGGGGACCCGGCCTGAAGCCGCGCGGGTAATTGAAGGGCGAATGCCCTATAGATGATAACTGATGGGGTCAGTAATTAAATAATAAATCACTATGTAAATTGATTCATTGATGTACTTACCGAAACATGATAACTTTGATAAATGCACACTTATTTCTAAAGATACAGGCAATGAATGTACCTGAAGTCTTTAAAATTATATTTCACTTGATAATACTTATGCACAATGGAAACGACAAGCTAGGCCGCATTTCTGTTGAAGTAATGTAATTATAGATAAATGTAGTTAGTAAACCATGTTCATTGACATAATTTATAACTTTAATAGAAATTGATTAATTAAAAAGGCTTTTACAATTCCAATAATTCAATATAAGGTAAGTTAAACCAAGATGATCTGAAAAATAAATCAGTTAGGGTTATTGAACTAGAAATACAAAAAATTGAACCAAATAGATCACATTGGAATGATTGAGCTGATAACGAAAAGATTTCAATTGAAATAAACGAAATATGGGTTTCTGAAATGGATAATGGAAAGTATAATGCTTCTAAAATGGATAATAGAATGTGTAATGATTCTGAAATATATAATAGAAGGATCAATGCCATGATGGGTGTCATGAGGTTCATAAAGGCTCAAAAAACCTCTTTTGATCCGATAGACACTAATTTGAGTCATTACTGAGCCCACTTCTCAAATGTCATTTTCATGCTCGCTTAACTCGGTTTTCAAACCCAAGTAAGCTTTTATACATGATCGCACTTTTTGAACTCACTACACTTTGTAGTTTCCTTCCAATACCCATAATTATATGGAAAATTCTGAAAATATTTTCAAGTATCATGATTTCTGTATTCACTCATGTTACCATTTGATGGTCTGCATTAGAAAATCCATATCATTCACTCCCGATCTCCAAATAAAATGTAAAACCCCAATATGAAAAGCTCATAACGTCCCCTAAAACTTGTATTTAGGACAAAGCATGATTCACATATTAAGGTCCCTAAAATTAGGGTAGAACACAGACGTGCATAATTTCAGCTCAATCTGCGCAGTCATAGCAAAATGACCATAACTTTTTCCACAGAACTTGGATTAAGGTGATTCAAAATGCATGTGAAATCTGACTCATTGATCTATCCACACACCAAAAATCACAAGTTTTCAAAGATCCAATCAATACCACGTTTTTCGTAAAGTCCACTGTTCAAAACTGCTTCCAATTTCGATGTATTCTGCGCAGTCTTCAGTAAAATGGCCATAACTTTGTTTACACAACTCCGAATTAAGTAATTCCAAATCCCATTGAAATATAACTCATTGAGATATCAATCCACCAAAAATCATAATTTTTCATTGTGCCAAGCATTACCAGTTTTCTCCCGAAGTGACCCCTGTTTCAGGTCTGTTTACAGCTCAATAACCACATACTTGCAATCTCTTCTTCACATAACCACCCACTAAAATCACTCTTTAACTTATATGAATTACCATAAATATCTTTATACTCATTATCAACCCCAAAGATCACAAAATCGCATTTAAAACAATCAAAATCCATCATTACACCCTAAATTTGCATGAACATGAACAACCTCCATCTTTTCTTTCTTTCAAGATGATCCAACCAATGAAACGTCAAAATAGCTCTTGATTGCATCAAAATAACATGATTAATAATAAAAAACAAGAATCAAAATCCAAAACAAAATCAAATCAACAAGATAAAGTGAGGATGTTACTCACTTTGTGCTTGAATAGATGAAGATTGAGCTGGTGTTTGTTGGTGGTAGGAGCTGGGCATGGTGGCTGGTGGTGTTGGGGGTGAAGGCCGGTGGCCAGAGGTGGCTAGGAGTGGCGGCTGGTGGCAGAAAACAGCCACCGTGGGTGGTGGTAGGGGGCTACCGTGAGGTTGAGGAAAGAAAGGGAGAAATGAGAGCTTTCATGTTTTTGGTTTGTTTCACTTGGAGGAAAATTAGCCAAATTTACTTGGCTATGCTTATATCTAGCAAAATGAACCTTAAGCCAATGAAAATTAGACACACTCAATATTGCATGGTTAAGTAAAATGAAGTAATAGATTGTTGGGCTGGAATTGGGCCTAGCTGAGTTGGGGCCCAAAAAATACACTTTATGCGACTGAAATTTTTCGTAACTCGAATTTAAATTTTCGAATGAAAAAAACAAAATAATTTAATCTTTTAAACCATAATTATCGAGCCCTACTATCAATTTTCCTAAAATTTTCTAGTAAATGAAACTCAAATTGCAAAGTGGAGCCCAAAATGAATTCTTCCATCCGAGAATATTAAATGAGATAAATAAATGTAAAAAATTAATAACATGACTTAATTAAATAAATAAACATGATTTAGGGTCGGGCTATTACAGCCTTCCCCCCTTAAAGAGTTTCGTCCTCGAAACTTATGAACTTTGACTATCATGCAAGGTGATTTCAAAAAAACAAGAGTACTTGGCTTTCACTTCTTGCTCATTTTCCCAAGTAACTTCTGGGGAGGTATGATTTGTCCATGGCAATTTGATTTAAGGTATCTGCTTGATACTTAACTGCTTAATTCTGTGATTTAATATATGAATTGGATGCTCTTGAAACACAAGACTCTCAATGACTGCAATGGATTTAATTATGACAACATGGTTAGGATCTGAAATGTACTACCTGAGTTGTAAGGTAAGGAACACGGAACATGTTATGCACATGTTTGAGTTATATAGGCAGATCTGGTAGACAAGTTATGGAATTCGACCTTTCAATGAACTGATATGGTCCAAAACATCTTGGCCTCAATGTAGGTCGCAGTGTAACCACCTTACACCCTTAGTTGATGAGACTTTCTGAAAAACTTTATCATATATCAGAAATTTCAAGAACCTCCTTCTTTTATCAACATAGCTTTCTGTCGGTTCCAATGGTATGCTTTCAAGAGTCTTCTGAGATATGCCGCCTTATTGAATGCTAAAGAAGATCTTCATGACTCAAAAAGATGATTTTGTTGTGAATGTCTGCCACGAGAAGTTCCATACTTTCTTCAAATGTACATGTTGGTCGTAGGTCTTGAAGTACTACAGGCTCCAACTTAGAAGAGTTGGTCAATTGATATTTTTAGATGCTTGCCCATCTGTTTCAGGATGATAAGAGTTGTAAAAGTTTAATCTAATTCTAAAGGCTCTTTGAAGTACTTGCCATAACAAGCTTGGAATCTCTTATCTTGGTCATACACTATCTCTAAGGGAATCCCATGACAAAGTCCATTGAAATTGAATCCCTTTCTCAAGATTTTGCTTTATTCTTTAGAGCTCAGGATCATTATCCTGATTCACTCTAATTTCCTCTATCAAGGAGGGTTGTAAGGTAAGTGCCAGCAATTGAACATTCACCTTTCTATGCAACATTAATTGAATGGCTAAGTCCTCAAGCTCTCTCAAGAGATTCAGTTGAGTAGTTACTACAGTGTTCAAGGTATGTTGTGCCTTCCTATTCAGGGCATCTGCCGCAATATTTCTCTTTCTTGATTGACATTAGATCTACCACAACTGATATTTCATGTAGACTAAGCTTCTTTTGAGAGAAGATGTACTTCAAGCTTTGATGATCAGTATTGATTTTGCATGGTACTTTATATAAGTAATGTCTCTCAATTCTCACTACAAAAACTATAGCTGCTAACTCTATATTATGGGCAGGTAATCCTTCTCATAAGGCTTGAGTTGTTAGGAGGCATAAGCCCCCAGTTTAACTTCTTGCCAACTTCATTGCTTTCTTCAACAAATTGTTCAGGGAACACAATATTTGTCAACTCCTTCCTGAACTAGATAAGTCCATGCTAAACTCACACAGTTTCTAGGTTTAGTGCATTGGTGGGTGTTGGGCACTTTGTAACCGCTTTCAACTTATGCAAATCAACCTTAATCTCTTCCTTTCAAACCATATGCTCTATAAATACCATTGCTTCTTATCAGTACTCATGCTTTTTGTATTTGTTATGCAATTGATGTCCCTTCAAGGTCTGCAACACGGTCTCAATGAATAGTATGCTTATCTCTATCCTTGGAGTATTTCAAGATGTATTTTATAAACACCACCACAACTTATCTAGATATGGTTTGAAGCTCTATTCATAGGATCCATAAAGGCGGCAGGGCCATTGATTAGGCTAAAAGGCATCACAGTGAATTCATAGTGACCCAAACATAGTCCTTAATGCAGTCTTGGGGTTGTTTTGAGGTTTAAACCTAAGTTGACGGTACCTTGACTGTAAATCAATCTTGGAGAAGACTCATGCTCTTTGCAGTTGATCAAATAAGTCACCTACTTGGGGCGATGGGTATTTATTTTTTATGGTGATCGTATTCAGCTCTCTGAAAACAATACATAACCACAAAGTTCCATTCTTCTTCTTTACAAATAGAACTAGGCATCCAATTGAGGAACATTTGGATGGTCTGATAAATACTTCATGTAATAGCTCATCTAACTGAATCTTCAGTTTTCTAAACTCTAGTGGAGCTATACGATATGGGGCGTTAGAGATAGGTCGAGCATAAGGGATTAATTCAATCTCATAATAAATTTCTCTTTGTGGAGCACTCCTGGTAATTCTTCAGGAAAACATCTATAAATTCGCAAACTATAGGGATATCTTTTGCTTTTTCCTTCCTTAGGATGAATGTTAATAGCATAACACCAATACACAACATATCCTTGACATAAGAGCTCACTTGTTTCCATAACAGAATTTAAAGGACAAGGTTTTTCCTCTTTGTGACCATGAAACATATTTCTCTCCCTTGTTCATCTCTTGAAATAACCTTAGGGCCACCACAACCTATTTTGAACCCATAAGTACACAACCAGCTCATTTCCAAAATGATATCAAAGTCTGATGAGTCAAATTGAATCAGAACTTTAGGGAAAACTATCCCACCAATAGTGATTGAAACAAATTTGTGAGAGGTAGAACACTCAACTCTAGAGTCGTTGGATAACTTGATTCCATAATTCGTTTCTACCTCTTTATTCTCAGAGTTCACTTGCATGGCAGGAATACAAATGAATGAGTAGCAATTGAATCTACCGTACTAGATATGACAACTTTCTTCTTGCTCAGCATGTGATCCCTTCCTACAGCTGCAGGCCTTGAAGGTGAGAATCCTTGTCTACAACCTTCAGTCTTCAGGAACAGGCAATAATGAGTTGCTCTGGCTACGGCACCACATATATTTGTTAGTTCCCACTCGACACTCAGGAGTGCTGTGGTTAATTCCTCCACAAATCTGTTACAAGTGAAACCAAACCCTAAGAGCCTATTCTTAACAGTGTTCCACTAAATATTGGTTTCACCAGTTAGATAAAATGTTCCAATGTTCACCTTTTTATCCCCTTGAACCTCTATTACAGTAAAAAATTTCTCCACTCATCGACTCCACTCTTAAGGTTCCACTGTGTCATACTTTCCACTCTAGAGTTCTGTAGTATGAATCAACTGAAGATATCTTTCCAAGGGGCAGTAACCCATCAAAATTTCTCACTGATGTAATCCAAATGCATAGCAAAGATTTTGATTGTCAAACTTAAGCTTTATGCAAGTGATCTTCAATAGGAAACTGAGGTTGAATCAGCCAAAAAAGGTAGACACATCGCGTTTTCCTTAGCAATGGATCCCACAAGTTAGACAACAATAAACCCCTATACAAAGTGTAGTTAAGGACTACCTTTTGTTAGGCTTGATATAAAATTATCATCTATTGACATGGGTGCAACCCAATCATAAACCAGCTACTAGCGGCAATTGGGCTCTTAAAAGCAGGAGAAAGTGACCAAGACTGATGAAGATGTGACATGAGAATGAATAGTGATGCAACTAGATGGGAAGATGTCACGAAGACAAAAAGACGAAGCCCCTGGTCAAAGTGAGGAATATCCAGACGGTTGATGTTGATAATCCAACAAAGACAAGGGTAAATTGTATGTTACCAAAAAGTGCAGTGAAATATTTTCAAGAGTAATGCCTACTTCACAAATTAAGGTGAACTCAAAGGACTGCTCGCAAGAGTTTGGGCAATTTAAGCAAGTCTTGGATTGCAATGGATTGGAGCAAAATGTCTCTCGAAAGTGTCCTTGGTTTCTCTTCTATAGAATAGTCGGTAGCAATGGTTTCAAATTTATGTATAACATAATAAGCCTCTCCATTTAGGGGACACTACATCAAGAACCCCCATACAAATATATAGCTCACTTAGATGAAATTCTTGAGTTATAGAAGAAAATATCTGCAATCAATGAAGCGTGTTGAAGTAATTGCCACTTGGATCCAAGAAATGCACAAAATGACACCCATATGATGAGGAAATATAAGCTCAAAGTTGTAGGAACCCACTGACTTGAATAGTCTGTACCATCAAACTTCTAAGCTGAATTTCATTAACCAATGGTCTCCAAATATGCTGCAATATGGGTTATTGGAAAGCTTACTTTCTATACTTTGACATAGACTAACCAAACATCCCCATCTGATGGAATGCATAGGCTGTAAGTGGGCTAAACTCAAACCTTATGCATGAGGATTCTGCCCAATTTGCAGACTTTGACTTGTCTAACAATTTTGAATAACCAAATGACCTCTAATCCACTTGAAACTTGTTTCATATGAATGATATCTCCTTAACCTTAAAGGTAGGACGGAAAACCCTCACGTAAATCATGTTGATCATGGACAAAAATTACTTCAAGGTCAGTCCTTGTGCACTAATCGAAACTGTCAAGTCGATTGAACTTGTGTAATATGCCCATACTTAATTTTCCCTATGCATTTAACCTCAAAATGAGTCAAGGGCCTTTCACAGGACACATTTGTAACAACCCCCAACCTTATGGCTAGGAGTGTTAGTGATTCTTAAATTTCTGGGGCGACACGGACAGAGTTTTGCCTGCAAACTAGCCATTTTCCAGGCTTAAAGCCTTACATCACATCCCTTGTATTGAATACAAGTATAAAAGGATATCAAATCAAGCTCAACGGCTACACACCGGAAATCACAACTCTACGAGTCACACGCCCAGAGTACAAGGGTTTACATCCCAAAAATAAACAATTCCAGCTAAAAGGATGTCATACCATTCAGATGAGTGGCTCATATGACCATATTTACCTAAATGCATTGGAGCACCTTCAACTTGTTATTCAAAATCTCCGTCAAATCTGCTGCTTGAGATCAAACTATATATACTTTATATGGATCCATCTGACAAAGAAGAATATACGAGTAGAATATGTGTGAGATAAGCAGATATTACCAGTGCCACAAATCTCCAAGGATATCATAATAATCCTCAGTCCTCCCTAACCAATTCCTTAGTATCTTAACTCCATACTCTATATCCCATAAAGAAAATCTTAACCTGACTCTGATACCAAATCTGTAACGCCCCCAAATTAAACATGTTTCACTGCTTGTATTTTTCTTAATAAATTCCTTAATCATAATCTAGACAACCCAATGATAGGGGCATTCTCGTTGCCCAAAAGGACAAGGCTTGAAACATGAGTGCTATAAATAAACAGTTAAGCATAGCTTCAATCATACACATACACACCTGATCGATCAATATATAATCAACTATTAACCAACATAAGGTTTTTACGCTATAGCAAAAACAATTCACCATATCGTCTACATCTTCATCCACAGAAGAATTTAATATACAACTTTAAAGTATGCATAAACTATATTACTTCTGATCCATCCGGATTTCCTTGCTTCACTTATTCTCTTCAGCCGATTTGTTAGCATGAGGGCAATTCGCTGAGCATTTACCTGAAACAAAACATGAAAGCATTTTGAACTGTGAGCCGAAGCTCAGTACATGCATTTCTGAATTATTAACTGATCATTGAAACACTGATTGGGCCCACTTTGAAATTCATTTAAGGCCAAAACAGGGAGTGAGATTAATATAAAACTGCATTGCTCATTATTATCTGATAGTGAACCCCTTGATAATGTTACGATTTATGGATAGGTGTACACCTGCCAATCCGATCGGAGACCTAGCCTGAAGCCGCGCGGGTAATTAAAGGGCAAATGCCCTATAGATGATAACTAACGGAGTCACTAATTAAATGATAAATCACTGTGTAAACTAATTCATTGATGTACTTACCGAACACATGATAACTTTGATAAATACACTCTGATTTCGATAGATATAGGCAATGAGCGTACCTGAAGTCTTTAAAATAATATTTCACTTGATAATACTTATGCACAATGGAAACGATAGACTAGGCCCCATTTTTGTTTAAGAAATGTAATTATAGATAAATGTAGTTAGTAAACCGTGTTCATTGATATAATTTATAACTTTAATGAAAATTGATTAATTAAAAAGGCTTCTACAATTCCAATAATTCAATATAAGGTAAGTTAAACCAAGATGATCTGAAAAATAAAACAGTTAGGGTTACTGAACTTAAAATACAACAACTTGAACCAAATAGATCACATTGGAATGATTGAGTTGAAAACGAAAAGATTTCAATTAAAATAAACGAAATATGGGTTTCTGATGTTTCTGAAACGGATAATGGAAAGTATAATGCTTCTGAAATGGATAATAAAATGTGTAATGATTCCGAAAAGTATAATAGAAGGTTCAATGCCGTGATGGGTGTCATGAGGTTCATAAAGGCTCAAATAACCTCTGTTGATCCGATAAACACTAATTTAAGTCGTTACTGAGCCCACTTCTTAAATGTCATTTTCATTCTCACTTAACTCGGTTTTCAAACCCAAGTAAGCTTCTATTCATAATCGCACTTGTTGAACTCACTACACTTTGTAGTTTCCTTGCAATGCCTTTAATTATATGGAAACTTCTGAAAATATTTTCAAATGTCACGATTTCTGTATTCACTGATGTTATCGTTTGATGGCCTGCATTAGAAAATCCATATCTTTCACTCCCGATCTCCAAATAAGATGTAAAACCCAAATATGAAAATCTAATAACGTCCACTAAAAATTTTATTTAGGACAAAAAAACATGATTCGCATAGTAAAGTCCCTAAAATTAGGGTAGAACACAGACGTGCACAATTTTAATTCAATCTACACAGTCGTAGCAAAATGACCATAATTTTTTTCACAAAACTCGGATTAAGGCGATTCAAAATGCATGTGAAATATAACTCATTGATCTATACACACACCAAAAATCAAAAGTTTTCAAAGAGCCAATCAATACCAGGTTTTTCGTAAAGTCCACTGTTCAAAACTGCTCCCAGTTTCGATGTATTCTGCGCAGTCGTCAGTAAAATGGCCACATATTTGTTTACACAACTCGAAGTTAAGTAGTTCCGAATCCCATTTAAAGCTAACTCATTGAGCTATCAATCCACCAAAAATCATAATTTTTCATTGAGCCAAGCATTACCAGTTTTCTCACGAAGTGACCCCTATTTCAGGTATGTTTACAGCTCAATAACCACATACTTGCAATCTCTTATTCACATAACCACCCACTAAAATCACTCTTTAACTTATATGAATCACCATAACATCTTTATACTCATTATCAATACCAAAGATCACAACATCTCATTTAAAACAATCAAAATCCATCATTACACCCTAAACTTGCATGAACATAACCAACCTCCATCTTTTCTTCCTTTCAAGATGATCCAACCAATAAAACATCAAAATAACTCTTGATTGCATCAAAACAACATGATTAATAATCAAAAACAAGAATCAAAATCCAAAACAAAAACAAATCAACAAGATAAAGTGAGGATGTTACTCACTTTGTGCTTGAATAGATGAAGATTGACGTGGTGTTTGTTGGTGGTAGGAGTTGAGCATGGTGGCTGGTGGTGTTGGGGGTGAGGGCTAGTGGCCGAAGGTGGCTGGGAGTGGTGGCTAGTGGCAGAAAACAGCCCCCATGGGTGGTGGTAGGGGGGTGCCGTGAGGTAGAGGAAAGAGAGGGAGAAATGAGAGCTTTGATGTTTTTTTGTTTGTTTCACTTGGATGAAAATGAGCCAAATTTGCTTGGGTATGCTTATATCTAGCAAAATGAACCTTAAGCCAATCAAAATTAGACACACTCAATATTGCATGGTTAAGTAAAATGAAGTAATAGATTGTTGGGTCAGAATTGGGCTTAACTGAGTTTGGACCCAAAAAATACACTTTATGCTATTGAAATTTGTCGTAGCTCGAATTTAAATTTTCGAATGAAGAAAAAAAAATTTAATCTCTTAAACCATAATTATCGATGCCTACTATCAATTTTCCTAAAATTTTTCGATAAATGAAACTTGAATTGCACAGTGGAGCCGAAAATGAATTCTTCCATCTGGGAAGATTAAATGAGATAAATAAATATAAAAAATTAATAACATGACTTAATTAAATAAATAAACATGATTTAGGGTTGGGCTATTATACACCATGGTATTTCCCACTGGCTCCTAATCTAGATGTTCTACAATGAGTTAGACCAATCGGTACAAATTTTAGTAGATATAGTAGCAAGTGGTGTTATTATGGGAAAGTTGATAGAGGTAGCAAAGGCTTTGTTGGAAGAGATAGCTTCCAACAGTTATAATCGATCTAGTAAGTGAGCTACCCCTAAGAAGAGCGGTGGCGAGTATGAGGGTAATGCTCTGACACTTCTAGCTAGCAGGATGGATGGCTTAGCACAAAGACTTGCTAGGTTGGTGATTCTTCCACTCTAGGCGGCCCTTCTAGTTCTTCGATTGGAGTACACGAAAGCTTTATGTGAGACTTATGGTGTGTAAAGTCATACATCCATCAACTGCTACAATGGTCCCTCTACCATTGAGCAGGCTAATGCCCCGCATAGTTTTCACCCAACTGTTTGCACAAAAAATATGATCTTTTCATAATACCTTCATACTCAGTTTATGCTCGAAATAATTATTTTATTAGGATTTTTATTTGATTTGATTTTGTTTTGTATGTATTGAATAATTCTGAAAAAATGTAGGAAAAAGATGAAAAAATGCTGAAAATGAAGAATTTGGCCAAATTGACTCAAACCCGACCAAGATTCCTCAACCCATTATCTTTTATGACCCAAAAGAAAGAAAAAAAGGAAAAAACCTAAATGAATCTACCCCCCGTGACAGGCACATTCCTATCCCCTACTTACCTCCTCAATTTCTCTCTCCTCTCTCTCGGTCTTCAGGGGCCAGAAAACCCGATAGCGTCCCCCCTCCTTGGTTCTGTCTTCTTCTATTTCAACCATCAAACTCCATAACCAGTGACTGCCCACCACAATAGCATCATCATCACCATCCCCATCCCAGTTCCGTCTCTCTCTCGACCCCCATCTTATCCTCATCCACATGCCAGCGCATCAAGTCTAGCACAGCCACATCCCACCGTCCACCTCAACCCCCAGACCGCTGGTCATGTAGAGGAAAACGGAGTATAAATCAAAGGTTACAATGATTCTAGGTGATGAGGTTTTATTTAGGTTTTAGTTAGATTCAATTTCAGTTTTAGTGTTTGAGGGTTATTGTTAGTTTCAATTCTAACTTTTGGATAATTTTAGGGCTTTTTATTTTCGAGTTCAAATTTTAGTGATTTAGGGTTCGATTTTGTTTTTTCTGTTCTTGCTTTTGAGTATTAGATTCATTTTATATCTTGCAATTTCAACTAATTACACCTAGGTTAGTTAATCTTTGAATGAATTTAGAACTGGGCTTTGGATAAATTGTGAATTTTCCCCTGTCCTTGTGTTTACCTCGCTGGAGCATTGTTAATGGCGTTTCCCCCATTTTTAGTGAGCTTGCTGGAAGTTCAACCTCCCTTCCCCTTTTCTAGCACTCTATTCTGTCCTGCTTTTCCAGCTTGTTTGCTCGAGTGCCCTGCTGCTTCTTCTTTAGTGCTATGTTCTTAGGCTGAGAGTTTAATGTTGCTAGACTTTAGTTTAGGAGATGGTAGTTGCTTCGAATCATTATGAAATCAGGTTGCGTTCTATTGATTTGGATAGCTTTAATGTAAATTTGTTTCTCTGATTCTCTCATTCTTATTTATTTTTTATTTGCTCATGGTCTAAGCTTGTTATATTCGTAATGCTTCAATTGCTACTTCCTCTCCCCTAACCTTACAACTTGCTTAGCTATTTAGTTTTATGTTCCTTTCATTTCTTAGATAATGTGATTAAATGATACTTGGGCGTGCCATTTTAACTAATTTGAGGTTATTTAAGCCGAGAACAAAAAATCATGTGAATAGGTGGTGGTAATTCAATAGCTTTACTTGGTTATTTTTAATTCGTTTAGAAGGATGCTTGGTTAATTTATTTTCATAGTTAGTGACCTTAATCTCATCCTCATCCCTAAGGATGACCCTCATACAAAAGTCGTACACTTGCGGCCTTTTATTTTACACTCGAAATTATTGTACACCAACACTGTAGAACAATCTCTAGGCTAACACTTATAACCCAGGATGGAATAATCACCCTAACCTTTTTTACAAAAACTATAATCCTCAACCCCAAGTTCTATGCAGCCACCAGGGTTCCAGTATCAAGTTACTTATAATCCATAGCCCCAACCCATTTAACAGAAGTCAAACCTAGATCTTCTTATGGAAATGTTTACTCAGACTTAGAGAAGGACTAATGAGAACCTTAGTGAGAACATTAGATTAATCAACTCTAGGTTGGACAGCATGGCTTCCAACCAAAAGGTAATGGACACCCAAATTGCATAGATAGCTCAACAGGTTAATAGTTTGTCCAAACTTCAAGGGCATTTACGAGGCTAACCTAAGCCAAATCCTATGGCCATGTTAATTTAGTTTCTGTGAAGGGTTAGTAAAGATCCCTATTATGGTAATTCAGAGATAGTTTTAGCCCTTGTTTCTATACGAACAGAGGCAATCAAGAAAGGAGAGAACCAAAGTTTAGAAGAGAATGGTGTTGAGTCACCTGCTGTTTGCCCCCACTAGCCACCTTTACCATTCCCTCAGAGAATAGTAAGATTCAAACTTGAGCCCAGGTTCATTAAATTCTTAGGTATGGCGAAAAAGATTTTCATTAATGTCTCTTTCTTGGAAGCTCTCAAGGAAGCACCATCTTGCTTTAAATTTTTAAGAGAGCTTTTTTCCAATAAAGTCAAGCTTGAGGAGGTCTTAATAGCTCTGTTGGATAGGCATGCAGCGCTATTCTAAGGAATAACTGATTATTCAAGTTCTAGGATCCAGGTAGTTTTCATCCCTTATTAAATATGGGATTTGAAGATTAAGAGATCTCTGTGATTTGGCAGCTGGTTTGAGTTTGATCTCTCTCCCTCTCTCTCTCTCTCTCTCTCTCTCTCTCTCTCTTTTCTCTCTGTGTGTGTGTGTTTGTGTTCAAGAATCTCTACCTGTGGGACTTGAAATCCACCAACATGACTGTTTACTTGGTATATCGTTTGGTCAATCATCCTATGGATATTCTAGAGGATGTTCTAGTTAACATAGGTAAGTTCACCATCCCATGCAACTTTGTAGTTACAGACATGGATAAGAGCTCTCAGGTCTCCATCATCCTATGGAGGCCATTCCTGGCTACTGTAAGGGCGATGATGGATGTTCTTTAGGGAAGAATCTCCTTTCAGCTATGTGGGAGTGGTTTGGTTTCTATTTCCCTCTACCCATAGCCTCTCTAGTTCTTGATGTCCGTATGGCATATATTGTTCCTGTAGTTGTCCCTAGGATTGAAGTGTTCAGTGGGAATAGGATGCCCGAAAAAAGGTTCTGCACCACATTTGAACCACCTCCTCCAATCTTGGCTAGTTTTGAAGGCACTTCTACTTATTTTGGAGGAGTGGTGGATACCATACCACTATTCAATGTTTTGAAGGCATATATGTTAGGTGTTGCATCACAAGAGGAGAGCTGATCTAGTCGAGCATTCATAAGCTTTTCGTGTAACTTTTTAGTTCTTTTTGTGTAGCTTAAGGCATAAATGTAGCTTAAGGCATTTTTCATTTTCTTAATTAGAATTACTACCATTGAGAGAAAAATAAAAAAATTGAAAATTTACAAAATGAGTTTTTGAAAATGATGATAATGCAAGGTCTGATAGTTGATTGATTGACATGATTGTGTTATGAGGGGTAGCTTGTCTTGGTGTAAATTTTGTAAAAATTGTGTTGACATTGCCATTTAGGATTACTTCACCTTGTGTTACATGTCAATTGCCCCTAAGAATCATGTGATTTGATTTGGTTTACTTTGATAAGTGCCATATCTTAGAGTAAGTGTTGCATTGATTGTGATAAACTAACCTATGAAATTTTGAGCCTAATGATTATTCATTACATGTAGTCTCATATTTTCGTTCATGTGTGACTCATCTATGATTGAGCCTCTGGAACCTGATTTGGTTTCCTTTGAGATCACATTTCGCATGTGCATATGTTGAAAAGATTGAGGCATTCTTTGTTTTACACAAGCACATGAGCCTAAAATTCATCCATTGATGCCTGATATCCCTCTTGTTAGCCTTTGTGTCTTTCCTTATTTTGTTATTGAACCCATATTTACTAGTCCCTTAGTTTATCATAATTCTCACACCCTTGCCAAAGTCTAGTGGAGCAACACTATTACATTGAGTTAGGAATATGTTGAAGATTGATTCATCTTTTGGGCATTTCTAATGATGGTTTTTGATTTGAGGGATTGTTACTTAAGATTTTTTTACTTCCTATGCGATTCACATATATTTTTTGTCTTGCTTCTTGAAAAAAAAAATGAGAAAAAGGAAAAAAATGAGAAAAGCGAAAAGAAAAAAAAAAGAGAAAAGGGGTTGTGAATGAAGTGTTTGACATGGGGATTAATTTAATACTTTGTATCAACTCCTTCCTTAAGGTCTTTTTTTGGGTTTGTGCTTATTTTTCAATTAGGGTGTGAAGTTGGTGTTTTGGTGCTAGTTTTTGTGGAAGTATTCTTGCTCTCCAGTCTTTTAGCTGATAACTCCACTTCTCCCAAATTATCCACCTTCTTACCCTCAAACTTGGCCTTATTATATCCTCTTTGCAGGTCCTCATGATTGACATTTTGCATTTGCATCAAGTTGTGGAAAATTGAGAACCTTACCAAGCTTAGTATAGTTTGCATGATTGGTTTGAGTATCGAGTGTACCCTAGTTTAACATCTAAACACATTGAGAGGAGTGTTCCACTTTATCCCAAAATGGGGTTCTATCTGTCACACTTGTTCACCACTTGTTAAGGGATGCTTTATCTCGCAATATGATTCTATATGGGGTGTTTAGTGTGCCACATTTAGTTAGTGTAATTTATCGATGGTGGTGTTTATGTTCAATTGTAAATATTTTGGACACCTTGACTTAGCTACCGTTGATGCATGATTGTGTTTGATTGGTTGATTGTCATTCCTTTGCCTGAGAAGGGTGATTAGAGGTTTATCTCCTTTTATTGATCATTGAAGAGTTAGTCTTACTTGGGGGCAAGCAAGGGATCAACATGGGCAAGTTGTTAAACCTAAATTTTCACCTATTTTTGTCACCTAAATTCTCCTTTATTTATTTACTTCTCACCTTAGGATTGAGGAAAGTTGGTTGTTTTCCCTTATAATTATTTAACTAGGGCTAATTTTTTATTTTCCAAATGTTTTGGCGTTGGTTTGAAGAATTGAGGGTGATTTTCGGCAAAAGAAGTCAAGGAGAGGAAAGAAGAAAGAAATCGAGTAGAAAGCTAAGGAAAAAGGTGTAACAAACCTACTGTGTCAAACCGCATGTCCATGCCAGCAAGCAAAAGTTGAAAGGAACAACATTGGGTGTCGTGCAAAATGGCACGGTCGACTTGCAGAAGCCTACAATCTTGAGGCACTTAATAAAGGGTTTGACACGAGGTATCATGTTGTTTAGCATGCCCATGTTGCATTGTCACTATTTTTGGAAAATTTTGTTAGCATGGGGTGTCTGTTTTGCATGTTTGTGTTGCTATACGTGAAGTAGCCTCCCTCATTTGCTTAAAGGGATGGTTTGAGAGTGTAACACCCACAGCCCGTAGGGCTGGAAGCGTTACATTTTCTTAACTTTCTACTTAAATCCTGGGACAAAACGGACAGAGTTTCCCCTGAAAACTTACCGTTTCCAGGTTAAACGCTTTACAATAAGTCCCTGTAAATCAACGGAAGCGTAAACATATAAAACATAGCTCAACGGCCACACGCCGGAGTTCATAACTCGACGAGCCACCCGCTCGGAGTACACCAAACAGAATAGTTCATTAATACAGAGAAAAGTAAAAGATACAACTCAACAGTTCACACAACCGGAGCATAGGGTTTACATCCCAAAACATAACTAACTTTGACCAAAAGGACATCTAACTAACTAAATGATTGGCTCATATGGCCATACAGAGCGACTCATAAACAATATGCATTACATGAACTTAGAATACTTGTTTACAATCATTTCAAAGTAAGAACACATGACATGACTTCATTAAGCACGTAAGACCTCTTCAAATGGATCTAAACGACACCTGGCAAGCAAGAACAGGTGTCATCTTGACATAGTTGACTCAACTTCTTCCTGTTATAAAGAAAACCGGGGGAAAAGGGGGAAGAGTAGTGGGATGAGCAACCACACGCTCAGTGAGTGTCCCCTAACCCCCTTAAAACCAAAACCGTTGCAGGCAATAATATCTTTACTAGTCACATATCATGTATCCATACTTTAATATCATATTAGGCATTCATAGAATCCCTATGAAAACAATACTAAACATAAACTTGACTTTAAGCACTCAAACATAATATTAGGCAACATATCATAGGACATAGGTTATAGAACATGAACATCAGACAAGCCATGACTTCTGTATGCACTAGGCACGTGTGAGTGCCATTGCATAATTCACTACCATGTCACAAATTCTATTTGAAGACCCATTCAACACATTTAAGAACATTTTCTTTAAACTTTCAATGAAACCTTCTTTGAACATTGGAAACATTTCTTAACCTTTGAGGTTCTCGATCTTTTGGAAGAGTTTACATTTCGTATTCATATGATATGCATAAGGCACAAACAGATTTCAAGTCTCATTCAAATCTCATATCTCATTCATAGGTTATGCATGAAACATGCTCATAAGGCCTTCTTTTTCGTAATCGTATCTTACTTAGCATCTCATTCACATATCATTTATAAGAAAAGCATAGAACATACAAAGAAAACTTTCTTTCCTTTCTTTGAAAACATTTCATTTAGCCTCTTGAGGCTCATAAAAACTCTTCTCTTAGCCTCTTGAGGCTCATATTCTTTCATATCGGTCGCATACTGACCCTTATAAACTTTTCACATTTCATTCAACTGGCCTCTTGGGCGCGTAAAACATTCTTTTTCTTTAAAACATATAAATGGCAATGGCCAATTGCTTTTCTTATCTTGGTAGGAAAATACTTCTGGCATAAGATCATTACAGGGTGCTGATTGGGTGAGAACTATTCTCAACCCCTTAGTGAGACCTAACGCTCACACTTAAGCTCTTACTCCCGAGATGGCTACATAAAACATATCGGACCATTACATTAGCCCTCGTCAGGGCCTCTAGGGTTTATCCGGACTTATCCCCTAGGGTAACATCGTTCTTTTCATTCTTTTCATATAACATCGTTCCTTTCATATGGTCCGAAGCACATTATCTTAGCCACTTGAAAGCGTATCGGCCATAACAGCTATAACTTTGCATTTCAAATCATAAAATCATTCAACGTATAACTCACACCTTTTTAAAACTCTTTCGGGATTCCCCCGTTCAAGCGAGTTCACTCCCAAAACTGTTTTCATTTAACTTAAAATAGGTCATCATGCACTAATAGTTTTGGCTACTATCGTTTCAAAACATGAAATCCTTCTTTGAAAAACTCACCCTTATGCACATAATGCAATTTGAGCATTTGAGCACATATATCACATATATCACATTGGCAAGGGGGTTCACATGCATCACATTTAAGCACTTCATAATCAATTCAACACAATGAGCCACACACGGCCTCGCAATCCACACGATTGCGGTCAATTCACAACCCAGTCTCCCTCCTCACTTGAGCTGTACCACAAAACCTCAAACACTTATAATGTTGTCCTCAAACCATCCAACTACTAGCTCGATTTCAATTTCATAATTCATAACACATTCTTAAGCTAGTTTAAACGGAGACAGGGTTTAGGTACTCACCTGGTAAGCATCACCATTCAGCGATGTGTTGTAGCAAGCATACAAATGCATACGTACCATTACATTCACGTCTAAACCATAGCACTTTACATAACAAATCAAACATGATTGGGTTCTAAGCATCTATAATTTACTTCGGAGTTAGTAAGCCATTATGGGATAGTTAAGCGTATAAATAACCTTAGAATGATTCAACATTTATATATGTCGATTTTAAACTCATACGATGCAATTCGAAGTTCATAAATGGTCATGGAACGGCTACACATTCATATGCATTGAGTTTATTATACTTGCTTGAGACGATCATAAACATGTATAGCTCATTTCAATCTAAAATGGATTACTTTATGCATTCGAATTAATGTTAAACATATATAAACCACTTCGAATTAACATTTCATGCATAATTTACCTACATCGATTCGAATTGAAGCTAATCATGTATAAATTACTTCGAATCAACATTTCAAGCATAATTTACCTACATCGATTCGAATTGATGCTAAACATATATAAATCACTTCGAAATTAAATCTCATGCATGAACTAACGGAATTGATTCAATTCGAAGCTAACCGCTACGCTAATCTAACATTCAACATCATTCTGCTGAAAACGTTTTGAAAGTAATAATAGCTTAGGAGGAGAGAAACACTCACCTAAAGGAGCTTAATTCCGTCCTAAATACCAACAATCACACGCCCAATTCTGCTGAACCCGAACCTTAACCCAAAAGCTTGCAAACCCAGACCTTAGCTCGCGAATTGATGGCGTTTGAGGATGGTTTGGGGCTCGGTTTTGGGTCCAATTTATAGAGGAGGCTGGGATGGAGGTGGGTGGCCGAATTCCGGCACATGGGCGGCAGAATAGGGGCGGCAAACGCATGGGTTCTCTGGGTCGTTTGGCCGTGAGAAGTGGAGGACGATGGGTGGTGGAGTTTGGGCTGTGGAAGACGCATGTTGGGGGGGCCGGTGGCCTCCTCTCGCCGGCGATGCGTGGCGGACGGCAGTGACGCCGGACGCCGGCCAGTAGTTGCCGGTGAGAGAGAGGGAGCAGCGAGATTTAGAGAGAGAGAGGAGGGTCGGGGGTGTTTTTCGGTTTCCCCTGGCCCGAGAGTCCCACCCCCCTTTTGTTGATTTCTCTTTCTTTTTTTGGGGGCTCAAATAACATGCTTCAGCTAGGTTCCAACCCCAAACTTATTATTGAAGAGTCTAAACTCGAGTCGAAACGTCCTACAATTAACATCTTTAATAGAACTTCGGGAATTGACTAAATAAATCGAAAGACGATTTTAAAAACTCGAGTTAGCGTTGATTCAATAATTTTATAAATAAGTAACGTCAATAATAACATAAATCAAGTAATCGTCCTTTTTAATGAAATTAATCATTTAACGACTAGATTAAACTATCTATATAATTTAAAGACATAAACGACACGAATTAACTTTAAAATCAATAATAGCAATAATAATCCTTTTTTTAATAAAATTACAGCTCCCAAAAGCATATCGATAATCATTTAACTCATATAGTTACTAAAAATACGATTTTATAACATAAAAAGGTAATACAGGCAACTTAACATAAAAATAACAAAGGCGGGTCTTACAGAGAGGCTTAGAACATCATCTTTTATACACTTTTCACCCGACTTTCTTTAAATTAGGTTTTAAGATTTGGCATACCCATACTTTTGCAATTCAAAGATTATTATTATTGAATTCGAGATTCGTAATTTATTTAGATTTTTAATTGTTTGCTCTCTCAATCTCTCCTCTGTTGTTGATTACTTCAGTCCTTGTTAGCTTGAAGTTTTCCAAGTATTATGTTGTGGCTTTCATTATGTTTAGCTGTTAAATCTCACAACTATGGTTTGGATTAACGCTGACTAAGCTTAATTAGTCATGAATTAGTCCCAATCTTGCTTGTTTCGTGCTATATCATTGAATTCTTATTTGCTCACCGCATGCTCAATCAATTGTTTGAAGAGCATTCATCTATTTGTATTCGAGTTTTAGGAAACATTAAAAGACAAAAACATTACCTAGTGTGACCCTTTTTGAGATTATGAATCTTGCAATACTTTGACTCTTAGTCCTATGAAAATAGGTGTTTTAAGTTTTAGGATTAGTCTTTGACCCTTGAAAGAGGAGGGGGATGGGCTTAATTGGAAATATATCCATTCATGTTGCATGCTTAAGCGAGTTTGATGGCGTGTGTAATTAAATCGCTAGCGTAATTGTGTTGTTAATTCCAACATGAGTTTTTAATCTTCTAGTTCCTTATTTGTATTCCTAGTTGTTATCGTTTTCTTAGTTGATCACTAAAACCCCTAAACTTGATTTGCCTAAATTGACTAGTTTAATTAGTTTTGGCAATTGAAAGCAAGTTCATTGCAGGATTGGCTTGTACTTGTCGGTTCCTAGCTACAGCTATGCCGTGCACTTGCAGTTTGAATTATGACATGTAGATTGTAACTTAAAAGTTTCGAATTGTATTGGAAAGGGAGAGAAAGAAAGAGGTCTCATAGTGCTAGTTGGGGGATGGGGATGGGAAGAGTTTGGGTAAGTTCTATTGTAATCAATGCCACCTCGCAGAGACAATAGTAGTGGTGGTTCGAGCATCATTTTTGGGTACGGTGGAAAGGTGTTGGGGGCCGTAAAGGAGTCAATTGTGATCCTAAAATAGTACCGTAGTTTTAGCAGCCAACAACGACTCTAGCCAAGGTCAAACATAATGGCTAGAAGATGAGAATTTGGGGAGGGGGTATGGGGATGGGTGATGTGAGTTGGCTAATATGACTCACCTTGACAGAGGTTTTTTTCCTAACAAAAAAAGACTAACAATCCTTAATAAAACAAATTTAAATTGTGTGTGTGTGTGTGTGTGTGTGTGTGTGTGTGTGTGTGTGTGTATTAGTGCAGATATCCAAATCCAAATCCAAATCCAATACCCCAAAAAAATAACACCACCAGGCGAGGTGTAGGAGGTCTAATGTAACAGCCTTATCTCTAAATTGTAAAATTACAAAAAGATTGGTTCCAGTTGACCCTAGACAGAAAAACTGTAAACTACTTACTACTCAATAGAAACAGAGCAGAAAAAGTTTAGAGAGACATTTTGCTTTAGTCCATACAATTCAAACTGAAAAAATAGTCCAAAAACTTTTTGTTTTTGGTGCAGATATAATTTTTAGAAAATGAATTGTAACGTGTTGAAAAATGAACATTCATTTTTAAGGAAATGAATATTTACATATTTAAAAATAAAAAGTACTTTCAAAAAAGAACTTTATTTTATCCAATATTAATTAATGGATTTAACATTTGACACCTTCATATTGATATTAGATTTTAAAAAATGAATATTGGTATTGCCACTATAGTGTCCATATCAATAGTTACTAAGAATATGACCATGTCCTTTCAAAAATCTAATGTTATGTTATCATAAAGACATTCATTTTTCTAAAAGTTGTATTCATTTTTTCTAAACAATACTCATTGTTTTAAGAAAACTTAAATTTCGCCTTTTTACCAACTCATCATTTTCAAAATATTCTTAATAGTAATATTATACTCATTTTTCAAAGACATGATATTCATGTTTAAAACCAATTATTCATTTGTCTATAAAAAAATGCTAATATTTTTAATGGTAACATCACAATCATTTTTTGCAAACCATGGTATTTATTTTTAACGAAAAATGAATACCAATTATGTGTCTCTCCTTTTATTAATGACAAATTGACAATTCTCATTCCTCCTCTTTTTTCACATTATTGGAATTCATTTTTCAAAAAAAAAATTATTGAGCATATTATTTATTGATGGCTCGTAAAACATGGTCATATGCTTTCAACAATCTAATGTTATGCTATCATATAAACATATTCATTTTCTTGAAGAACCCTATTGTTTACAAAATTTAAATTTCATATTCTTTACAAACTTATCATTTTTACTACATTTTTAATAATAAATCGTGTTCTTTTTTCAAAACATGGTATTCACCTTTAATGAAAGATAAATACTAATTATGTGCCTTTCCTTTTATCAATGACAAATTGGTAATCATAATTTCTCCCTCCATTGATGTTTAGTTTCTCAATAAATAATATTCTTTTTTCCACACTATTACAATTCATTTTTGTAAAAACTAAAATTTCAGCATATTCCTGATTAATGGCTTATAAAATACGGACACATTCTCTTAATAATTTAATGTTATGCCATCATAAAAACAAATGCATTTTCTTGAAAAATTGTATTCATTTTTTTAATATTTTTGAGAATCGAGCAATTACCCGGGCTTAATTGGTTGAAAACTTAGCCAAGAAATCATTAGTAATGGAGAAAAGCTAGGGAGGTATTTAGAGAATCTTTAAGGTTTTGTGACAGAATTGGCTCTTGTCCTCCAAGTTTATGTTGTTCAACTTCTGATTTAGTTAGGATGAAATAGGCAGGTGATAATTAGGATTGATTGGGAGCAATTATTTGGGCTTGCTAGTCGTGTGTGAAGTCATAAGAGACAGAGAGGCACTAACTAGAGTGGTCGAAGGTGTGGCTGGTGAGGAAAACTATTCTTCGGGTTGGTGGTGACATGGCAATCAATAATTTGACAAAAATTAGACTTACCAAATCATTTAAATAAATTAATAGTTTTTTTTAAGGGAGGAAAATGAACTTAGTTGCATAAATGAATATTATTTGTAAATAAAATGAATAACTTTCCTCGGAAAAATGAGTATGTTTATAAAAAAAGTGAATATAACTTTTTTTAATGCGTTTGGATAATATAGTTTCTATAATTAACAATGAATTCATAAACAAGTGTTAATCATTGTTGGAAAGTAATGTCTTGTTCTTTAGGGGACAATGTTAATAACATATTAAATTTGATGACTATGAAGTTCAAAAATGAACATTAATTGTACTAAAAATAAATATTGCTTGGATATACATGAATGTGAGATCCCCTATATATGAATGTGAGATCTCCCAAAATGTGATACTAAGAATCTTTATAGTCAAGGACTTTGGGAAAAGAGGCAACGTTAACTGGGGGGGAAAAGGAAGTGTCATTTAGCTTATTGGTGACGGATAACATACACATTGCAGTGAGGGCCCGAGGGGGGTGGGAGTTAGACATTATATGATGGGCTGGATTTAATTAAAAAGAGACATAACTCAATCTTTTCTAAAACATAAATTTCTTACTATTGCAGATGAATATTAAATTTGAAAAAATGAATTTCACATCTACAAAGAAATGAATGAAGCAGCAACAAAGAGGGGTTCTGAATTTCACAATAGGGTAGTTTTAAGCGATCTTACCTTGTTTCAAAATGTATTTTAGGCTTCAAATTTCTTTTTTATACAAACTCTGTAGGCATTCATGTTGGTTTGTTATCTTTTTTTTTCCTTAGGTATTCTTTTTATATATGCGCCAGATTCATTTTCTAATATATTAAATTATGTTTAATTTTTATGTGTAAATTTAATTTTTAAAGATGCAGACACTAATTTATTTGCTTGTGAAAATTCAGTTTATAATAAATAAGAAGGCAATTAGCACCCCCCAAACAAAAAACAATCTCGCCCGACCTAGCAGTCTTGACCCCCACCGCCAACTGTACTTTCGGTCCTTCCACCACAAGCGTGCTCACCAAAGTTAAAGCTGAAGGGTCGAGCTTCATCTAATGACTGACACATTTCTTCAACTAGCCTTTTATGATGGTCACTAGGCAGACCCCTAGCCACCTCTGTTTTGGCTAATTTATGTAAAATAAGATCTTAATTTCACTCCTAAATTCCAAGAAACTTACATCCTTAACTTATTTGAACAAAATGACACTCAAATTACTGAAATCCTTATAAAATTACTCCAAATTTCACGTAGAAAATAAAATAAATTAAAAAAACAACAAAAATAAAGATAACCAAATAGTTCATAGATGAACAATCAACTTCCATGCTTTCCAATGGTGAGCAAAGAATCTCTAATGCCTATGGATAAATGCCTTTGATATGTGCTATAGCTTATTAACATTATTGCAAATCGAAAGCATAGAGTGACGAAGAGATGAGACAGAACGTGGGCTTCAACAAGTGTATGAACAATAAATTACACAAAGGTACCTTCAGTTTTGTGTAAATTTATTTAAGGACCCACAATTTTTAAAACTAATTACAAAGTATCTTATCTTGTGAGGTAACTAACAGAAAGAACCCTCAAAGTTTATGCAAACTATTTTTAAGGTCCGAAATCTATTATTTTAATTCATGTGTAATCCCATGACTTTTTATTTTTGCACATTTTACCCTAATTCTTAAAAACTGACTTTAGAAAATTTAAATTTTGTATATGCATATTTGCTCTCATAAGTACTACTCGAAGTCCTCTTTCAACAGGTATCAAAGTCCATGTCACCAAAAATAATTAACATAATTAATTGTTAATTAAGCTAATTAACTATATTTAATGCTTGAATCGTCATCTACTTATCCTGTTCCTAATTATTCACATATTGTTCACTCACTAGAAGGAACCACTTCAGTAGCACTGTAATTAAATTATATCATAGATATAGTTTTAGAATTAATGCAGAATTAGTGAAAATTAAGAATGAAGTTAAAGAGATAAAAAAGCAATTATCTATAATCCAACTTTCTTTGATCAACAAAATTAAACGTAGTGGAAAATTTAATTTAAGAATTAGTACTCTATTTTCATCACAAATACCCTTCTCAAAATCTAAAAAATACAAATCCATGTCCTTTACAAGATATAAAAATCTAAAAAGAAATAGGAGAAAAAATTAACTGAAAAATCATCTGAAAAAATAGAGAAAGTAGAAGAGGGTGGAGAATAAGTAGTATAATCTTGAGGAATCACAAAATATGTTTGATAAAAAAACAAAACCTAGAAGAATTAAACAAAATCATGGTGCAATAGTCGAAAGACAAGATTTATTGTCTAATGATAATGAATAGACAAATAATATCCACTTAGTAGATGAAATATATTTGCATATTAACCTAATTAAACTAGAGGATCTTAATGTTGTTCCTTTAGAGGAAATTACGAGGAAACTAGATAAAAAAAATATGGTAAAATGGTATTTGATGATGAAATCAATGAGATTAGAGAAGAACTCAACACAGATTAAATCGAGTGCAATATAGTCAACAATGTTATTCTTAAACTTGAAGAACTAGGTGAATCTTCTACAAGAATAGCCATTTTATGAGACGTAGATACGTTCCAGCAGGGCATACAACCAACTTTTCCTTTTTGTTCATCTGAAAGAAAGCCACATCCTTTGAATAAATTAGTCTTACCCCCAATTAGCCAAATGGGTTACACATTAAATATTTATGGAGCTTGTAATAGAGAAGTAATATTTGAACATTAGAAAATGGCTATGAATAGTATCTTGAATTCGAATACCACATGGACTATAGGAAATTTCCTAAATTATATTAGTTTTTCTGGCACTGTAGCTAACCGGCATGACTCATTAGATGAAGAAGATAAAAATATATTAAGAATGATGAAAATACTAGCTACTATGTTCGCAAAATTATGTGAGGTAATTTAAACTGTTTTTGTCGAAGCTAAACTTGATTCCAAATAAGGCTAGAGAGTGGAAAAGGGAGACAATAACATTGAGCTTTGGAACATGAGATATTTAGAAAATTGTATTACTGAATTTAGTTAATACTACTACAATTAAGCAACTGAAGCCAATCTTAGGATGTTTTATGACAAATTACCATATTCGATCAATTCTATAATTAATTAAAAATACATTACATGGCTTGAAAAGCATATATCATTGATACCCTTAGTGCAAGAATTTTTCATTTTAAAAAATGGGTCAATGATCAATGTCTTGATCTCCAAAAACAAAAGAAAATGAAGAAACAATTTCTAGTTTATTAGGGTAATCCTCACCAATGGGAAATGAACTCGAGAATAGAAGAAAAAGAAATTTTTATAAGAACAAGAGCTTTAACAAGCAAAGGAGATAAAAATACAAAAGAAAGCATTATAATAAACTATGCCCTAAAAAATGAAGATTTTTTAGAAAAGTTGCTTGTAAGTGTTGGACGTGGAGAGAAGTAGGTCATTATACAAACGAATGTAAAAACAGGAAGAACAACAAACTTATAGAAACTTTTAGTAGCCTAGATTATTGTGAGTTTATCGAGGAACAAGGACTAGCTCTAGCCCTGAAAATCAACAAAGGAATTTTTAAGATTGTACTAGAGGATAAATATGAAGGAACTAGTCATATGATGAAAAGTAATTTAATTAGCTTTGGTGATCTTCAAGGAGAAGAATTTATTGTAGATAATGAGAATGAATATGTCAAAGGAGATTCGGTCCTTCCTATACTTTAGAAGGACATGATGTATAAAAAATTCATATTTCAATTAAAGAGTAAGTATGTATGTGAAATGATGAAATAAGATCTAGAATAATGAGTAAGTACGTATGTGAAATGATGAAAGAAGATCTAGAAATAAAACACTATGAGTATAATGTGGGAGAAGTTAATCTCAAGAAGGTCCCAAGAGACAATGTTAGATCACTCTAGAGGGGGTGAATAAGAGTTATATCTTAAAAATTAAGACTTTATAAAAATTCAATGTACTTCGATTCGCCCAATGTCAGTGAAGACAACCGTGAAGGTTAGTCGCCAATGTCAATAATAAACAAAATTAAAGTGCAGAATTAAAATGAGGCAAAATACAGGATACATTTATGATATTCACCCTTCCAAATAGGGCTAGAAACTACCTAAGGTACCTCTTCCCTTAGGATTTAACCACCTCCACTTCTTGTTCATTGAAGAAGTACACACTAATGTCGTTGGCTTTACAATCTGTCTAGAATGCTAATCTCACTCGACTAAGGAACCTTAGCTAGCACACTTACTAAGTATTGACCTCTCAATACCTAGCTCCCCAAGTAAGTTTCCCAACTTGATACAATTCCCCCATACAAATATTCAAATGAACCATAAGTGCACAACAAAGTATTATGAATGATGTGCAGTTGAGCTCTTTTCACAATGTGATTCTTTCTTGTGTCTTGCCATATGCTTCAACTCTGCTTTTTTTAGATTGAAAACCTTCTTGACCATTGGAGCAATACTTGCCAATTCTTCAATATATTCCATCCAGAATCCAATGTCGCTAATTCGGACATTGGTGTTTTTAAAATTAGCTCTTGATTAACGATAACAATGAATCTTGGTTGCTAAGAGAAGAGCTTGATTTGATCTCCAAAGATCTCACCGAAATCAATCAAAATACTTTATAAATGAAGTCAAGTTTAATTTAATACAACTTTTCAAAACTGGATCAAATAAAATTTTTACAAGATCTTAGATAATAAGCAAGGATATATTGCATTATAAAAATATAATTGACTCAGACATGAACAGGAGATTCTTTTCAAAGAAAAATAACTCAAGAATAAAATAATATAACATATATGTCATTTTTTCTAAAAAATCAATTCTACTAATATCAAAGTCAGAGATTCCGAGTTTCACATGGAATTTCTGCAGACACAAGATGGGTTAGTATAAATATAACTCGATATACTCAAATTGAAATTTTTTCTTTCACTCAAGACACCCAATATCCCTGAGTTGTAATATTTAAACAGTGAATGACCATGCCACTGACATTGAGGGAGTTTTCAATCTCCCCCTTTTTGATGAAAGACAAAACTATAATTTGGACAATCATATAGGCATATCATGCATATGAGCATATTTAACAATCACAACAAGCCACAACAAAATATAGCATAGTTAAGACAAAAGGGCGCCTTTAGTCACCTGGCTATGAATGCTAGAAGCTTTCAAAGCTTTCCAGGCAGACATTGATCGGTCATAGTCAATCTCCTTAAGTCCACATGTTTTCTTCCGCTTTTTGACTTTCATCAAAAGGGTTGGACCTGCAAAAATGGTTAGTAAAGCATTGTTTAAAAAACATCCAAATTGTTCAGAAACAGAAAGAAATTGTTTTTGAGAGCAGAAAGAGAGAGCATCATGCTTGATCATCCGGACAGGGGGGTAAGAGCATTAGGCTTGGGTTCCTCTACAGTCTTTGGTACACCATTCTCATCCCCAATGTTCTCCTCTTAACACACCTAAGCCTGGGCCATCTTCAATGTTGTCTCCAACCTTGCTACATTTGCCCCAAACTCACCATTTATCACTTTTAAGGTCCTTTCCTCTACCTTCAGATCTAAGATAATGTTGTTGAGCTCGGTAGCACACTAACCCAAATTCTCACACACCCCTTTGAGATTAGCCAATGTCTTCTTGATCACTCCCTTACCATCCTTTAAGCTGGTGAGCTCCCCCTTAATCTCCTTAAGATCTCTTTTAAACTATTTTATGTAGGGAGGAGGGATCACCTTAGATAGGGTTGAGGTGTGGAAGCCTCAATGTCATTGGCAAAAATCTCCTCCTCATGTTTCCAATGTCTAGAGGGGAGAGGTTTTAATTTTAGGCTCTTTAGTATTTTCTTATTAATGGATGGGATTTGAGAATCAAGACATTCTTCTCCCTCAATAGAGACTTAGAAGCACTTCAATATATAAGTTAAGAGGTTTGAGTAGGGCAAAGGGCAATTCTGTGAGAAGTTGCAAACCTTGGTCATGTATTCAAGGATAAGCTCTAAAAAATCAACAAAATACCCATCCATAAAGTAGTAGAGGGTTTCGAGAAGGGCATCATTGGTGGTCTCTTTTGATGATTCTCATGGGTATAGATGGTCCTTACTAGAACATAGTAGAGGATCTAAGGATCTTAATAGAGGACACTATAAGAATGGTTGGTCTTTTTGATCTTTGTAGGGTTGGCATACTTTTGAAGATACAATTTGTAGGCTGAGGCCGCTAACATTAGGGGAGGAAAATTTGAGGAATCAAGGTTGAGATCGAATATCCTCTCAATTGAGCAGTGGTGAGGGTAATAGTGGTACCCTTAACTTTGGTGGTATAACAGGTTCTCCCATGCCTTGTGGTTCAACGTTTTAAAAGTTTGCATAAAAGAGTTGAACTAATTGAGAGTATACTTTATCTCTAGCCTCAGGCAAACTCATGCAACCTAGATTTTCCAACTTATCCACAAAAGAAAATTTTGTCTTCTTCAAAAATTCTTGTCTAAAAGTTCACAAAAGATTAACTCCCTATCAACCACATGGTTGGAATGCTTTACTCCAGAGTATGTGAACCATCCTATGGGACGGTCAAGGAGTCCTGAGTCCTCTAGAGACTCAATTTTAGAGATAGAATTACCAAAGTTAGTAGACATTCCAACCTCAGAATCCAAACTTACGGTTGCCTTAGCCGACTTTGGTAAGCGACGACGAGTGGCACCTTAGGTTCTCTTAGCAGCGGTGGTGAAGGTTTTTACAGGGGCTTCTCCTTTGCGTTTTGAAAACATGTTTGCAGTTGTTTGAAGGGGAGAAAGAGGGAAAATTGGTGGGTTTGGCATGAGAGAGAAATTAGAGGGTTTGGAGGTGAGAAACTGGGAACTAGAGATAGAGTGGTTTTACAATTAATGCCAAGGCACTCTTCTTTTATATAGAAGATGATAGAGAAAAGGAAAGTGGGAGGGGTTGGTTTTTAGAAGGTGTGGGAAATCTTGGGCATAGGATCAATGATGGTTAAGGAAAGTGCATCAATGCCCTTTAAAAGTGAGAGAGATAAAGAGGGAGGGAGAGAGAGAGAGAATTGCATTGAAAAAAAATTTAAATCACACTTTTCAAAATATGGTACGTGTCGAGGAACTTGATTAATTTAAATTCCCAACTTCTAGCTACTTGCCATAATTGATATGTGAGATTGATATCCAATGTTTGAGAACATAGATTTGATCTGGACTTTGACGTGATGTCTCAATGCCGGGTCCAATGTCATTGGTAATAACCCATAGTACTTTATCACATTGGACTTTTTGTTGAGGGATCCTCCCCCTTAATTCATGCATCCATTTTCAAGATGCTAAGTTTACTTCTGGTTTAGTGAAATTGTCACATAGTTGCAAATATGAAGGAATGAATTTAAGAATCATATTACCTTTCTCAACATGATCATGTATGAAGTCATGCCTAACTTTAATGTGCTTAGTTCTTGAGTGTCGGACAAGATTTTTTGTGATATTTATTGTACTTATATTATCACATCAAATGAGAACATTTTGAAAATTAAAACTAATGTCTCATAGTTGATGTGTGATCCAGAGTATTTGTGCACAACATGCTCCTGGTGCTATATATTCAACTTCAGCAGTTTATACAGCTACTGAACTTTATTTCTTTGAATGCCATGAGACCAAGGAGTGTCCAAGGAATTGACAATATCAAGAGGTGCTTTTTCTATGGACCTTGTAGCCGCATAATCTGCTTCTGAGTGTCTAATGAGATTGAAGTCTCCTTCTCTAGGATACCATAAATTAGCATCTTTGGTTCTTGTAAGATATCTAAAAATTCTTTTGATATTATTTAATGTGATCTTTAGGGGAACTTTGGAACTGAGTACATAGGCAGACACTGAACATAATATCTAGTATACTTGTTGTTAGATAAAGCAATGTTCTAATCATTTTTTGTAGATTTTTTCTGACACTGACTTACCACTTGGATCAAGGTACAATTTTGTATTCAATATCATTGGGGGGCTGGCATGCTTAACATCATCAAACTTGTATTTTTTTCAAGCGTTCTTTCACATAATTGATTAATAAAAATGCCATCTTGGCATTTCTTAATCTAAAGCCCTAGGAAGAAGTTAAGTCTCCTAACCATGCTCATTTCAAACTCCTTACTCATCAAATTGAAAACTCTTACATAGAACATTGTAAGTAGCACCAAATATGATGTCCTCGACATACATTTAAAGGATGAGGAAGTCTTCCCCTTTTATTTGAATGAAAAGGGTTTTGCTAGTCTTTCCTCATGTAAAACCATTTTCTAAAAGAAATTTGCTAAGTCATTCATACCAAGCTCTTGGGCTTATTTTAATCCATAAAGAGCTTTATGAAGCTTGCAAAACATGATTTGGAAATTCAAGATTTTCAAATCAAGGGGGTTGCTCAACATTTACTCCTTGATTTAAAAAGTCATTTAAGAAGGCACATTTGACACCCATCTGAAATAATTTGATGGCCATGTGAGATGCAAATGCAAGCAATGTGTGAATGGATTCTAATCTAGCCACAAGTGCAAAGGTCTCATCAAAGTCTATGCCTTCCTCTAGGATGTATCCTTTTGCAACCAATTTGGCTTTGTTCCTAACCACGACCCCTTATTCATCTAGTTTGATCCTAAACACCAAATTTGTCCCAATCACTAGGTGGTCCTTTGGTCAAGGTGTGAGGGACCAAACTTGATTCCTTTCAAACTAGTTGAGTTCATCATGCATGGCCATTGTCCAATTTGGGCCTACTATCCTCAACATAGTGCTTTAGTTCTATATGAGAGATATAATAGAAGAACGCATAGAAATTTCTCATTGAAGAATGAGTCCTCATACCTATATTGATGTCAAAGAGCAAGTTACCCAAAGGATGGGCAAACTGCTTTGATCACCCTGATTTGGACTTTGGCCCATATTGCTATGAGCACATTGGTGATCACTATTATCCAGGGCTCCTTCATCTTCATCATCTACATATTTAGTTTGCCAAAAGTCATCAAATGAAGATGAACTAGCAAGACTATCGTTAGTTTCATCAAAAACAACATGAATAGCTTCCTTAATAACCTTGGTACATTTTGTTGTAAACACGATAGGCTTTGCTAATAAAATAAAGGCATAGCCAACAAATCTATATTCATCACTCCTTGGATCAAACTTACCAAGGTTTTCTTTGCCATTGTTGTGGATGAAACACTTACTTCCAAAGACTTTGAAATATGAAACATTAGACTTCTTGCCTTCGAACAATTCATATGGTGGTTTTTTGAGATGTGCTCGAATGAGGCATTGGTTAATTAAGTACATAATTTGCAGTATTAACAGCCTTATCCTATAAGGATTTTGGAAGATCATTTTCGTAGATCATTGTTCTTATCATGTCTTCCAATGTCTGATTCTTTCGCTCAATAACTCCATTCTGTTGTGGTGTTCTTAGTGCTAAATGCCTTGAGAAATGTCATTTTTGTCACAATAATCAATGAACTTGTCTTCGTCAAATTTCCTTCCATTGTCAGTCTCGATAACAACCACTAGCAAGTTCTTTGATATCTGTAATTTTCTACACAAGTTTATAAACTCCCTGAGAGCTTCTGTCTTATCTTTCAAAAAGATCACCAATGTGAATCTAGAGTAATCATCCAGTATAACAAATATGTAAGAACTACCTTCTAGACTTGTAATGTGGATTGGTCCACATAGCTCCATAAGCAATAATTCTAAGCACTTTGAGATAGACACACTTTTTAATAGTTTAAAGAAAGCACGTACTTGCTTACCTCTAATACATGCACTGCACACACGGTCTTTCTCAAATTTGTAATAGGGGTAACCTTCTTTCTAAATCACGCTTTACTAATTCATGGAGAGTGTACATATAAGCATGTCCTAATCTATGATGCCAAAGCCATGCATCATCAACGGATGCTTCCAAACAAGGAAGACGCATAGGAGAGATATGATCAAGGTTTATAGAATAAACATTGTCTAATCTAGAGTCATACAATACAATGCCATTGGATTTAGCATTTTCAACAATACATTGGGATTAATCCAACCATGCATAATTAATCTTATAACATAGTTGTAAAATGCTCAACAAGTTGTATTTCAAACCATCAACTAAATAGACATTGTCAATAGAGTTTGTAGAATTGTTACCAGTTTCACCAATGCCAAGGATGTTACCTTGACCATTGTCTCCAAATGTCAGTTTACGTGATTTTTGTTTTTGTAATTCAGTAAACATTAAGGCATCTCTAGTTATATGTCTTGAACACCCACTGTCCAAGTACCAGAGATTACTCTTTACGTTTAGGCCTACCTGCAAGAACAAAATTCAAACCTTCCTACATTCATTAGTAGCGGGATTTGGTTGAGGGTGACCAATGTCTGACTTCGAGGACATTAACCCTTAGGGAACCTATACTTGTATGATCATTGGGTAAGACCAATGTCTTACTTCCAGGACATTGACCCTTTAAGAACCCATACTCGTATGAACCTTGGGTAAGGGGTCTCTTGGCCCTTGAATTTACTATAGTGCATGTGAACTTTACCTGGATCGGAATAACTTGGATACATGTGACCAAATAGCTATGGTTCCTTTGATAAATAGTGTGCCATTGGTAATTGTGACCAAAGTTAATGTTTTTAGAACTAGGTCTACTTTAGGGTTCCTTATATGATATCTCTTTAGGAAAGAAGTGCTTGTATGAATTTTTGTTATTATTCAGACTAAAACCTAGGCCTTCCTTATTAAAAGACATATATTAGGATCTAAGTAATTTATCCAAATTCTCTTGAGCCTTAGTAAGTTTCAAGAGAGAATTATGAGAATCATTACGCTTGTTTTGCAAAACAGTTTTGTAATTATCAAGGTCATTGACTTTGGTGTGTAGATTTTCACAAGATCTTTTCAAGTTCTCGTTTTTCCTTTTTCAGGAGCTTGTTTTCCTTTTAAAGGGCCTTGATTGTTCATGTAATCTTGCTCATATTTAAGACACTTCAATAGACCTTGAGCAGGATAGTCTTTTGTGAAAGTAAGGAGATATTCTAATGTTATCTCTTCAAATTCATAACTTTCTATAGTGTTCTCTCTAGCTATGAGATAGAGGTTGGTTATTTCTTTGCCTTCACTTTCACTGTCAGAGCTATCACTGTCACTCCCTGTTGCAACCACGACTCTTTTGCCTGCCTTTTGGACTTAAATCTGGTTCTCTCATTTTTCTTTTTAATGTTTGGTCAATCCTTTATCATATGACAAGGAAGTCCATAACCATAACAGGAGTTTTGGTTAGTGTCAATCTTTGAGACAAATTCACCTTTGGAATTTCTATCATTCCTATTTTTGAGGTTGATCATTTCCAAATTCCCTTGAATTCTAGATGCTTTTGAAATATCCTTTTGAACCTCTGGCTATCATAGTTATTAATTCATCTTCATTATTTTCATATTCCTCAGGTGGCACCTCAATGTCATTGGATTTTAGTGTAATTCTTTGTTGTGGCTCGTGCTCTTCAGTTTCTTCCTGCAAGTGAATTTTGTGGGCTACAACATCATATAACTTGAGGATTTTTAGATCTTGTACTTCTTCAATGGCTGTGACTTTGGGTCCCCACTTGCTTCTTGGAAGACATCAGAACACTTTCCTCATCATCTCTTCATTGGTGTATGTTTTCCCCAAGGACTTAAGATTGTTGATTATCTTGGTAAAGCACATATACATTTCCTTGATGGATTCTATAGGTGGCATCTTAAAGCTCATTTTGATGGACATAGAGGTTGATTTTGGTTTCTCAAACTTGACTAGTTCCTTTATAGGTAGTCTCCATTGTGTCCCTTACTTCTTTGGTTGTATCACAAGCAGACACACAATTGAATTTGTTAGAATCCAAACTGTAAAGTAAAATATTCAATGGCTTATAAGTTTTGGCCATTTTCTCAATCTCTTCATGAGTGAATGTTGACCTGGACTTTGGAATAATTTTGTCTTCTTCCTTTAGTAGGAGGCACAAAGTTACCCTTGGAGATTATATCCCAAAACTCATTGTCATGGTCCTTGATAAAGATCTGCATAGGCTTTTTCCAATGAACAAATTTAGAACCACGAAATAAGGGAGGTGTAGTAAAAGAGCATCCTTGATCAATTTCAGCATTTTTAAAGGAGGCCATGATCTTTTCCACAAGATGGATATGTTTTTTTGTGTGGACCCGCTCTGGTATAGAGCTGTAAAATGGGTCAGATCGGGTCTACCCATTTAATAAACGAGTCAATTTCTTGTCGACCTTGAAAATAGCTTAGATTTGCTCAAAACTGAAAATAACAAGTTTTCACAATAAACGGTCAAATCGTATTGACTTCGGATCGAAATCGGTTCGGTTCGGGTCGGGTTCGTGTTTCTCTCAGTAAATTCAGGTCGGGTTCGGGTCGGGTTATCGTGTCGGGTCAGGCTTTTACAACCCTACTCTGGTACTAACTGAAGGTCCCAAGAGACAATGTTAGATCACCTTAGAGAGGGGTGAATAAGAGTGATATCTTAAAAACTAAAGTGCATGGCCAATGTTAGTGAAGACAACTTTGAAGGTTAGTGACCAATGTCAGTAATAAACAAAATTAAAGTGCATAATCAAAATGGGAATATAGGTTATGTTTACGATGTTCACCCTTCCAAAGATAGATGGTCACTGCCTAAGACACTTATTCCCTTAGGATTTAATGACTTGCACTTCTTGTTCACTTAAGAAGTACACACCAAGGCCCTTGGCTTACAATCGATGTAGTATTCCAATATCACTCGACTAAGGAACCTCAGTTAGCACACTCGCTACATATTGACCTCACAATACCTTGCTACCCAAGCAAGTTGTTACAATTCTCCCTTTTAAATATTCAGATGAACAACAAGTACACAAGAGAGTATTACGAATTATTTGCACTTGAGCTCTTTTCACAATGTGATTCTTTCTTATATCTTGCCATATGCTTTAGCTGTACTTTTTATAGATTCAAAACTTTCTTGATTGTTGGAGCAATACTTGTCAATTCTTCATTATATTTTGTTCAGAATCCAATGTCACTAATTTAAACCTTGGTGTTTCCAAAATTGGCTCTTGATTGACGATAATAATAGATCCTTGATTGTTGAGAGAAAACCTTTATTTCATCCCCAAAGATCTCATTGAAATCAATCAAAATACTTTACAAATGAACTCAAGATTGATTTAATACAATTTTCCAAAATTGGATCAAATAAAATCTTTACAAGCTCTGAGATAATAAGTAAGGAAATATCGCATTATAAAAATATAACTCACTCAGGCATGAATAAGAGATTCTTTCCGAAGCAATATATCTCAAGAATAAAACAATACAAAATATATATCGTTGTTTCCCCAAAAAAACGATTTTACTAATACAAAAGTTAGAGATTTTGACATTGACATTGAATTACTGCAGAGATAAGATCGGTTAGTATAATATTCGATACAGTCAAATGGAGTTTTTATCTTTCACTCAAAACACCTAATGTCCCTGAGGTGTAACATTCACCCAGTCAATGACCGTGCCACTGAGGTTGAGGGAGTCTTCGTCTCATTAATTGGGAAAATATCCTGAAGTATAAGAAAGATAGAAAGTATAAGTATCTTCGTGTCGGAAGTGTCCTAGTGCAAATTACTCCATTACAGTATTATGGTAAAAATATTGATCATTATGTAAAATTAAATTATCATAGGACTAAGATCAATTTATATAATAGATTAGTAGAATTCAATTGCCGACCTAGATATTATGTAAGTCTAAAAGACGAATTTGGCAAAAACTTTCTATCTCTTAAAATAAAAACAGTTAGGATGGACATGAAAAAAGAAGGATACCGACTAAGGATATTTTCGAAAGTAATCCACAAACTAGATAATCATATAAATCCAAAGACTAAGATAATAATGATCGAGGTAGAAAAATTTGAAAGTCCTATGCCAATGCAAAAAATTCAAAGGATAAAATCCTATTCGTATAAGATAAAAATCGATAGGTCTTGGATATCCAGATTTGCCAATCGCACAAAAATAAATAAGAAAAATGTACTAAAAATTAATAACAATGGTAAAATTACCCTTAAATCCCAATTATTAAGAAGCATGAGTGCAAGATCAACATAGGGAGAAGGATATTCAACTACTAAAGAAGAGCTTAAAGAAGACGATGCAATTAGTATGACTAGTGAAATGAGTAAACAGAGCTTTGAACCTGCAAGATACAGTGTTGATCGAAGTATGAATCTAGATAGAAAAGTCATTGAGTACGAAACAAGGGCTGTTAGTGAGTCAATCTATGAGGATGAATTAGTAAAAAATATAACTATGGAAATATGCTATGAAGTCACTAATACAAATCCTAATAGCATCTATATTCCAATAAATGTATGCTTAGAAGGATATAATATATATGAATTGTATGTCTTTATCGATAGTAGTTATTATGTCTTTTTCAGAAAAAGATCTTTATTTCCAGAATTTATGTGAAAAAAAAAAGCCAAGAATCCTTTACAAGTAAGGATAACTGATAATAGCATAATGAGCCATAATGAAGCTATAGAAAGATTATCCATAGGAGTCTAATACATTATACCAGTTCTATGGGCTATTAATCAACCCTCTCATGATATAATTATTGAAAATAATTTTCAGAGGCTATATTCTCCATGCACACATACCATAAACCAAATAATATTCATAATAAATGGTAACTCAGTTCCCATTGATAAACTACATAAAGCTTACACATCAGAATATTGAGTTTACATGCAAAAAGTGTGGTGAGAAGGTAATCTCTACACAAAGTAAGATAGCACTAACAATCTCACTATTTAAGTTATCTATTAAAGAGCAGGTAGTTGAACAATAAGAGCAATTATGCAAAGAACTCTACTCTGATAATCCTCTGAAATTTTGGGATAAAGATAAGACATTGTAAAAATAACTTTGATAAATCCTAACATCATTATCCGAGTCAAATAAATGGTATATACACACCAGGATATTCAAGAATTTGATAAGCAAATCAAAGAATTTTTAGATAAATCGTTAATGATGAATAGTAAAAGTCCTTACACCGGTCTTGCTTTTATGGTGAAAAATCATGTTGAATAAAAAAGAGGAAAATATAAAATGGTAATCAATTACAAAATGCTTAATGATAATACTGTCTTTGATGATTATTATATTCCTAACAAAACGGTTCTTTTCAATAGAATTCCAGGAGCCTATTGGTTCTCAAAAATGAATTGCAAAAATGGATATTAGTAAATAAAAATGGTTGAATAAAGCATTCCTTTGACTGTGTTTAATGCCTGTCAAGGACATTATGAATAGATAGTAATGCCATTTTGTAACACCCCCAAATTTCTATTTCCATGTTTAAGGCCAAGCAGCCTTAAAGGCAGCGGGTTAACCTAGTGGGGTGTTACCGCCGTATCTCCTTCTTGAAAATACTAGGCTAGATACCGAGTCTTATAAAACAGACGAAAGGGAAAATCTTCGATAAAAAGAAGATTACATCCAACCAAATCCAAAAAAATAACAACTAGTAATAATTACTGTTCATCACCATCCAACCCGAACTTATAGTCTTGCAGCATTCGTGCTTCACACTGATTTGACATCCCCAGCCCATGGCCTACTCATATCACCTGAAAACAAAATATTTTATACACGTAAGATAAACTCAGTAACAAGCACCCCTAACAGGCAAACACGCACACAAATTCCTTTTGAAAACATTTTAAGGGGAAGGGAAAGCAAAACATCTTTCAAGCACACAAGCCATTATCACACTTCCTTCCTTATCTTTTCAGAATCACACTTCCACAGTTCAGTTCAACATGCATCAGTTTCAATTCGATTTTCGGGGAGCAACCCCAGTGGGTCTCATGGCCTGCGCTTGTCACAGCGCAGCCGCTTAACTCATTTCTGGCCTACCGCTACTCAAGCGGTTACCGCTTAACTGCTCTTGGCCTACCACCAACACATGTGGTTATCAATGACCTGGCCCACGTCTCAACTGAGCACGTGGCCGCTCACATGCATGCACTTATTACCCGGGAAAGGCTATGGCCTTTAACTCATTCAAATACATGAAAATCACCTCATTCAGTCCTTTTTAGTTAACATGTTCTTACTCCTTACTGGAGTCAACATAGCACAATCAGTTCATTCGATTTCAAGCACCTTTCCCACAGCAACGCAATGAAAGTTTATGTAAAACCAAAAATTCTTACTCACGTTCCAAAACATTCGCAGTTGAGCCACACAGGGAGAGGCTAGGGCATGATTGTTACTTGTTTACCGTACAGTTTACGGGCTCAGCTACTTAACAATAGGTTCCCTGGTCCGCACCTGACCCATGTATAGTCCACATTTAATTTAGGACATCTTTGATCCTCCCAAATTTTTTTATAACATTTCTCTAACTTTTTCGTTCAACCCATCCTTAACCCTAGTTAAGGGTCAATTAGCAAGATTCTGGGTGCGACATTCAGGAACCATAACTTTTGTTTCCAGAGTCCAAATTCAGTGTTCTAGGTCGACCCCAGAACCTTAAGTCGTCCCCTACATTTTTTGTATTCGGGGTTTGGCTCGGTTCTATCCCGAACTTGGTCATAATCTCAGTTATTTCAGAATTGTCAGTGACTATTTTCCCATGACTGTCCCTTGAAGAATTTATTGCGTCTTGGGCTATGCTACTCGAAATGGTCCGACTCCAAAACAGGAATTTTGGTTACATCTAGAAGTTCACACCCAATAAATTTCATGATTTTTAGCAGCCAATTTTGACCTAGGAAATTTTCCCAAATCTGTGGTTGTAACAGTCCCAGTTTCAGCTTCACAATTTCTGCCCAGGTTTTTAACCTCACTTCCAAAATCCATAACTTTTTCTTCCTACTTCCAAAAATTGACCTCTTCACCAAATTGGAAAGATAGTTTTGTGTGCTACAACTTTCATGTTTAAAGTTTTTACCAAATAGAACAGTAACTAGGTCAAAACTTCAAAACACGGAAACCTACACCAACAGCCTTGATTTTTATAGGGTTCGGTATTTCAGCCATAAGTTACTCATTTTAACTCCGATTCACTTGATTCAAAAACCCACGTAATTTTCACATTCCAATCCATCTATCATGAAAATTTCAGAATTTATGAATAACTAGATTAATTCCCACGAACTTTCAAAGTTATGGTAAAATAGGGATAAATTTGAGTATGTTTTTATTTTTCTCCTTTCTCTTATGCACGATTTTTGCCCAGTATTGGTGCACCAAAAATTTATCCATTGTCAAAAACATCATTAAACCCTTACCTAGACCCAATCATGCCAAAAGAATCCCTTCTTTACCAAAACTAAAATTAAAACAATATTAAAAACATCGTGGCAAAATACCTTGGATCGGTTTCGAGTTCTATTCGATGGGAACGCCGCCTTCACTCAAATTTAATGCCGAGAAAGCTGAAAGAAAACATTAGACTTGAATTAAACCTTGTGATTTCAACTAAAACGATCAAAAATCAAAAGAAAAGAGGAGAAGGGTGAAGTTCTTCAAACATGCTCAATCTTCTCCTCTTTTTCCTTTGTTTTGAAAGCAAAAGAGATGGCGGCGGCTTTGTGGTTGCTTGGTGTATATGACGGTGGTTAAAGGGTGGAGGAAGAGATGGTGGTTGCTATGGAAAATCATGAAAAGTTGGTCCGAAAATAGCGATGTTTACGATAGAAAATAACGTACTAAAAAGGAAATGTTGTTTGACTGAAACCAACCTAAATCAAAACATAAAAGAGTCAATCCAAAGGTTTTTTTTTCCTGGAGCAAAATAGTTATTCAAAACTCCCTTGACATGACCCGGGTCCAGGTCGGTCCATCCTGACCTTGATTCTCCCCAATGAATTTCTGGGGTTTTACACATTTGGTCTTAAAAATGCACCTCAAATATTTCAAAGAAGACTAGATAACATCTTCAAAGATATTAATCATTATTGTCTACTTTACATCGATGATATTCTTGTCTTTTCCAAGATCATAGAACAAGACAAAGATGATGTCCTAACTATCACCCAAAGATGCATTGATCATGACATTATTATTGGTGAGAACAATTGCATTTATGTTGAACAAGAAATCAAGTTTTTAGGTCTAGAAATAAAAGTTAGATAAATCATCCTACAAATGCATAGTCTAGAAAAGATAGAAAATTTCCTTAAAAAGATTGAAGATAAGAAGCAATAAGAAGGATTTCTTAGATGTCTTACCTATGCTTTAGATTTCAATAAAGATCTAGCTAAATTGAAAAAACCATTACAATAGAGATTCAAGAATGAACTAACTTGGATATGGATCCCTAGCAATTCAAAGACTGTTCAAAACTTCGAAAAGATGTGTAAAAATCTTCTTGTTCTTAATTTGCCCCATGAAAGAGATGATTTAATTCATGAGAGAAATGCCAGCAATGAGCATTGGAGTACTCTCACAATCAAAGAATGAGATAAATTTTGCAAATATTATTGTAGAATTTTTAATAAAGCAGAATACAACTATCCCACGATGGAAAAAGAAATTTTTGCAGTTATAAGGGTAATTGAGAAGTTCTACATACTTACTCAATAATCAAGTATGAAATAGAAAAACCAAACCAACCTATTATCTTGTTCAATTAGTTGATTTAGACAATCCTAATGATCAACGACAATAATGGCCTCTAGAACAATAAGAAGTAGTTAGTGAACGTATTTTGACAAGAGTCATTGGTTTTTACAACTTACAATCAAATGTTGGCATTGATTGAACAAGGAGAAATACTAATGCATTGCGAAAATACTGCTTTCGTTTATCGTAATGAGTTTAGCAAATATATCAAGGTAGAAAGAGCCACTTCAGAAGATACCTTTGATTATCTCTTTGATGTTGGAGCTGAAAAATTCTTATCAGAAAAAGGAACAAAATATCTTCATGAATTATTTGAAAAATGGGATCCAAAGCATCTTCAACTTGATGAAGATTTTGATGATTAACTAGATAATGATTGACTAGAAGACATTGTTGGAGATGAAAGTATAGAGAATCTCAATATGGATGATTAGCCTTGTAAATACTAAGTACTTTGAAAAGTTTTTGTGCCATATGTTATTTTATCAAGTGTCAAATCAGTAAAATAATACAGTTTACTGTAGCCATATGATGATAGCTTTAGTCATGTGAAAATATCAATGTGTTCTTTAACCGTTAAGGCATCTTATGTAGTCCATCTCCCCTACAAAATGAGAAACTGAATGTTGAGAAGGAACACGGTCATTTGAGCAAAAGAAAAGTCGGGTATCTCTATTTTTCTATGGGTAAGCATCTCTGATGATCTTAGTACCTTAAGTCTCTCCTTAATCTTTCTATTGTAATATTTCCATTTTTAAGCTTTCAATAAAAGAAGTGTTTAGTTAGGAAACACTGTTCAATCGAATCTTATTTCTTAAATATTATAATTTCTTGATTAAAGCCTAACTATCCTTTAGATCATAAAACTTGATATCTATTCTATGTTTGATCTAAGGGAGGTGTGGTTGAGATTAGCAATCTTTGTAAACTGAAAGTTAGAGAAATGCCAGGGTCCAGCGCTGAATAAATTCAGGTAAAGGTCAAAACTCTCTAATTAAACTTTATTATTTTGCTAAGCATGGTGTGCCTATACCCAAAGAAAATGTAATATTTATGATATAAGTAGTAGATTATGGTAACTAATACCAGTAAAGTCATTATAAGAAGTTAAATCATTTAAAACAAGTATATTTCCTAAAAAAGCCCAAAAAGCAAAATTATTAAAAGTACCGCATTCAAGTCACACTTGAAAATTTCTAAAATTTTCGAGCCAGAATAATTAGAAAAATGACCTAAGAATCTATTGCCCAAAAACATAGGTTATCCCATAATTAGGTTCAAAAAAATAAGGGCTAATAATAGTTACCTTAAAATTCAGGATATTATGAGTCGCTAATTGGCGTGTGAACTAATGACAATAAGGTATTGACCCTTTGACCATTGCCATAAACACCCAAATGACACCAAGCCCCTTGATGTTTGCTCAAATCACAAGTGTACCATTATGAGGTTCTGCCTCATTGTTTGATTGAGGTACCTATATCAACCATACCAATATCAACCATCTAATGTTTTGATCCAAGGGCACATCTTTTGTTGGCATTGAAAATTAGTTTGCACCCAAAAAGATTTTTCCACCTGAAGTCAACAGATGAGGTGGCAATCTGTTTTCTGAATTGATTTGTTGAGTGATGAAGTGACAAGAGAGCAGGGTTTACATGCTTGCGGGTGATCTGAGCCGCGCAGTGCCCCTTGTTCCTTCTCTGTGAAAAAGTGAGCCCCGAATGTTGGGTTTGAGAAATGCCCCCTCTGAAGCCGAAATCAGATACAAAAAAAAGGATAGCGAAGATGACTCTCTTGAGAGAGAAGCAAAGATTGACCCTTTTTAAGTAAAGATGGGATCTTTTACTCAGAAAGGAATAATATTGACAAAGAGCGTTAAATTGCGTGCATTCTATTGCCTTTTATGGAGACGTAGGTTAACAGATTGTGCTGAGGACAAAATGGTATTTTTTTTAGACCTATGTATTTAAGATTAGGTAGGGTGAGCTTTTCATTTGAGTTTGAGTCTCTGTCGTCATGGGTTAGGACCCAATTCAAAGCCTTCACCTCTAACATGGACAAGTTGAGCCAGATTCAGGTTTTCCTCAAATCAGTGTGCCCGCACACACACACACATACACACATACACACACATATTGGTAGATATATGTATATCTCTGTTAGCCAAGAAACAATGAGGCCAAATGTGAATTTTTAATTTACAAAAAGGGAAAATAGGAGTAT
>JACYFF010031959.1:38122093-38138282 GCA_017589665.1 Selenicereus undatus | reverse complement strand
GGCGTACCGTGTAGAGTCGGAGAGCAATGCTGGGGAGTAAGGACTGTCGAACTCGAACAAAATAGAGGAAGATTGGAAGAGTGAGTAGGCTTTAAAAAAAGTGGAAAAAAATAAAACGAAAAAAGGGCAGCGTAGAGGTTTGAACCCGCGACATACAAATACGACAACCTACAAAGCAAGCCCCTAGACTGCTGAAGCAAGGGAGATTTTATATATCATTTCAACACATTTAATATATATAGTTAACTTTTACTGGCGATTGGGTGGGTTTTGTCGCTGAATTTGAACGGAGTTGGCTTCTTTTTGCTTGCCAATCGTGATTTATAGACTTTTGATTCCTTTGGGGGGGGGGGGAGAGACAGAATGAGATAGGATTGTGGTTCAATGTGTAGCGTACTTCTAACGGAATGTGAATGCTGGGATTTATGATCATCCACTTTCCCTAATCTTTCGATGAAGATGACAAGCTGAGAAAATTAATTAAAGCCAGAGGAAATAGGTTTTTTGGGGTGATACGCCCTGCAAGTACATGGTGAGGCATAGTAGTCGGACTCTTGAAATTAGAATGCCCCATGTGGAAATATTGACCTGAAACATTTTCCAGGGGCGCGGGGGGTGTGTTAGGTTGGAATATTGAAGACTTGTTCTGTTGCATACTTGCATGGGCTATTCTCGTTTGCAGTCCCATAACTGTCAATGACTTGCTTTTGTTTTGAAGTTATATGCTAATCTTATTTGATATATCCAATGTGATGTGTGGATGGCATGGAAAATTTGTCATGATAGATGAATCTGCGTAAATCATTGTGATCTTCTATTGAATCTCTGTGCCTCCTTAGCTTGTTGGTTTTTTGGATGGATTTTTAGCTTCTTGTTGCTACTGCATGTGTGGGGTGGCATGGCTTACAAATGCGTCAGAAATTTTATTAAATAAGTTTCAAGGTGTTATCTGAATTTGCTTAAATGCTTGTGTGATCTGTATGAAATGTAGCTAAGCTGCTGCTAGACAGTTAGCCGATCACATGCACCTTGTTTAGTTGGACATTTTAATTAGCAATCGTTAAGAACTCAGAAAGCCGCAAACACTGTGTCATGAACAGAAATCAGGATTTAATTTCCTTTTTCTGCATTTTATTCTGAAGTCTTTTTTGCGGAGGTACTAGCTGTAGCTGGTGAGTCTGAATTTGCCAGAAATTTGTCAGCCTCAGTACATTGAGAAAAAAAAAATAATTGCATCATAAAGGGACTATGTGCTGTAAACTCTTTTGAGTGGCAGGAAATGACTAATTCACAATCTGACAATCACTTTTAATAGGAATAAAACACTGTCACTACTGCTTTTATTTTTTAAAACATTAAGGCATGTCCTAGGTGACATATTGACAAGTGACTGTATATTGCGATGTATGTTGATGGCCTCTTTCTATCGACTACGTTCACTTTCCTTTTTCTTTCAACATTAGGTATGCTTTTGGTTTAGCCATGGTTTAATTCGTAAATGCTTGGACTATTTAAAAAACAGATGCATTTTTTAAAGGCTAATTAACAATACGAGTAAGTGATGTAGTTAGATATAAAATGACAACGAGATATATCATTCGAAATATGGACCATGAGATTTTGGGCTTGCGTGGAACTTGAGATGTTGAAGCCCAAGGGCTGAAACTCTTCTTTGTTTAAGTACAGAATTCGTGCATTTTATGCCACGAAGAAGTCAAATGTAGATGGCCATCCATGCATATTCACCACTTAGATCCCTTGATCTTCGTATTGATACTTTATTATGTGTCTTGGAGCATCGAAGATCTCATTTATGCTATTGTAATATTGAAGTTAAACCCCTCCCCCCCAAAAAAAGTTCTGAGCATAAGCGTGATGATCCTATGTATCTTTTCATGCAATAGAGTGACAGAGGTATGGGGAGTTTTAATCTGTTTTCTTGTCCTCTTTAGTATCATCTTTCTCAATTTCACAGCATTAAACTGATGACAGTTCAACATGGAATTGACTGGCACTGATCTCGGAAATGTACCCATGTTTTACTCAATGGATATGTCCAAAGACTTTGTTCCAATGTCTGTCTTCTCTGAGTCTCAAGGTTAGTACACAGCTATTGCGTTGATCTTTATGTTATGCTTTGCTATTAATTTCTACGTTGGTGTTGAAGCATTTTTCTACCTATGCATCTTAGCAATTTTAAGTCTTACAAAGCTTCATTTTCTTCCGTTTTCATTTCACCTTTTTACTTGGTTTTGTGTTAATGCTTTCTGTCTGGTGGCTGTCTCGTTGCCTGACTTTTGGTCATTATTCAGTTTATATGTAAACAACTAAAATGACTGGAACCGAAAGGACAAATATGAAAGGATCTTCGTCCAAGACGACGTTATCATATAGGACAGCTGATTATAGCCTTATATGCAGGAAATTCATATGTCCTTTTGTGATAGATCTCTCTCTTATCTGGCAACATTGAATACCAAGCCTTCAAATATTCTAATTTATTTTGTCAAAGATTCAAAGCCTTGGGATGTTCTTATTGTAATATATCAGGTAGTTTCATGAGCCGCTTTTGGTCGTATCCTCGACATGACAGATTCTTTGTTTAGAGAAAGCAGGCATATCCATTTTTGGCTATGTTTGGCAAACATCTGTTAGTTGTTGTATTAGCTGTTAGCTGTTTGGATCAACTGTTTTGCATTAGCTGTTTCAGTTAGTTGGTTGTAGAAAAATTGTTTGGTAAAATTAGTTTATAAGAAAGATGTTTGGTGAAATTTCGTTTATGTCTTTATCTCTGAATTACTTTTTAAGAGAACTTGTTTTTAACTTATTGGTCTTCTTATTTTCTTTTTAAAAGGAATTAAATTTGTGTCATATGTATAAATTAACTTCCTGTGTGATCACAAAAATGAAAAAGAATCATTCATAAGACTTTACTTTTTAACTAATTCTACATAACTTGTATTCACTGTTTATTTTATTTCTTTTCAATTTGTACTTATGTAAATGATGCGTGAGTTTTATAACGTTAATTTGTTATCTATTAGTTTTTTTTCGGGTGATGAATTGAAATTGAGATTTGTATGAATTTCTAATGATTTTATCTTCACTAGATTCAATTGATATAAAACATAGTATCAAATGTTGCAATTGTGCATCAATGCAAAGTTCATTGTCTACATAATTGTAAGGGGACTTAATAATCCAAAGTACAAATATCAAACATTTATAAAGGTGCTTCGTGAGGGAACCAAATATGCTTAATATAGTATACTAATGAAATTAGAAAATCTATACCAACAAATACATTAATTGGCTAAAAAAATGCAAACGACGGTAGAGACAATGCAACTCCAATGGTTTGTTTTTGTCCAAAAAAAATTAAATAAAGGAAAGACCTCTACAATTTTTAATTCTCAATATCTAACTAGATTCGAATGTTATTGATATAAGCCTTCAAAATACTTTATGGTACTCTGTGCTTTTTGTATTTCATAAAAGCAATATTATATGAATATAATTTAATGGCATGTGGTGTAATTTTTTAAACTCTTGGGCAAATTTGTCATTTCTATAAAAAGATCTTTCGAAAAGGCTAATGAAAATAGCTTTTTCAAAAAGAACTATTTGGGGCAAAACAATTGTTGCAAACAGTTGTTTACTAAAACACTAAAACACCTATTTAGTTGTTGAACTTGGTCAAAACAAAAACACCCCCAAACAGCTCTTCCTTTCCAAAAAATTGTTGCTACCAAACACCCCCTTTGTAACCTACGGGGGTCAATGATTTCTCAGTAATACACTAAATAGTATGAACGTGCTAAATGCTCATTGCTTTACCTGTAACCAGGCCTTCATTCAATTAAATCCTGGTGTATACCTGGTCCATGTATAACTCGTGGACATTGATGATTGTTTCCTAGTGCATACTTTGTGGTAAATAATGTCGAGGGGATGGCCAAGTTGCCCATATGTTAAATTGATACAAATCTTCCCTTCTTCCCTGCAGGGAAGATTTCTGTAGAAGGGAAAATATTTAACAAATCTGACATTAGGCCTCATTATGAAGCAATGGACTGCTATGCGCAACTCTGCTGTGAGCGAACCAAAAAGTACATGACAAAGACTAGACAGATTCAGGTTTTTGTAACTTAATATATATGCAGTCTCCAGGGATGTGATAGCTGTGTGATGAACTTGCAGACTCTCAAATTCTGTCTTGGGGCTGATATACTGTATGTGGCCCAGGTGATTGGCACCGAAAAGCTAAAAATACCCATGCCAGGGATTACTCATGTGCATTTCAGACATTTTTTCCTTTCAACCTTGTCCGTTTTGTGTGTTTGTTTTTGGCGCTTCCCTGTTTGATGTTTTTCATCTGTTCATGTTAACTGAAACTGTCTCTAATTTATCTAACAGGAGAGGAGGAAGCAGGTTGTGAAAGCATCAGAACCGAAAAGAACCAGAAGGGATCGTGGAGAGATGGAAGAGAGATTATGTTTAAACTTTTTTACCAACAGCCTAACTGGACACTCAAGGAGTTGATCCACAAGACGGATCAGCCTGAGGAATTGTTTGTGCTTGCATTCTGCTTAATGTGCCCTTGCATGACTTTCAGGAGGTCGAATGTAACTATAAAACTGCATTTTATGCTACTTTCAATATGCTGTAGTGGAGAAACTTGGCTTACACTCATATGTTTCAGTTCTTGTGTTTCTTCTTTCGAGCCTTCGTTGTTTTTGTTTGGTTGTGTATACATCAGAGACATTTGTTGCGGTATCCTGAGAGTTCCATCCCTGAGAAGTGAACTGTGGATGAAATAACTGCTGTCATGCTAGTTCATTAAGCCTTTTAGCCTCTGTGCAATGTCAAGTGTCTGCGTTCACCTGTTATCAGAGGGAACAGGATAGAGAATATAGTGGTCGAGGGCTCATTCTCAGAACTTATATGAGAGGGAGGTGAGGGTCAAACTTGGCTCATCTTTAACCTATAGAATTGCAGAAAGTAATTGCTCTGAGAACATATGATCTCATTTAAGTGTAATAGCAGTACTTTTTGGGGCACATGTTTGAAATTTGCATCAAGTATCAACTAGATCTGACATTGAATGAACCCTAGGTTTTTAATGGGGACCGTAGATCACCTTAACCTCTGGAAGAAAAGTGGATGTATATGGTTAAACTAAGTTGTTCTGCTGGTTCTCGACCTCTCAGCTATAGTAATATTCTACAGTTTGTGCTCAGCATTGAAGTGATATATCAAATCTCTGCTGATGGTTCAAGTTGTTTTTTCTGTGTAGCAATTTATGGAAGATTTACTGAAAGACCCCTGTGTTTATAACAAGAAGGGAGCTAAGCAAGGCACCTATGAGCTGAAGCCAGAATACAAGAAATCCATTCAAGAGCCAAGTGGTTCATAGGATGATTCATCGCGCCGTTCATCACGAAAGTCTCATCTTAATCTCCTGCACATAGCTTTGTTTCAAAAAAAAAAAAAAAAGGGACCCTTCCTGAGCTTTTGAGAAATTGTTATCTGTTTTTGTATGTATTTTCTGCAGAAAACAACATAAGATTGAAACCTAAGAGGTCATTTTTCTGAAGTTCCTTGTGTGAAATCTTGCAGGCATTCAATTCAGCCTGAAAGTTGCCCTCCTGGTCTTCAGCATCTTCCTGGTTTTTATCATTCTGTTTTGGAGGATTCGAGATACAATGATACTATGTCAATGTGGAACTTCCCTGAAATGTATATGAAACAGGATGATTTTTTCTTCTCTTGGATCATATTTGGGACTTGATGTACATGTTAGTTAACTAAGAATGGTAAAATCTTTGAGAATTGTGACATGATCTTTAGACCTAGCAAAACTGACCCGAGACCCGAAATCCGAACCGAACAACCCGGACTCATACCCGACACGACATCCGAAATGTGCCTGAAAGTCGACCTGAAACCCGAATGGACCCCGAACCGAACCACACCTGATCCGAAATTTTCTACAAAGTTACTTGTTTTGGCATGACAAGCGTATTTGACCAAAAATTGATTGACTCGAAATCGACCCGACCCGAACCAAAGCGAACCGAAATGCCACTTAACCCGAACATGACTTGATTCAAACTTGACCTGATTTGTACCAGAACCGAATGACCCATGTGTCATGTCTAATGATCTTGGTATAGAAGTTAAAACTGTTTTTCTCCTATTGAATCGGTCCTTGACTGAGTCAGTGCTGAGCCTCCAAGAGGATAGGATACTTCAGTCTTCAAGACTGGACCAGGGGCTAGTTCTAAGGTGAATTGACCGAGCAGGGCCGTCGGGTCCGGTTTTGGTTACGAAAGGCTTAGCCTACGCCGCCTCCCTTTGAATAAAGTAGTTGACATTTTTGTTGGTCAACTACGAAATATTTCTCCTGCCAGGCAGGCTAAACTGTGCAGACATATGCATGCTTTGACATTGTCAGGGTGGTTTGCGGCGTGGGAAATGGCAGCTCCCGTTTGGGTCATCAATTGTTCAACTAATTTCTTTTTCATGATGAGGATACTTTTTTTATTGCCAATTCTCGATTCTGTTTGCCATCAACGATGTAGGTATTAGTTATTACAAATTTAATGGAATTAAAAGGGCTAAGATAAGTAGGATTAAAAAATTCAGGTAAAATGTTAGCTCAAACGGGCTAACAATTTCAATGGGGTTAAAAGGGCTAACAACCCCCTTGTATCATAATTTAAGCATAGTTAAGATTGTGTTACTACTTGAATAAATATTTTTTTTTTGCATATAGTAAAAATAAATTGATATCTTAAATTATTGAATTTATGAATAGTTAAGTGTTTCTTTTTCATTTTTTTTATTGTAATAATATATTCTTCATCCTAGTGTTCAACTCACATTTTTTTCTTTTAAATTTTTTCTTTGTAAAATTTATATTTTATTTAAATATTAAATTTTATTACCAAATAGTAGTAAGACGACATGTAAGTGATGCTCACCTTAATATATAGATATAATACATTAAATATACACCGATCTTAAATGTCATTCTTATCTTTTGTGGTATCCTAGGTAACATTCAATGGACGAATTTTAGTCAATTTTTATTTTAATTTTATTAACGTAAATAAGCAATAAAAATGTATCAATTTTAAAGCGTAGTAATAATTCAATTGCAATATAGTTATTGCTTATTTTTTTAATTATTATTTTTATTTTATTTTTTCATTTGAATTATCACTTTGAATTGCTTTTGTCATTGCCATAATTATTTATTTACTATTTTTTCAAAATTCTCTAATGTGTGAGATATTTTATTCGTGGTCAAATTTTAGTAATTAAATGGATCAACTTTTTAATTTAACTTTTACTTTAATGAACATTACATCAATATTTTAGTGATTACTGCATTGGTTACGTAAAAAGTCAATTTTTAAATTCAGTATAGCATTGTATTAGTTCAGCCTACCCTAACGCTTATGAAGCCAATTAATCCTATGACATGTCAATCATACGTTTAATATTTGTTGCTTATGAATAATTTAAAAAAAATTATATATAGTGGATACAATAAGTTAACACAGGCAAAATTTTGGCTTAGATAATCGGCACGTAATAGCTTTCATGAATTTTGCTGTAACTAATTGACATCCACATGAAAAGTTGCTAATTAATATATGATTTTTATGTCCCACAATTGTATATTTGACATTTTGACCATTAAAGTTATACGCAATAAGTTCAATTAATTGAAAATAAGACCTAAAATAATCATATGTATCAATATCTATACAATTTCAGACAGTGTATATTCTCATAAATATGACATGAAAATTTTTAGTATTATCTCACTTAAGTGCCAACAAAAATAACTTTGAACTTCATTTCGCTCTAACACAAATGCATTTTTCCTTTTAAGTTCAGCTTAACTTGCAATGTATGATCTAACTAAAAGTTAAGCTAATTATTAATTCATGTAAATAAGATCTTATTCTAATGGTTGAAATTAAGGTCCTAATATCTTACTGTTAGATTCTACCTTTTGTGACTTATTTGGATTTAAAAAAAATTAATTACTTGACCAAATTCTTTATGCAAAAATTTTAGGTTCAGCATTTCATAATGCAAAGTCAATGTGTTCATACACTGAATTTTTAATTATCAGTGACATTAGAGTTAAAATATCTATGGTATTTCTTACCTTTGTTAATCATTTTTCATTATAAAAAAACTTGTGCATTTTTAATAATATATTTTTTACGGTCCAAATATCTATGGGTGTTTTTTGCATTTCATAATCATTTTCCATTGTACTAAAAAAGTTGTGCATTTTTGTTGACCAAAAAAAAACCTTATGCATTTTTATTAATATAATTTTTTGTATCTTTGGAGTTCCTTTTTTTTTTCAGGGGGAGAGGGGAGTTTTTTTTCTGGAAAGAATAAGTTTACATCAAATGTCAATAAGATTTTGATTTAGTGATTAAAATTGATATTATAAACACCCTAGATCAACTTTATTTTTACGATGTGTGCCTCCTTATGACCTGAGGAAAGTTTATGATACAACTTCCAATATGTAAAGTTGTTGAATTTCAAAAATATATTTTGTCAGTGATCCAGTTGTGGACTTAAAATTGATTCTTTCTATGGTTCCTCATATATAGAATTTATTTATAGAACTTGATTCTTTTTTTTAAAAAAACAAATACTATTCCATTGGATTCGTACTCAACATCTATTTACTATTGTTTTTTTAATTTTCTTCTAATGGGACGATCTTATCGAATTTGATACCATTTTAATTTTTTAAATCTTTTCCAATGTTCACGTGAAAATAAAAGAATCATGTATTTTTGCAAGGGGGAAAAAAAGGAACCTAAGGGAAAAAGCCCCCTCATGTACTAAAAGGACCATCACTAAAAAAATCAACAATAAACCAAAATGTCAACAACAACAACACACTTCCAATGTGAGTCTTGCTTTCGAAGAGTATGAAGAGATGCAGATGTAAGCGGTCTTACCTTAGCGGATATCACTACTTATAGAAATGTCAATTCTAATAAACCAAAATGTAAAAAAAAAAAAAAGATAGACAAAACTTTAATAAAAGGCTCCTTTCTATAATATCAATGGTGTGGATTTTTTGTTAAAATTTTTTTATTAACAAGAGTTGAACTATTAGAGAAATCTAGGACTTCTTCGTCATAATTGTAGAATGATATGAGCTAACATATATTGATTTATAACCTATTAACTATAAAATTGATACATCTAAAAAAAAAAATTAAATATTTATGAGAAACAAAGGCTGATATATATTAAAAATTGATTATAGCAGTCGTAGCCAGGGCAGTAAACATGGAACGTGGGCCCCACCATGACACTTGTCTCATACCCATTGCATCTTCAGAATATTGACACGCGTGGTGGAACTGTGTAGAGTTCCACCACACGGGTAACTACTTTTTGTTTCTTTTTTTTTATTATATTTTTGCCTTTTCCTTTTTTTAAGGGTTAATATATAATATTTATATCATTAAAAAAAGAGATTATGTATTATAAGGTGGGTTTACAATAAATATTTTTATTGAATGACTCAAAGTGGAGTTCTATGGTTAGAGAAATGATGAAATGCAAGTTCCATAAATTTGGAACTTTTGATGATGTGGCTAGCTTGAGTTTCAAAAAATAAAACTATGGTTTGAAATGCTCTTATAAATTGTTAAAGACTTTCAAAAACTTGATTAAATGTACTAGTTTAGTTGGAGAAGAAAAACTTACAATATACTTATGCGATTCATGCCAACCACCCCTATAAAAACCAATACGTATATCATATTCTCGGGACCATACACTCTTACGAGTTATATAATCAAATATATATTAACAAATTAATATATGATAAATATACATATAAAAATATATATATACATAGATAACAAAAACACGCGTTTTTTAGAGCACATAAGAAATTGTTCATAAAAACCAGTGGACATGTGGGTTTTTCGAGGAAGCGGAAAAAAACGAAGACAAGCGACTAGTCCAGGTTTCTGGTTGAACCGAAAAGGCCAAGTCACGCTTGCCAACAACTTACAAGATGCATTTATGTGAATCGTGACTGCCAATTGGGCGTGTGTGGAGCACGACTTCCCTCCCAGTCCCATCTTCTTTTGCTTTCTCCCCACTTCTGTTTGCCTCTTTCTTCGTTTTCTTCATTCGTACCTAACGCAACTCTCCTCTTTTCCTTTTGATTGATTCCATTCCCAATCCATTATCTCCCCGCAATTCAGCCTTCAAGAGTTCTTGCTCTGCCCAATATTTCAGGTATGCTAGAATTCTTCAACATTTTCGTTTTCCGGGATCAGTAGCTTCCTTGTTGTCAATTTCTGGGCTGGGTTCTGGTTTAATTTGATTTTGATTGGTTCTAAGTGCATAGGCAGTAAGATTTTTGAGTTAATTTTGTGGATTGTGATCTGGGTATGGTTTTTGCTTTGAAATTTGTTTTGTATTTGATGTTGACCTGTGCCTGTTGGGATTTGATGATGTTGAACTGTGATTCTTAACGTTTTGAGGTTGATTTAATTCCTTGGTTTTGGGTATTATTTTCCTTGCGGGTTTGATATGGGGATCTGGGGTTTTGACCACTGATGATATTGAAGGATTTCAGTGACAATGGCTGATTTTGCTGATGTTTGTTGGATATTTGGTGAGATCTTCTAAGCATCCATTTAGTATTTCAAGGGTGTTCCATTTGACAAGTTTGTTGTTTATCAAGACCTCTTCTTTTTGAGGTTCACGTAAGGACAAAGGGCTCAAAGGGCTTGGTTGGCATGAGGTCAATTCCCAAACACTTTTGCTCAGGCAATTGAATTCAGGGATTGTATAATCTGTAGAAAAATATATGTTTCTTTGATATGAGGTTTGTTCATCTATACTCGGTCCTGTTCCTACATCCATCTCATCCATCTTTCATTGTAGGTATGAGGTTAGAAACTTCAGGTTTTATGGTTCCAAACTTTTTCAAGTTGTGTATTCTCAGTTAGCTACTGGGAGTGTGTATGGTGAATTGGTGATCATGTAATGAACTTCCTTGGGACTTTGACATGGGATGAACTAGGTTTAATGGGAATTTTGATTCAATGGAATCCATTCCTCAGTGTTGGACTTCAGAGTCTATGCATTCATTGTGGGTGGTTAGGGGTTTGGGTGGGAATCCTTCCATCTCTTTTCTCACCTCCTGCTTCCCATTCTGTATGATGCCTTCATGTGTCAGTTTCTTCCTTAAGTATGATTTCTGTCATATGCATGGGTGTATCCTCAACATATTTGTATGATTGCTTTTTCCATTTTGCATACTTCCACTGTGTCTTATCGCTTGTTAGAGGTCATGTTAGAAAGAATATCATGCTGTTTGTGGCTTTGATTGTGGTGTGGTAACCTAATCGATATTTTTCTTGTGCTCCTTTTTTGGAAGGTGGGCGCATTGTTCTCTCCCCCTTCTTTTCTTCTTTTTTTTGTTTGGGCGGGGGGGGGGGGGTCAAGGTGCAAGCCTCTAATTTAGTTGAAAAGGCTAGTCATCTTGCTCATTTGATCCATTTGATTTTTTGAATCAAATGTTGTTGCTTCTGCTCATTGGGTTGATGGTGGTGATGCTCTTTTTTCAGAAAGGTTCATGGATGGTGAAAGCACTTTAATGTTCACATGAAATATTTAGTTACTGATTAAATTAGCATATTATCCAGGCATATAGACCTTATTTATTCTCTTTTTCCCATATGATCAGAACTAATTCCTCGATTTTCGCTTTCTGGTGTCAGCTGTTGCAATTTTGCTTCGGAGACATGGACTTTTGCTTCAGAGATCTAGCTGGAGAGTCATTGCCTTCAAATGAAGATATCCTTCGTTGTCCATTTTTGAGAAACATCAATTCACCAACCACTTTTTCTTTCTCATCTTCCCTGGCCTTTCTGCTGCCTGTAAGTCTTGTGATCTCTCCTGAGCTAGAGCTTTCTATCCTTCAGAGTGCAGATCTTTATTTTGTTAATGCTTGTTTGATGTCCCAAAATTGCTTATATTTTTGTCTTTCAGTGGGACCTGGGACCAACTTTATAATTTTCAGATCCCAGATTCATGCTTCAGACATATCATGAGTGCCTTTTGTGCTGCCATGAGGTGATGGTTTCTGATATTTTGACTCTGTCTTATTTAGGTGCGTGGGGCAAAAGGTCCGATTTTTGAAGATGGCCCCAATTTTGACATGGCATTCAGGTTGTTTCATGGCCGTGATGGAGTTGTGCCGCTTTCTCGGAGATCGTATGTGCAGTCTGAGACCTTGGAGCTTGGTCCATCTGCTCCGCAGTTCAATCCTTTAGCTGCAAAGGCAGCCACTATCAGCCTCTCCGGCTTTGGTGCAGGGGGTCCCTTCAGCTTTGATGCATTCTCCGGGAGGTGGAAAAATCAAAAGAAGAAACCGTCCAAGAAGGAATCTTCATCACAGGTACAGATGTTTCCGGCTAGCCTTAAGTTCAGATTTTTTCCCTCGTATATGTTGTATATTCAAACCATCTCTAGCTTTCTCATGTTATTAATTCATTTCTTTGTATGATTGATTCTGAGAATCTGTGATCAATGAAAATGTCACATGCTGTTCCACCCAGCATTATCAAATGTGAAGACTTTGATTTCGTTTTACTAAATTCTACTTTGACTGACACTTCCTGTATGTACCAAACTGGTGAGAACAAGGTGCAGCATAGTGATTTTTATTGTACTGGTGAAAAAAATATAAATGTGAAAAAAGTTAGATTTTTCTTCTAAATTTATAATGGCATGAATTCTCATAAGTTGCATGAAACCAGGAATTCCTTTATGGTGAAAAAACCGTCATGGTCCTTTCTATTGCATACTAGTGACTTTGCTTTCTCTCAATAGCCTTCTTTGATGGGAAGCACATATTTTCTCAGTTCACTCCAGAGTCCAGCCCTCAAATTGCTCTTACACTTCTACATATATCCTTCAGGGACAAGGTGGGAAACACGAGGCGATGAGCAACGAGTGGCTGCAAACAGGTAACTGCCCTATAGCCAAGTCGTACAGGGCTGTGAGTGGTGTCCTCCCGCTGGTGGCAAAGGCTCTTCAGCCCCCTCCGGGTGTGAAACTGACGTGCCCACCAGCCATTGTTGCTGCCCGGGCAGCCCTAGCCCGAACAGCCTTTGCAAAGAATCTACGACCTCAACCATTGCCCACAAAAATTCTCGTGATTGGGGTTCTTGGAATGGCTGCAAATGTGCCGCTGGGAATATGGAGAGAGCATACGAAGAAGTTTTCACCTGCTTGGTTTGCAGCTGTTCATGCAGCAGTCCCATTCATTGCCATGCTGAGAAAATGTGTTCTGATGCCGAAGACAGCCATGGCATTTACCATAGGAGCTTCGATTCTAGGTCAGGTCATTGGGTCAAGGGCTGAGCGATATCGACTGCAGGCCAAAGCTGCCAGAAAACTGGCCCTGATAGAAGCTTCTCCTGTGACTGTCAGAGAACCAAAAGACCAGCCAGTTGTTGCAGTTGCTTCTGAGGAAAATTCCTTGGGCAATATGAGGAAGTGGGACCGTCTCACTCTTCGGGTCAGTGAGTCAGCCCCACCGGCTGGGGTTTGCTGCCCAGCTTAATAATGTATGGTTAATTCCCAAAAACTGTCCCATTGGAGTCCTGATTCGTGTCTCATATCTGTGCCTAAATTTGTACAATTGTTACATTGGGTGTTGTTCTCTGGCCTCCACTTGGAATGGCGTTACTTTTGCGTTGTATTTTCCTTTCAGTGTAAGAACCAAGTTTGATCATGCGAATAAAATGGGGCTTCTGAATTCTGAAGATGAATTGTGGTGTCTCCTGGGCGCCTTGGCTACTTATGACATAGTAGGTTTCTTGAGAGAGAGAGCGACACCCGGGAAGGGGGGGGGGGGGAGACCATCATCAATTTATTGTCATAGAATCCATAGGGTAAATTAAAAAAACTAACTAGACACATTAATATACAAGTCAAATTTAAAATGGTAAAATTCAAGACTCGTTCACGCTGACTGGTTCTCATTGAAACATCCTGCATTATTTGATCCAAATAAAAGTTTGGGAAGGATGAATAGCTACTAGAAAGGAATATATTATTCCTTTTCAAATCATTTGCGAAGGACGAACAGTTACTAGAAGGGAATCTATTAATCCTTTTCGAATCATTTGCATTGTAGGTGTGTTAATTTACTTCACTGGGGTCTCTAGTTCAAATACATGAAGGCCTCATTTTGTTAGGGAAAAGAATAAGAACATATGTATCTGGCTCATTCATACGTGCTCCACGTTGGGTTGGGGTAATATGGTAAGCTGCTCTTACAAGTAGATTGTTGCAATTACGAGTTGGATGTCTTATTGTTTGGGCGGTGATAACTTATACCTAAAATGGTGACTTATATTTTCGAAGTAGAGGGATTACATGCCACTAACAGACTCTATTGAGACTTTGTCGAGGATGGAGAGGAGGTATGATGGTAAATATAATAAGCTCGCAAGCGCGTGATAACATTGTGGCAAACCAAGGTCGTCCCCCACAAGGACTGGGTCAGCCAATCGGTTTTTGCTTTCTTAAGGTAGGCAACAACAACAACAATAACAACAACTCACAGTATGGGTCCCGTTTTCGCAGGGTATGGGGAGATCCAAATGTATGCAACCTTACCCCTATGCATATGAATGCACATAAAGAGACTGTTTCTAATAGACCAACATAAAAAATTTTAATATTTAGATGTTGAAAATTGGTTGGTAAAATAATTTAGCAAACACAAAACTTAAATACTTAAAATAACATAAGTTAACATGAACAAAATATGATGGGTAAAAATTTTGCATACCTTGAGCAGCAACTAGTGACATACTACTAATTTGGCCAATAACGGTCTATATTCAAACAATCGGAGGTGGAAGGGGTGGAACCATAGTTGCAAAGAGGTTGCGACTCAAGCAATTAGAGGTGCGACCAACTAAGATCAATCTACTAGCCTATAGGATTGCATCACACGCAGTCCTCAGGCAGGCTTAATGAATCAAAATCTGAAATTGGAATTAACTAAGCTACTATCTAATCTAATGAACAAATAATCAAGGAATTTAGCTAAATCAAGCAATTCACCAATTCGGAAATTAATCAAGCACCTCTTCATTGTTGGTAATTTCAACACCGATATTTGAAATATCAAACCCCACTTTTGAGGTGAAGTGAAGAATTTAAATATAGTCAATTCTCATTTCTCAAGGGCTTTTGATTAATTTAAGATCCTTATAAATATGAATATGAAATTTTAGGGGGCTCATTAACGATGAGTCTTTCTCGAGGTCTCACACACTTAAGCTGAATCTTAGTTTCCTCACATCTGGTTTCACTTTTCCGACCTTCACAAAATAGTTAAATTTTCCCATTAGGCAATTTAATCTCTAACATCAATAAAATAAACCCAACAAATCACAAGAGGCTTTAGATCAAAACAAGATTGATTCAATCACATGAAGTCAACATGATTCCAAGAATTAAAACTACAAAATTAACAAGAACTACAAACTAATCTAGAAAGCATGAAATCTAAGAGAAAAGTAACCAGAAATTAAAGGAGAAAATTGTTGAACCGTTACATGCTTGAATCATTGTATTCAAACCAGCTCTGAAATCCTTATAAATCTTCACCTTCAACTTACTCTCAACTTTAATGGATCTAATCTACTTTAAGATGATGGATAGATGATAGATCGATTCCCAAAAATCCTTAGCAACGTGCCTTATAAAGTATTAAGGGTCTGTTCTATTTCGCGTTTTAGATAGATAGATAGATACAAGGAGATGTAAGGAGCTGTAAGGAGCTGCAAGGAGATGTAAGGAGCTGTAAGGAGCTGTAAGGAGATGTAAGGAGATGTAAGAAGCTGTAAGGAGATGTAAGGAGATGCAAGGAGCTGTAAGAAGATGTAAGAAGCTGTAACGAGCTGTAAGAAAGCTGTAAGGATAGATATAAGGAGTTGTTGAATTGTAAAAGAGTTGTATAATATAATTTGTTTTAGATGAAAAATAATATACTTAAGAAGCTGTATTTTGTATTTTTATTTTATTATTATTATTATTATTATTATTATTATTATTATTATTATTATTATTATTATTATTA
>JACYFF010031959.1:38060355-38071141 GCA_017589665.1 Selenicereus undatus | reverse complement strand
TGTGTGTGTGTGTGTGTGTGTGTATGTATATATATATCGTTGTAGTGCTTACGGATATCGTCATCGAGGATAGGTTGTGAAATTGGGTAAGTGAGCTATTATTCTAAACTAATGAGGCCTTATTCTGTGAGACAAAGTCTTTAGACATAAACTTGACTAAAGTGGCTACTTTTGTTTTTTTTTTCTTTCTCTAATCAAGCTCAAGTTGAAAACTAACAACTCAACGCCAAGTTTAATCCTTCCTGTTGTCAGTCAAAGAAGACGATCTAAATTTCACTAGTGGTAATAATGTCTTTTTAAAAGCCCTCAACAGCCTACAGCAAAAGTACTTTAGTATGAACCTTCAAACCTGGAATTGGTGTTGGGGGGAAAGGTAATGAAATTTTAGTGGAATGACTTAAGAATTTGAAAACCAGATTGAGGCCATCTCATATTTTGTCCCTACCCAAAATCGCTGCCAATTGAGCATCCAAAATCGATGTAGGTGAGTAGGTGAAGTAAACTTGAACAATTAGAATCTAAACTGAGCAACTTTGATATCAAGTCTGCAATTTGTGGCCAAAATGAATGAAGTACATGACTAAGAACTAACGCCCAGATCTTGAATTGAAAAGGAATGAAAAAAAAACAACCAAAGTTTAATCGTGCAAACTAGTTCTCTGTTTACTCCTCCCTCTACACTATGCTCTTTGTCTCCCTTTGAAGCTCGCAAAGAACCCGTCTAATTCCATTTTCAATTGCCCCCATTATTTGACAAATTAATGGTTGTCCAACTCGTTGTAACGGTCGCCTTGATGATGATGATGATGATTGAGGAACATGAAGGAGGAGAGAGGTAGGAAGTAACGGCCAAACATGGGATGGAAAGCGTTGCCCTATTTTGCTCTGCTTTTAGGTCCTTTATGATTAGGAACTGGGTAAGACAAAATGAAGGAGGAAAGGTGAAGGGGTGGGGGAACTTAGCTCACGTGATTAAGGCGTGTTGGATTAAGTGGAATAGAGCAGCTGGGCATGAAAAATGGGGGAAGAGGGAGGTGTGTGATCTGGCCCAAAGACAGGAAAAGGAAAAGAGAAAGAAAATGGAAGGTGAGGACGCCTATGCTAGGCGGAGAAGCAAATGGAACTGGGTCCGGATGGAATCATCTGGGACGGGCCCAGGAGAGAGAGGGGGAGGGGAAAAACTAGAGGGGGGCAGCTGGGCTCGTGATCTTGCGCCGCAGATAAGGAGCTCTGATCCTTCTTTCTTCTTCCTAGTTCCAAACTGATCCAACCAACCTTTTCATTTTAGCAAGAACATCAGTCATTTTCTTCTAATTTCCAAACTCCAATAAAATTAAAAAAACATATTAAAATTCTAATTAAATAATTTATTTCAAGCAATTATTAAATATTAAAAGGGTATAAAATATCATAATTTATGGTTTAGCAAATATCCTCACACCTAAGTTTTACTCATCCTAATAAAACTAAAAATCCAAGAAAAGAAATTGAAATCCGAACAAACTATCATAGGAATCACGGTTGCACTTAACATGTACAACAAGCCCTTTAAACCCCTAGGTTAAACCTAGTGGACGAGTAAGTCTCATGAGGGTTTGCACAAGATATACCCACAAAATCTATAAACAATATAAACAAAAAACACAAAATCAAAAATCTTTTTGATTTTTCAAAAACTTATCTACACGGCATTGGGGGAAAATATATATACATTCTAATGAACCACATAACTCAAGCAACCTAAGCATTAGATCGCATATAAACACAATGTACTCATCAAGAAATCCTCAATCCCCCTTGATGACATCTATACACAATCTTTCAGCCTACTTAGAAATTAGGTACAAGCGTGACTGGCAGAACCTCACTTTAGGGAAATGTGGAACACTGTCACTCATGTGTTCAAAATATGATAAGGTTCACTTAATTCTCTTCTAATCAAACAACTACCATAGGTTTGGTAAGATTCTCGATTCTCCACCGCTAAAATACAATATGCAAAATAATGATCAAGAGGACTTTTGAGGGTTGCAACGGGGCCAAGGATAAAGGTAAGAGAGGGACGAATGATTTGGGAAATGAGAAGCTAAAAGCCAAAGCTAATGAGCACCAACACTTACACCAATTACAATGAGCACACACTCTCTCAAACACAAAAATAAGAACACACCCCAATTAAATTGACCATTGGAAATGAGTATACATAATGATACATCCATGCTAAACACTCTTATCCACAACTCCTTTTTTTTTTGAATTTTTGAGATTTTATAATTTTTTCACTTTTTTTCCTTGGAAACGTTTTCCATCTTTTCCATTCTTTTTTTGCTTTTTTGTCTTCTTTTCTCTTTTTGCGTGAAGAAAATGAACGAATGGCATGTATAAGAATGATACAACTCAATTTCCAAATGATCACCATGATACATATATCAAAATCAACCACCAAATTCATAAAATACCCAACAATTAGCCACCAAATACCCCTAAGCCAAGACTAGTGGGGCCACACTTCATTATGAAGTGTGCCTCCACTAGCCTTGACTTTAGGGGTGGGAAATGTGTTTAGGCCATTGGCTAAAATGAAGGGTTCACAACAAAAAGGTCAATGCTCAAAGGGGCTCACAAAGGGTAAAACATTCAACACAAGGGTGACAATTTGGCTATGTAGCTTACAAAAACAAATAAATGCCTCTATCATATTATCATAATGCATATGCTAAACATGATTTCAAATAGAATTAAAGCAAGTTCTAGAGCTGTAATCATGGAAGAGACACACATAGAAGGAAAACATGAGACTAAAAAAATGATGAATTAGTCTATAAAGCTCAAAATCTCACGGGTTCATCTGCCAAAGTCAAACTTGCTTAGAATTAATGTCAGGGGTTAGGACTATATATAAACATCATACTTTAGGACTAAGGTCTATCAATGCACACCACATCTATATAGAACCTAACATTAAGGCACAAGAGAAAATAGTTGTAAAGGCCACGCTTTCATCCTATTGCTAACTAACTGTTTCCATTGCTGAATTTACAAGTTACATTTGAATTATCGTTCGATAAAATATTAAGTCGACTGTGTGAGTTTTAATGATAAATTTCCTTAAAAAGAACGATTATTTGACTAACGTTATTATTGACGTCACTTATTTATAAAATTATCGAAACGATGCTAAACCGAGTTTTTAAAATTGTTTTTCGTTTTACTTGGTCGATTCCTAAAGTTTAAATTAAAATTTTAGTCATAGGTCGTTTCAACTCGGGTTTAGGCTAATTGTGAATAAGTTTGGGGCTGGAATTTAGCTGAATGATGTTAATTGAGTAAAAAAAAAAGAAGAAACGAAAATAAAACAAAAAGGGGAGGGGCAAGTTGATGCTTGGGGCACCCAAAAGGAAACCGCGACCTCTCTCTCTCTCTCTGGGGCCACCGGTCGGCGTCTGGCGTCACCGCTGATCGTCACCTGTCGTCGGCAAGAGAAAGGGACCACCGATCCCCCCAACACACGTCCTCCACCGCCACAACCACCACACACCGCCATCCACTTCTCCCAGCCCAAAAACCACGCGTCTAACCCCCGAAAACCGCCACCCACGTGCCGGAATTCGGTGACCCACGACCCTCACTACCTCCTCTATAAATTAGGGGCTAAATTCTGGCCAAAATCAGCTTAAATTGCCATTAAGTTGGAGCTAGGGTTTCGGGTTCTAGGTGTAGCCGAACCAGGGTCGAGTTCAAGGGGATTTGGGGCGTGAATTGCTGCCAATTAAGTGGGTTATTAAGCGATTTCAGTAAGTGTTTCTCTCCTCCTAAGCTTTTATTATTTTCAAAAAGAGTTTTTCAGCAGATTGATGTTGCATGCCAGATTAAGGCTGGCTAAATGTGTTAGAAATGTCAAGTAGTGAAGTATATATATGTTTCGCTTTGATTCGATTAGTTAACTTATGCCTGAGATGTTAATTTGAAGTGAATTATGTATGTTTAGTGTTGATTCGAATAAGTTAATTAATTCAAGCTAGAAGTTTTAATTCGAAGTAATGTATGCGTGTAAAGTATGTATGTTTAGCTTCAATTCAAGTTAATTAACTAATATGTGAAAAAGAATTAATTTCAAAGTTATATAAACGTGTTTAGTTTCGATTCAAGTTAATTAACTAATATGTGAAAAAGAATTAATTTCGAAGTTATATAAACGTGTTTAGCTTCGATTCAAGTTAATTAGCTAATATGTGAAAATGAATTAATTTTGAAGTTATATAAACGTGTTTAGCTTCGATTCAAGTTAATTAGCTAACATGTGAAAAAGAATTAATTTTGAAGTTGTTTAAACGTGTTTAGCTCCGATTCGAGTTAAACTAGCTAATGCATGTAAAAGAATTAAATTCGAAGCTATTGAAATATGTTAGCTTTCATTCAAACCCTTTTTAGTACATTCATGCTTAGGAAATTTACTTCAAAATGCGTCGTATATGTTTAGAATCAAATTATGTTTGATTCACTGAATAAAGTGTTGTCGATTATGAATAAATGTGGCTATATGTATGCTTGTTGTTTGTAACGCACAGCTGAATGGTACTGTTTGCTCAGGTAAGAGCCTAAACCTCACTCCCTTTTATATAAGCTAATATGATAATATATTGTGATTAATGAATTGATGAATCGAGCAAGTAGTTGGATGGGTTGATGACAAAATTATGAGCGTTCGAGGTCTTGTGGTACAATGCAAGTGAGGACGGAGACTGGGTTGTGAATTGACCGCAATTGCGTGGATTGCGAGGCCGTGTGTGGCTCATTGTGTTGAATTGATTATGAAGTGCTTAAATGTGATATATGTGGACCCCCTTACCAATGTGATATATGTGATATATGTGCTTAAATACTCAAATTGCATTATGAGCATAGGGGTGAGTTTTTTAAAGAAAGATTTCATGTTTTGAAATGATAGTAGCCATAACTATTAGTACATGATGGCCTATTTTAATTAAATGAATACAGTTTTGGGAGTGAACTCACTTGAATGGGAGAATCCCTAAAGAGTTTTACAAAAGTGTGAGTTGCATGATAAAGGATTTTGCTGTGAGAGGCAACAAACTTATTAGTCGTTATGGCCAGTTTAAATGGCTAAGATAAGTGCTTAGGGACAATAGATGGGAGTGAACCTGCTTGAACGGGGGAATCCCTAGCCTAGGGAGTAGTCCCTAGAGACCCTGACGAGGGTTAAGATCCAAAAGTTAGTTGCGATCCCAGGAGTAAGAGCTTAGTGTGAGTTAATCTCACTGGGATTGAGTGTAGATCTCTCCCAACTAGCACTTTATGATAATCTTATGCCCAGAAGTAGTTTCTTGTTAAATGAGAAAGTAGTAGGCATTTTGCCTTTTTAAGTATTTCAGAAAGAAAGTTTTAGGGGTCATTATGTGACCCAGATGAAAGAGATTCTTTCAAAGAATATGTGCCTCAAGAGGCTAAGAAAAGAGTTTTTATGAGCCTCAAGAGGCTAAATGAAGTGTTTTCAGTAAAAAGAAAGAAAGTTTTCTGTGTATGACATGTGCATGTTCTAAATATACCTCATGAATGAGATACTAAGTAAAAACAAAGGCTTAAGAGTCCTAAAAGGGCAATACGAAGAGATTTCTTGAAAGAAAGTTAACCTTAGGAACTTTTGAGAAATGTTTGCAAAGAAAGTGTATACACTTGTAATTTCAAAGCATGTGACTTTAAGGAATATGTGATTTCAAAGTAAGTTTGCAAGCATTACAATCAAATTTATGTGATTTCAAGGTGGTATGGGGCCATGTTCTTCACACGTGCGTCATGTAATGACTTCTTAAAGTGCATATTGAGTATATAAGTGGCAGTGCATCCAATGTTATGTTTAGAATCACATGTTGTGTAAGCTTATTATTACCCATCATGTTTAAGTGTTTACAATCTGTGACATGTAGCTTATTATTATAGCCATAGTATTACCCAACTGTTCATTAAGTGGATATTATGAGTATTATTGCTTGTAAAGTTTTGTTTTAAGGAGTGGAGGAACACTCACTGAGCATGTGGTGGCTCACTCCATTCCTTTTCCCCTTTTTCCTCCCCCAGGTGGTGAATGAATGGAAGAACCTGTCTACCTTCCGGGACTGCTAGTTGCTCCTATAGATGTGCTTGTGATGCGATGTGTGAAGCTGCCTGAAGCAGTAACGTTTTGCTTCACGAAGTGCATGAATTGGGCATGTAGTGGCTCTGGTTGTGTAAGCTTATGTAAATTATTGTACTTAGTGTTTGTAAAGGCTTAAGCCTCAATTGCGAGTGTTTGACTCGCTGGGAACTTCTAATTGCTTTGAATTTTGGGTTAAAATGTCACAGGTACCCTAAAGTTGTAATGACAACATTGGAAACGTTGTAATTACAAACGGAACTCTAGCAGTTTCATTCTAGAAATCCCTAACTCAGAGTTGCGTAGAGTCTTAAGGAAGTCAATAGAAGAAGAACCTTAGGGGTCTCCCTCGTGGGATTTTGGCGGTGTAACATCCCCAGTAGGTAGCAGGGGTGTTACAATAGTCAATAAAAAATAGCACATAAATTCCCCCAAAACAACAAAAATCTTTAGTTTTTTCAATTTTTTTCAATTTTTTAGTTTTAGAAATTATTTTCAAAGTTTTCCCATGCCCGCACCTAAATCTCATAATGTCCTCATTGGGAGTGGAAAGAAACATTAAACACAAAAACAAAAAAGGAAAATAAATATACAAAAAGAAAAATGAAGACTCAAAAACAAAAAGGACACGACTGTAAAAGAAAAGGTAAACAAGAAAAATAAAGCAACAAATATATACAAAGGAAAACAAAATAAAAAGAAAAGGAAAAGATGAACGATTATACCAGGTCAGGTGTAGAAGTACACCTAAACTATATCCTCCAGAAATCCGCGCAAATAGAGGCCTATGGAGCATCAGCCACTCCTTGTCCAATGAAACATGACCACTCAAATCAAAACCTATTAGAGCACGTAGCAGCTTGTCAAATTGGCAACAAGAACTCTCAACTAGATTACAACAGTAAAAATGAAGGAGCTGGTGCCAAAAGGAATACATCCTCTTTATCAATGCAGCACAAGTAAGGGCTCGCTTCAACATCTTTATCAATGCAGCACAAGTAAGGGCTCGCTTCAACTCGTCGAATAGTTGGACCCAATTAGGTATCAAACAGATGTACTCAACATTAGCCAGTAAAGTGGTCATCAACCTAGAGATGTGATTGTCAACAGGAATGAGCAGTCTAGGCAAAATAGTGGTCGGAAATCCACAAGTCTCCTAATTTTAAAACGCGTAAGAGTCTAAATCAAAAATCGCAATGACAAGATTTCAGACTCGGCAAATTCAGACTTGCAAGATTAAAAAAGGACGTCAGTTTGGATGGGGTTAAAAGAAAAAGATTCATATTCAGCCTAGAAACCCTCATCAAAACTTTCATCGATATCAAACCCACATGAAAAAGATTCATATTTCACAAAAAGAATATCATCATCAAAGTCCAAAATAGTGGGCTCAATTACCGCCTCGCATGACTCTTGTAAAGACATAACTTCTGACTTATCTTTATCTGATGCTCATTGTAAGTCGTGATGCTCAAATCTAACTCACTAGGGTTCCCAAGGTCTTCACCCACCTCAAATTCACATCAGTGATTAAAAGGGGTGGGTGAGTAAGCATAAACTAGGACATCTTCAGTGACATCCTTAGGTGAGTTAGTGTGGGGTGCAATGTCAGGTGATAGAGACGTAGTAAGGCGACTCTCTTGTTCTAGGTTAGGCAAAGGCTGAACATCTTGCATATTGGACCTAGATTGATAAGAGTGCTCAAAATCATCATAGAGACTAACTTTAGGTTTCAAATATCCTAAACTAGAGTCAGTCTCTTGCAAGTTAATATCCTCCCTACTATGGTTGAAACGGTTAAAATATTCAGCAATTCTTTGTTTCATAGTCTCTACCATGTGATTAGTCATTTCATTTATCTTGTTTTCAACACTTGTACATGTAGGATCCATATAATCACAATATGGATTAGTGTGAACATCCTGATCAGAGAACTCACATTAATCACAGAAAGTAGGAGACACATAATTGAAATGGGTCATATGAGTTCATAAAGTAGTCCGGATGGGAAAGATTAGCATGAAAAACAGATTCGCTATGAGTTGGGTATCTAAAATTCTCATTAGCTTGTTCAAACGCATAAGTATCCCAAGCCAATTTTTCAAAGCAATCCCAAACCTCATCCTAAGTTCTAGATAATAATCCTACTAAACCTCCATGACAAATAGACTCAACAAAACCCCTAGATGCAGAATTCAAACCCACAGCAATGACCTCGCAAATTTTCCATTTTTGAAAATTTTAATTCAATGGAGCACGATAATCGTTAAGTCTCAATAAATAACTCCAAAAAAGTTCATGCTAGAATTGTGTGAGATTGAAAACTGGCTTACTTGAAACTCTTCCCTTTTTCCTTTTTTTTTTCAATTGTAAGATTTTTCAATTTGTTAGGGTTTTTAATTTTTTTGAGGTTTTTGACTTTTTTTAATAAGAAAACAAAAACAAATCAAAGACTGTACGACACCAATTAGAAAATAATGACTAAAAAAAAAAAGAAAGAAAGACACTCAAATAATTAAGTGAACAAAGCAAAATAAACTAACAAAAATAAAACTACGTGACCAAAATAAAAGAAGGATTCAAACATCAACTAGTAACGTAACACAAAAATAGAAAATAAACACAAACACAAAAGAAGAGCATTTTTTTTCCTAATTTTTTTTTGTTGTTGTTTTTGCTACTCCTATGACTTTTCGTGAGCAGTATCCAAACTGTTAGTGCTTTCTTTGGACAGAAAATAATAACTAAAATCAAAATTAAATGGACGAAAATAAAAACCAAAATAGAAACTCTAATTGAAAATCAAAAACAAAAGAAATCTCAACTAAACTGAAACAACTAAGACTGAACTAACGCACACAAAATTGAAAAATCAAAGATATGAAACCAAAATGAAATCAATGGAATATGTCTATAAGTATACGGTTTATCGTTATAGTGTTTATGTGTATCTTCCTCATGGATGGGTTGTGAAATTAGGTTACTGAACTATTATTCTAAACTAATGAAACCTTAATCTATGAGACAAACTCTTCAGACATAGACATGACTAAACTCGCTACTTTTAATTTTTTTTTCCTAATCAAGTTCAAGTTGAAAACTAACAACTCAACACCAAGTTTAATCCTTCCTACTGTCAATCAAACAATCGGGCCTAAATTTCACTAGTAGCAATAATATCTATATAAAAGCCCTCGATAGCCTGCAAAATAAGTAGTTCACTATGAACCTTCGAACTTGGAATTAGAGTTGGGGGGAAAAGGAAATGAAATTGCAGTGGAATCACTTAAGAATTCGAAACCCATATTAGGGCTCTCTCATACTTCGTGCCTGCCCAAAATTGCTACCAGTTGAACTTCCAAAATTGGCGCAGGTAAGTAGCTGAAGTAAATTTGAACAATTAGAATCTAAACTGAGCAACTTTGATATCAAGTTTACAATTTATGGCCAAAAAGAATGAAGTACATCACTAAGAACTAACCCCCAGATCAAGAATTGAAAAGGAAGGAAACAAAAAAAACAACAACAACCACAGTTTAATCCCGAAAACTAAGTCTCTCTCTACTCCCCCCACCATGCTTTGCTTTCGATCTCTCTTTGAAGCCTCTAAGGAGCCTGACAACTTCGTCTTTGATTGCCCTCATTATTTGACGAATTAATGGTTGTCCAACTCGTTGCAACGGTCGCCTTGATGATAGTGATGATTAAGGAACATAAAGGAGAGAGAGAGAGAGAGGAAGTAACGGCCAAATAGGGGATGGAAAGCTGCTGCCCTATTTTGCTCCGCATCGGGTCCTTCATGGTTACAAGCTGGAGAAGACAAAATAAAAGAGGATAGGTGAAGATGTGGGGGAACTCAGCTCAAGTGATTAAGGTGTGCTGGATTAAGTGGAATGGAGCAACTGGGCTTGGAAACTGGGCGAGGAGGGAGGCGTGTGAGCTGGCCTAAAGAGAGGAAAAGGAAAAAAGAAAGAAAGGGGAAGGTGAGGGTGCTTGAGCTAGGCCTTAGGAGAAAACGGAACCGGGTCCAAATGGGAACCGTCCGGCCAAGCTTGAGAGAGAGATGAGAAGGGGAAAAACTAGAGGAGGCGGTTGGACTCGTGATCTTGAGCCGTTGAGAAGGGGCTCTGGTCCTTTTTTCGTCGTAGTTCTAAATTGATCCAATCAACATTTTCCTTTTAGTAAGAACATCAGCAATTTTCTTCTAATTTCGAAATTCCTAACAAATAAAAAGAAACATAATAAAATTCTAGTTCAAAAATTTATTTCGACCGATTACTAATTATTATAAGGATATAAAACATCCTAATTTCTAGTTTAATAATGAGAAGATCAGCAGATGTAATATTAGTGATCATCAGTGGTATGTTCAGCGATCAACATATCTTAAACACATTTACAAGGGTCACTTTAAATAGGTATGTTGATCACCAAAGGCAATACGTCCGATCACTAAAAGAATGCCCATTGATCACCTCATCCTGCTCGTCCTATACAAAAGCTCATCCTACCATAGTAGCCCAAATATATATACATATATATATATAATTACATATATATATATATATATATATATATATATATATATATATATACATCATACATATTTATATATAAATACATATATATATATAT
>JACYFF010031959.1:38030709-38042779 GCA_017589665.1 Selenicereus undatus | reverse complement strand
ACATACATACATACATACATACATACATACATACATACATACATACATACATACATACATACATACATATATATATGTGTGTGTGTGTGTGTGGTGTGTGTGTGTGTGTGTGTGTTTGGGGGGGTGTGTCTGTGTGTGTGTGTGTGTATATATATATATATATATATATATATATATATATATATATATATATAAACCAAGAAAGCAAAACCAAACCAAAAAGAAATCAAAACTAGACCAAAACACACATGTTCACTAAAATAAACACAAAACCAAAGCCAAGGGCATACCAAATTCCAAACAATACCAGAAGAAACCTAAAATGAGACAAAAGACAAACGAAAAGAAAAACAAAATGTAAGACCAAAATAAAGCCATTAAAACACCAAAAAGAGAACAAAAAGAAACTATTAAACAAAAACTAAACCAAGGAAAAACTAAAACTTGCTAAACTAAAAAAAACAAAACACAAAACCAAGGAAACAAAACACAAAATCAAGGAAACCAAACAAAGGAACAATCCTAGATATCCACAACTACTAATAAATATTCACAAAATCATAACACAACCAAGGGTGATCATAGCTAACACGGCTCAACAAATCCCAAAATGCTCCTCAAGATCGATGACCCATACAATCACAGTCCTAAATACTCACAACTAAGTAAGGAAAGAATAAGAGAGAAAAGTTAGAACGATCGTACCAGATCAGGTGCAAAAGTACTTAGTTAGAGGTGAAAAGCTATACCTCTAGAAATCCGCTTAGTTAGAGGTCTATGGAGCATCAGCCACTCCATATTAAGCTGAAAAGTACTACGTAAATCAAAACTCATTAAAGCACATAACAACTTATCGAACAAAGAAGCCCAACCCTCAAGCACATAGAAATAATGAAGAGCAGTGAGTTGGAGCTAGAAAGAGTACATCCACATAGCCAATAAAGCACCAGTAAGGGCCCGCTTCAACTTATCAAATAGTTGACCTCAATCAGAAAGGAAATGAACTTACTCAACAAGCCAGTATTGAGGTCATTGGCCTAGGAATTGTATCGACATGAATGAGCAGTCTAGGCAAAATAGTGAGGAGCTGCAAGCCGTAGCTAGTGAGTAACCAACACTTAAACAAATCATACCGAACTCTCATTAGGGACACAAACACACCCTAAAACAGGAGGGCCATCGGGAATGCATTAAATCACCATGCCAAACACTTTTTTTTCTTTTTTTTTTCCGCTTCTCTCCTTATGCTCCTTTGCCCGGGTGGGTAGTTCTTGGCTTATTGGGCCTTGAACTCCCGGATGAACAACTTAGCACATATTTGGGCTTCTTCCCTATTTAGGGGCTTTATTTGGATGTGCTTTGCACTTATTCAAGCCCAAATAGCGGTACCAGAGTGAAGCAGGGGACACAAAAATGAGTGATTGGCATGCACAATAGCAGAACGATCCATTCCCAAATAGCTACGAGGATGCAACCCCCTTATATGCCAAATTAACCACAACTGTGCATAACACCCACAACTACCAACAGGACAGTGAAGTGTTGCTCTACTAGCTTTGGCTGAAAGGTAGGGAATGTGTTTAGGCTAAGGGCTAGTAGTGAAAGGTTCACAACAAAATATGGATGAGGCTCAAAGGGGGTAAGCAAGGGTTGAAACATTAAATTACAGGAGGCAGTTTGGCTATGTATCTCAAAAACAAATGAATGCCTCTATCATTTGATCGTTACGTACATGCTAAATGCAGTTTCAAAGAGAATCCAAGCAAGTTCTAGAGATGTCGCCATGGAAGAGACACACATGAAAACGAATATGAGACTAAGTTGATGGATTAGTCTATAGGCTCAAAATCTCACGGGTCACACTACTAGACACACAACTAGTCCCACAGATGTCCCACTAAATGTAACAATCAATCGTGGTGAGGGGGTTCAAGGGCAAACAACATGCAACCCAAACAATGTGGTCAAAATGCTTTCAAAAATCATCAACCTAAGGCATTTGCCACAAACAATCCACAAGTAATGCACAACCATGCCAACCAACTGATCCACAATGCCTTGGGCATCGTCATAGGAGGGGTTTTCAAAACCCTTTTAAAAGTGAAATGACGAAAACAATAAATCACTCTAAGCAATCTAGGAGTAAATAAAGGAAGAGTAGAGTTCGAAGAATTACCTCGTAGTCTTGTGAAGCTCCACTCGACAAATGTCCACTTAAGGCCAAGGGTTAGAAAATAAAATATATACAATGCATTACCTATCTATATGCGCTATCCTACATGCTTTGCTAAATGGATGAATTAAAGGAAAACTAATGCACCCTAAACATGCTGCTAAACTTGAATGAAACCTAAAGTGTTAAATGCAAGAAAATATATACAATGCATACAGTGCACTCCACTAAACATAATCCCCCCATGCTTGGACCCTTCATTGTCCTCAATGAAAACATGATGCACAAGAAAAGAAGGGGAAGGGGGAAGACACAGACAGTCACTGGGTGTCGTCGGGCCCTGGAGGGGCCCAGAAATGTGGAGGAAATGGGTGGAAGGTGGAGGGATCGTAAGATGGGAAGGATGAGGAGCTACCCTCATCGCCCTGAAAGAAGCGTAAACGCTCCTCCATCTGTCAAATAGACTCCGACTGGCGCCAAAGTAGCTCGTTCATCCTCCGACGCTCCTCGTACTCGCAGGCCTCCCTCATAGCCCGTTCCTCCTCCCTCTGAATTCGTCGCTGCTCCCACTCCTCCTAGCGGTCAACGAAACCGCGGAAATAGGAGACTCTTTCCTCAATGGAGTCCATGCGCCCAGAAAGACGACCAATGTCGTCACGCATGCCGGTAAAGCCCTCCTGAAGTCTAGAAACCTCCACTTGGAGGGTGGAAAAAGAATGGAGAAAGGCAGGGTCGAGCGGCATGTATGCCGCTGAAGAAGAAAACCCGCGCATCTCGTGTGTGAATTATGGGTAAAGTGGTGGTGGAGGTGGTGGGATAGACGTATCCGTATCACGGGAGTCCTTGGGCTTGGGCTGCCTGTGGCCCGCATTAATGTCCTCCTCCTCCTCCTCTTTATCATCCTCCTCATCCTCACCCTCATCGGCCTCAAGCCCCTCATCAGTTGCTAACTGTTCCTCACAAGGGAGGACAGTTGCCCTAATAATTCGTCGGTCGCTATTCTAGTTTCTTTTGTTAGCAACCGCGGTACGCTCAGTAGCGGGAAAGGTGAACAAGATGGTTTTATGGTGGGGGTAACGAATGGTGTCACCTCGAGTATCCATAATGTGCATATGGTGCAGGGTACCAAGGTCGAGGTGACCACCTAGGAAGTGAGGCTCGAGGGCGGAGAGCCGGGAAGTGTAGCACATGGCATTAGCAATGGCAGTAACAGTACCACCAACGCTAAGGACATTGCGGTTGCTAGTTTTGGCTACTTCCGCTAAGTGGCGGATTATAAAGGCCCCCGTGTCAATAGGGGTACCTGACAAGGCGCACCAAATAATAAATAGTTCGGCCTTCCGACAACCATTTTGATTGTCGTTGCGGCCGAAAACAATATTAGCGGTTAGGCGCTGCAGGTACCGCAGATTGACGTTACAAATGTCAGTGGCTTTGGCCTGTCGGGGGTCAAAAACACAAGGTCTCCCCCACCTATCAGTATACTCCTTCCGGTTGGAGCAGGTGATGCTAAACCAAACAGGGTCAGGTCGCCACAGGGGGGCACATCCCTATAAGCTCCATCGATCACCAGGAAACTCAAAAGCCCGTTAAACATTCGTAAACTCATCTGGTGATCAATGTTAAACATTCTGAAATAAATGGCGACTTCCTGACCATTATAACTACCATCCCAATCAACAGCTAATGAACTCAAAAACTCAACCATTAGGCGGTCATAGGATGTGCATTGCATGTTTATGTATTCGGTCCATCCTAATCTACCAAGCAGAGTCAATAGATCATCCAATAGTCCCAAAGAGCACAAGGAATCAGCATGAAAAAACTTCTGTTCACTAGTGTTCCTAGTGACTAAAAGCTCATATTGGGACTTTTGTTCATCATTCACAAACTACAAACCTCTAGTGCTAGCAGGTAAAATAAGAGGGTATGCATCTTTGGTACCTTTAGCAGAAGCAGTGGCAACGGAAGAGGAGGTTGCCTGTGATGATTTCTTGGGTAGGGATAGAGCCCTTGAAGTTTCCCCAGCTCGTTTCTTGCCCATTATGCAAATTACCAATAGATCGGGGCCTAAGTGAAGAGGGAGAGGTGAATTTCTTTCTCTACCACCTTCAACCTCAACAATGGAGGTTAGGGTTGTAGAGAGAGAAAGTGAGTGTGGGAGGGGCGTGAGTGGGGGAGGAAAGGATGAGCAATTTGAAGAGGAAAGTGGATGGGAGTGGAAGAATTGAAGAAATTGGAACAAAAATGAGGGGATTGGAGGATGTGGGGAGTGTGAGGTGCGTGGGTATGGTGAGAGAGAGAGGGGGGCGAATTCTGGTTTTAGAGAGAGAAAGAATGGAGGTTGAATGGAGGAAGGAAGAAGAAGAAAGGAAAAACGGGCGTTTTACCCGTGTTTTAATGTGGCACGGTCGTGCCATTAGGCACGGTGTGACCGTGCCACTCGCCGGTGGCTTTTCAAATTCGGGTGTTGGCACGGTCGTGCCAATTTGCTGTTCAAGTCTCATGATTTCTTCCTTGCTCCTGCTTTTTCCTTTTCAAGTCTCGAGGGGGGGTGGCACGTCCATGCTGCCCGACATGGGGTGCCCATGCCAGATTTCTGCTCTCCAAACCATCCCCTCCCAAATCTGATGTTTCTTTTTCTCACTCAACTTTTTCCTTGAATCTCGTTTTTTTGTTTTTTTTTGGTGTTTTTTTTTGGAAAGCAATAAAGCTTGGGTTGTCTCCCAAGAAGCGCTTGTTTTAGGTCTTTAGCTTGACCATGAGGATCTCTAATGAGAAGAGATTTCAGGGAGGGCAACTGTGACCTTCCCCTCAAGAGACTCGTTGGCAATGTAGTGTTTCAAGCGAGCCCCGTTAACCTTGAACGGCCCGGTAGTCTCAGTGCCGACTTCAACAGCCCCAAATGGGTACTCCTTCAACACTTTGAAGGGGCCCGACCATCTAGAACGAAGCTTTCCCGGGAAGAGCTTCAAGCGGGAATTAAAAAGGAGAACCAAGTCACCTTCCCGAAACTCGCGGCAGTTGATGAACTTGTCGTGCCACCGCTTAGTTCGCTCCTTCTAGAGCCGGGAACTATCATACGCATCCAATCGGATCTCCTCGAGCTCATTTAACTGCAGCATCCTCTTTTCCCCCGCGGACTTCAAATCGAAGTTGAAGTGCTCGATGACCCAGTAAGCCTTGTGTTCTAACTCCACAGGGAGATGACAGAACTTGCCATAGACGAGCCGAAATGGAGTGGTGCCAATAGGGGTTTTGAAGGCCGTGCGGTAGGCCCAAAGGGCATCATCGAGCTTGTCCGCCCAATCCTTACGTGATCTTGCAACCGTTTTCTCTAAAATGGACTTGATTTCCCGGTTGGAGATCTCGACTTGGCCACTAGTTTGAGGGTGGTAGACAAGTCCAAGCTTGTGATGCACTCCGTATTTCTTCAAAAGTGTTTCCAATTTCTTCTCTGTGAAGTGCGATCCATTGTCACTTATTAACACCCTCCGGATGCCAAAACGAGGAAAAATAGTCTTCTTAAAGAGCTTAGCCACGACTCTGGAGTCATTGGTAGGGCTAGCTACGGCCTCCACCCACTTGGAGACATAATCCACAGCGACTAGAATATACTTGTTTCCCCTCGAAGACGGGAAAGGTCTCATAAAGTCGATGCCCCAAACATCAAAGATCTCAACTTCAAGGATGAAGTTAAGGGGCATCTCATTCTTCCTGGACAGATTTCCCGTCCGTTGACAGTGATCATAAGCGCGGACATATGCATGGACGTCTTTGAAGAGCGAGGGCCAAAAGAACCCCGCTTGGAGCACCTTAGCAGCTGTGTTGGAGGTGCTAGCTTGTCCTCCATAAGGAGAGTCGTGACAATGGGAGATGACACTCTGAATTTCCCCCTCAGGAAGGCATCGCCTGGTAATCCCATCCTTGCACAACTTGTAGAGAAAGGGTTTCTCTCAAAAATATGTCCTGACATCGTGGAGGAATTTTCTCTTCTGATGGAAGGATAACTCATGGGGGAGGATCCCGGCAGCTTGGTAGTTCACATAATCGGTGAACCATGCGGCTTGTGCTGAGGTGATGCCCATAAGATGCTCATCAGGAAAAGCCTCATCAATGGGGAGGTCATGGCTCTCAATAATGAGCCTGGAAAGGTGATCGACCACGACATTCTCGGCCCCCGCTTTGTCTTTGATCTCCAGGTCAAACTCCTGGAGTAGCAGAATCCATCGGATGAGGCGAGGCTTAGTATCCTTTTTTCCAAGGAGGTGCTTGAGTGCAGAATGATGTGTGTACACAATGACCTTGGAGCATAGTAGGTAAGGCCTGAATTTTTCCATTGCATACACGACTGCAAGCAACTCCTTCTCAGTCGTGGTGTAGTTCTGCTAGGCCTCATCCAGTGTTCTACTAGTATAGTAGATCATTATTGGTTTCTTATCTTTCCTTTGCCCCAGAACTGCCCCTATCGCATGGTCGCTGGCATCGCACATGATCTCGAATGGGAGATCCCAATCTGGTGGTTGTATGACGGGGGCAGAAATTAGTGCCTGCTTGATCCTGTAAAAAGCCTCATGGCACTCATCAGTAAAAATAAACGGGGCATCCATGGTGAGCAGCTGAGTGAGGGGTTTAACGATTTTGGAGAAATCCTTGATAAAGCGGCGATAGAACCCCGCATGACTAAGGAAACTCCTTACCCCTTTTACCGAAGTAGGAGGGGGCAATCGCTCAATTACCTCAAATTTTGCTCTATCCACCTCGATGCCCCTAGCAGAAATGACATGACCAAGTACTGCTCCCTCATGTACCATAAAGTGACATTTTTCCCAATTCAACACCAGGTTGACTTCTTCACATCTATGGAGTACCTTGGTTAAGTTTTCTAAGCAAATTGTGAAGGTACCTCCATAAACGGAGAAGTCATCCATAAACACTTCCATGATATTTTCAATAAGATCAGAGAATATGGCGGTCATCCAGCGTTGGAAAGTCATCTTCTCCTGGTCATCAAGATGGATAAGAATCTGAAAGAAACCCGAATAACCATCCAGATAATAGAAGAACGAATGCCTTGCCAATAGTTCCAACATTTGGTCAATGAAAGGAAGGGGGAAATGATCTTTCCAAGTGGCTAGATTTAATCGGCGGTAATCAATGCACATTCGCCACCCGGTGACAGTCCTGGTAGAAATAAGTTCATTACACTCATTCTTTATGACAGTCATACCGCCCTTTTTGGGAACTACCTATACTTGACTTACCCACTCACTATCCGAGATAGGGTAGATAATCCCAGCATCAAGCAACTTAAGAATCTCCTTCTTAACAACCTCTTGCATGTTTGGATTTAAACGACGTTGAGGTTGTCGAGAGGGGCGATGACTGTCATCAAGAAAAATGCGATGCATGCAGAACGAAGGACTAAGTCCCCGAATATCATCGATACTATACCCGATGGCACCCCTATGCTTACGAAGCACATCCAGCAATTGTTCCAACTGGGGGCCATCCAAGTTAGCATTAACGATAACGGGATAATGATGGGAGGAGTCCAGAAACACATACCTGAGATGGGGAGGTAGAGGTTTTAATTCTACCTTCGGTGAGCATTCCTCTTCCTTCTTTGGGGTAGGCTCCTCCACAACGAAGATGTCTCTATAGGACTGCCTAGGCAGGTTGGCAAGAGAATCATTGAGGAGTTTGGCATACTCCTCCTTCTCAGTTGAACCGGAGTTAATGACATGGCAATCGGTCAAAGCGGCTTCCAATGGATCCTCCATAGAAAATCTAGCCTTTCCCTCCTCAATGAGGGCTTTCTCTAGTGTTGAGTTATTTTGATTAAGTTTTGATGATAACAAATCCAAGTGTAAAAATTTGTCCAAGTAATGTTGCTCCAAACACGATCTCCAAACAGGGCTAACTGGTGTTTTCTTTTGTGTATTAACTGGTTTGCTACATGTGAGAACAAGTCTTTAAAACAGGTTCTACTTGGTGGTTCTATATTAAGAACAACTCGATTGTAAAAGCATGTTGTTCCTAGACTCTAGCAAGATCAGCTCGATGTAAAGCATGTGGTTCCGAAACTCTAGCAATGCAAAGAACAACCCCAACAAACAAGGTGGCCTTGGTGTTCATAGCAGCTCTACAAATCTTGGACAAGATGACTGGTTCAAAACAAGAAGTCTTGGGTATATAGGTTTTATTTATTTAGACTCTTGTTAATATGCCAATATTGAAAACATCATTTTAAACACCTCTTGAATCGGCAGTTGCGCTAAGCGCTTCAGAACACCAGTTGCGAACAACCCTGCAAACAGGGTGCCTAGGGTGTTTCTGAACTGAAACGGCTATGCTCGATTATTTTGGAAAAATTTATTTCGGCTGGCCAAAAGCTCTAAAATACTTTCTTAAAATCCCAGGATATCTAATTAAGCCCTGGAAAGGATATTTTTGAGATACGAAATATTATGGGATATTTGCCAAAATTGTTTTGCTAAATATTTTCCAAAACCAAAAGATCTTTATCACCTATATTTTAGGAAGTGATTTATTCAAATTTCAAAGTTGAGATTTCTGGTTCCTTATTTGAAATTCTCCACGGTTATTTCAAATGAAGAGGATAAGTTTTTATCTTTTAGAAACAAATCCCTTTTATTTTGGAAATTTCTTATCCACTAGCCGTTTGGAAAATCCTTTGCTTGGAAATCTCTTTTGATGCCATACTTGCCAGATTCTCAGCAACTTGATTTTTTTACCGTTGATCTTCTTGGTTAAAAGCTTAGCTCTTCTCTCCCATTCCAAGACAGAACGCATATTGAGAAAACACAGTGTGGTAAAAAGAAAAATTATGAAAACCCGGTTTTTACTCAAAAGTAAGAAAAGATTTCTTGAGCTTCAATTCGCAAAGAAAACCGTGACAAGCTGTGTTAAATTGAGTTTTCAAACCATTGGCATAATAGGATCTTCAGTGTACCTTACATCTGCTTAGTGAGAAGCACCCCCAGTAAGGTGTTTTCAACCCTGATCTTGGATCAGAAAAGTGAGTGAGTGGTCCTCAGTCGTGTGGACTTTGGACGTGTCCAATCTGGTGAGATTTGGACGTGGTGTAACCGTTCTTAGGGAAGAAGGTTACGTGGTTGCAAGTTGTAACAAGGTGTGTTACATTTGTAACGAGTTAAGCCCGGTTATAGTGAAGTGGTTAAAAGCCTACACGAGGTAGGTCGTGGTTTTTCACACCTCAGTTGGGCTAGAGGTGTTTTCCACGTAAAAATTGTGTGTGCTTTATTTCCGCATTTATCTTGGTGATTTTCGTATTTGCAATATTTGAAAACACCCCTTGCAAACAAGTCAACAGGGTGTTCGTCATCTGAGAACAACCTCTGTCAGGGTGTTTGTTACTTATAACGCGAAAATCAGACACCACAATTCACCCCCCCTCTTGTGGAAGTATACTCATAAATTCAACAAGTGGTATCAGAGTAGGTTCTCTTTCAAAAGGCTAACACCTTGAGAGATTCTGAAGATGAGTACACCACAAGGAATTCTTGAAGGGCAATCCATTACTCGTCCACCCTATTTCAACGGCCAACATTATAGTTGGTGGAAGAATAGGATGGAGAACTATATTCAGGCAGAAGATTATGAGTTATGGATGCTTATCAAGAACGGGCCCCTTGTTCCCACCAAGGTGCTTGAAGATGGCAGGATGATTCCTAAGGAACCCAAAGAGTTTGATGCTGAAGACTATAAGAAAATGGAAAAGAATGCTAAGGCCAAGAAGCTATTATATTTCGGCCTAGGTCCAGATGAATACACTCGCATCTCTGAGTGTGAATCAGCCCAAGCTATCTGGAACGCCCTGCAAGTTGCTCATGAAGGTACGGTCAAGTTAAACAATCTAGAATTGAGCTACTTATGCGACAATATGAGTTGTTTGATATGGGTGATCGTGAAACTGTGATGGATATGTACACACGGTTTACCCACATCACAAACGAATTAAAATCTCTGGGAAAGTCTTTCACCACTGAAGAGTTGGTGAGGAAAATCATCAGAATTTTACCTCGTATGTGGGAGGCCAAAGTGACAGCCATCCAAGAGGCTAAAGACACGAACAAGATCACCCTCAACCAGTTGATTGGCAATCTTCAAACCTATGAACTTAGAAAGAACTCACAGCAAAAAGAGGAGCAGAAGAAGGATCACGGGCTTGCCTTGAAAGCACATGAGGACACTGACTCTGACCCTGAAAATGAAGACATGGCCCTAATGACCAGAAAATTCAAGAAATTCTTCAAAAAGGTCAAGGAAAGCAACAAAAGAAAAGACTTCAGTAAGTCCAGAAACACCCCCAAAGAACAGCTCACAGGGTGTTTCAAGTGCGGCAAACCAGATCACTTAATCAAAAATTGTCCTCTGCTTCGAGAAGATCAGATGCCCGAACAACCTCGAAAACAGGGTCAAAAACACCCTGTAAATAATCTGGGCAAGCGTTTCTTGAGAGCTATGCTGGCTGCTTGGGGAGATTCCGCTGAGGATGAAGGAGAATCTGAAGCTGAAGAAGAGGGTGTAACACTGATGGCACAAAGTGATTCAGATTCAAATGATGAATCAACAATCAGCCTCTCAGATCTCAAGAACAAGGTACATGGTCTTAACAAAGCTACTTTAGAAGAACTTCTATATAATGTGATAGACACCTGTGCTGATCTAAAAAGAGAAGTTCGTGACCTAGAGCTTGAAAATGAAATTCTTAAAAATGAAAAACTTGGTTTACATGAAAATATTAACATGCTAAAAAAAACCTCTTTATAAAAGAAGGAGATTATACTCGAGTGGAAGAAAAACTCTTTGAGGTGGAAGGAATGGTTGACGACTTGCTCAAAGAGAACAAGAGCTTGCATGCTAATATAGAAAAACTGGAAACCGAACTTGCCACGACCAAGCGTTGGAACAAGTCCTCACAAGCCCTTGATTGGTTAAACACTCACCACAGTCGAAACAAAAAGGGACTTGGATATAAGCCTAAATGGACCGTTTACCCAATACATAGGAAGTATGTGGGATTACCTGAAAACATCGTTTGCTTTCATTGTGGTAAAACGGGTCATTATAGATACACTTGCCCTTTAAGAAAACATGCCAATGAAAAGAATGAAAGGTATGTGAAACAAATTTGGATTAGAAAAGATGAGCTTTACATGTCTAAAAGAATGGGACCCAAGTGGATCTGGGTTCCCAAAACTAACCCGTGATTTGTTTTGCAGGCTGAAGTGAGAGAGAACAACCTTATGAACAACCCCACCAACACCCTTAAAAACAGGCAGTTGTGGTTTGTTGATAGTGGGTGTTCACGGCACATGACTGGTGAAAAATCAAATTTTCTCTCACTTGCAGCTTTGAATGGTGGGAGTGTAGCATTTGGAAACGGCAAATCTGGGACAATTGTCGGTATAGGTAATATTGGTAAAACTCTCTCCCACTCAATTGATAATGTGCACTTAGTTGATGGGTTAAAGCACAATTTGCTAAGTGTGTCCCAACTGTGTGACAAGAACAACCTAGTACTGTTTTCAAAAACACGTTGTTTGGTTGTGAATGACGACACAGGAGATGTTGTGTTGAGGGGGAAGCGATGTCAAAATGTTTATAAAGTTAGTATTTCCACTCTTCCCCAAAATAATCTGACTTGTTTAAATGCATTAAATGATGATATAATGCTATGGCACAAGAGACTAGGTCATGCAAGCCTGTCCTTGTTAAATAAACTTGTTTCCAAGGATTTGGTTGTTGGACTACCTTCCATCAAGTATAATGATGACAAGGTATGTGAAGCTTGTGCAAAAGGAAAACAAGTCAGATCTTCTTTAAAATCTAAAAAGTGTGTAAGCACTA
>JACYFF010031959.1:37917495-37928157 GCA_017589665.1 Selenicereus undatus | reverse complement strand
TGTGTGTGTGTGTGTGTGTGTGTGTGTGTGTGTGTGCACATATACATATAGAGGAGGGTTCAAGTGAGCGCCTCCTCTTAGCTAAGCACTACAAATTGGCTGAGCACCTTTAATCCTAGCCGTTAAATCTTGATTTAAGGGCTTGAATTACATGGTACTTTATAAGTATTTTAAAAAAAAGAGAGATAAAATTGTGAGGGGAGGGGTTGATGTTTCACGCCAGACCTGTGTCTTTCCGCCATCCGGAAAATAGTACCTTACAAACGTATGTACCTTATTAGGTACATATGCTGCGCGTACAGTGCACAGCCTCACACTTATAGCAATTAAAAACGATTTAATTTTGCTTGTTGACACAAAAAAATTGCTGCAATTGAGGAAAAGTTCCCTGTGGTTGGGAAAAGATTCACTGCATTGCATAAAAAATTCATGGGATCAAAATTAAGATGTAAAACTGTGGAGTAAATACTAATGTTTTCCATATTTCACCATTGTCATTATCGCACCACAATCGCAATGTGACTTACATATGCTTATATAGCTGTGTTGATATGCAGATATTGTTTCCATTGTTTCAGAATGTATATTACTTTGTTGTGTGCTTCAATTTCTTGGCAAAGAAGGTGGATATTATCCATTTTGTTAGTCATAACAATGTGGACAATGGTGCTATTCTTGTTTATGTCAGCCTCTTGGTAATTTTGTACATTACCTTTTCGTCCTTTTGATATTCTAATCCTCTAACATTTGAAGTTACCTATTATAAATATATACTACTTTTTTTCCCTAGGTTCGTTGCTTCTCAAAGTATTTTCCTGATAAAATCCCTAAATCAACTAGGGGTAAAGCTATTTCTATGGAGAGTTTGCAATTGGAACAAATGAAACTACCTTGGATGGAAGTTTCAACAAAAGCTTATCCTAACTCAGGGGTGTATGCAATGCGACACTTGGAGATGTACATAGGAGATGTTGAGAAATGGAATACCGGGTTTAAGAAGTTCAATGTCAGTTCACTTTTTTTTCCCTTGTTATAATTAAGTGAAATATATCATCAAATGTTTTGACAAGTTTTTTTCTCTCAACAAGCACCCTTGTTGAAGAAGCCCATCCATCCTGTCTACTTACCAAGGGTCACGTCCAGATGGATTGAGAGTATAATTGCATGTAATAAAGGTCCATATGTCTAGTTACATATATCAGCTATGTATCGAACAAAATGAAATATGGCTTGAGGCTTGAAATCCTTAGGGTCCTCCATGGAGAACTCCTTATAACTCCACAATGCCTTATCTTCCAACAATCATCAGAGATTTCTCTAGCATAACAATCACAACATTCTCAAACAAAGCCTCAAAAGAGAGGAGATTAACGACCAATCTGTCTTAAAAAAGGACTTAAATTTGCTTCTTGACCCAAAAGGTTCACTGCAATTAGGGAAAGGTTCCCTGCAGTTTGGAAAGGATTCACTGAATTGCATAAAACATCTGAATTTTGCTTCTTGGCACAAAAGGTTCACTGCAATTGAGGAAAGGTTCCCTTCAGTTGGGAAAAGATTCACTGCGTTGGGTAAAAGATTTTTTGGATCAAAATTAAGATGTACAGTTATGAACAATACCCTATCACTGAATAGGAATCAATAGTAGCATGCACATCTACAACCACCAAAACAACTCTATCATTGACAAATTCAATTAGCTCTAATATCCACAAAATATTAATTTGTGTAAAAAGAAATGATGGTGTCCTCATGCTATCAATTTTGATATTCATAGTGTCACCAAATATTTCAAAGTGCACCATCTCTGACAGACGCCGTGGTACATGCCACCTGCATCAACAAATATTTTGTCCTTTAATTATAAAATTTTTCTAACTATATTTGTTAAAATATAGAGTGATCTTGTAGTTTATCACCTTAGTAGTTGCAGCTTAAACATTAGTGTTGCACATGTTGGGATCCTCCGGAGCCCGTAGACCACTTTTTGCCTCCAAAAACCACATAAGCTACTCCTTTAATTATAAAGTGAAAATGAAACTTTTTCATTATCTCTTTAATTAAATTTTGAGAATTTGAGTACAGTGATATTTCAGTAATTATTATGTTCATTTACTTATAGTTATTCCATGAATAACAGAATTTGAGACGGTTAACCATTCTTATTTTTTGGTGTATCTTTCTAAAAATATAGTGAAACCTTTGTACACTGCAGTGAACCTTTTGACCAAATCAGTGTACCTGCTTTGGCAGCTTATGTGCAACGATTTTTTCTATTACAATCATGCCTTTGGGAAATTTTGTCGAACACCTTATGTGCAAAGAATGTTGACTTTAAAAGTTGCTCTAGGTAGACATACTTTACATTAAAGATTGATATATAATTGTTTGTTTGAGGAATTTTATCAAACATACCTCCAGCATGAACTCCTAACAGTTGTAACTCTTCAATAAACAAATTTTCTGCTTCAGCTATAATTTGTTCCTCAAAATCCATTAATTTAAGTATGTATTCTTGCTAATTTTCAAAGAGAGTTTTCTGCCACAGCTATAATTGTTTGTTTGATGATGAATCATGTATCTGCTACTTTGTATTGCTGAATCATGGTGAACGTTTGTATGGTGCGCCACCCAAATTCAAAGGGAAAAGGTCCAATTACAGCATGAGAAAGGGTAGTGTAGTTAAGTTTGTTGGGCCCAATTAAGTCAACATTTAGACTGGTCAAATTCAAATTAGGTTTGTTGGGCTCAAAAATTTCAAGTTTATTGGGGCAAGGTAGTGGGAGGCCTCTTTATATAGGTGTGTATATTAACATGGTACATGGGGTATGTACCATAGACCCATTGCCGCCATCCTCCCTTCTCTCTCCTCTCTGTCTCTGTCTCGCTACACCAGAGTCACCGGAATCTCTCGCCACATCCAATGGCTCTCTCTCTTTCCTCTTCTCTTGTGTCTGCTGTTGAGGCCTCGCCGAAAACTGCTGCGACAGGCTCCCTTCGCCAGACAGCCACCACGACAACCTCCCTTCGCCAGCCAACGGACTCGACCTGATGGAGTCTGCTGGTAACGATTCGCCTAAATCTGCCTCTACCCGGCACCCCTCGTTGCCACCTCCGGCCACCTGATCGAGTCTGTTAGTAACCATTCTCATTTCTCATCTTCCCCCATCAAGCTACCCTCCCTCCCCACCAAAAATGCCATGGGGCTCTCTCTGTCTCCCTTTCTTCTCCTGGAAGCCCTTGTTGTGCCACCTCACCCAGTCAAGAACGTCGTCGATTGAAGGCTCACTGCACTCCAATGAATCACCAATGCACGCATGTTATCTGCTTTCCAATGAAATTTCAAACGCCGATTAGGCGCGGACGGTTTTCAAACGCAACACACTCTTGTCTTTTTCGATGGTTATCAAACATCTATTAAGCTCATGCGTATGTAGTAAGTTTTTTTAAAATTTTTTATGTGAATCTATTAGGGTTTATGATTCCTTTTATTTTGGGGGTTTTGCTACTTCATAGTGAGGATTTTCTGTATGACTATGTTACGCAATAATTTGTCGCATTTTACATGCCTTTTCCGCCTAATCTTAGCTCGTATAATAACGTAATCCTTAGAGTTTTTCTTGTTTTATTAAGTATTCTTTGAGATTTTTACTTGTTTTGTCTATTCTTGCAGGTAATAAGTTGAACCAAGCAATTACCGCGAAAACGGGCAAAAAGGGTCAAAACAGGCAAAAAGACGAAAAAACGGGAGCCATCCGGCAGAGCCGGCCAGCAATGTGGCACACCCACACCGTGCCACATGGCACGGTGGGGCCGTGCCATATAGGCATGGTCGTGCCTCCCCCCTTGTTCACCGTTCACTCGGGTTTTTCTATTTAACCCTCCTTCGTGCATTTTTGTGGGGGGTCGCTTAGGGGTTCGCTTAGGTCTTCTCTCTGGCGATTTTAGACTAGATTAGTTTAGGTTTTAGCAAATAAAACCTCAATAGGAGGATTAGTTTAGGATTGAAGATTGTAATGTTGGATTCAACTTTTGGATGTCAAGTTCCTTCATCAATTCAAGACGAAGTTTTCTTCTCATTTCTCTATTTATTTCATAGTTGTTCTTGTTTATGTTTTGTTGGTTTAATTCTTGTGTTTGATTTGTTTAACCTTTTATGATTAGTTTTCATTGTTGATTCATGTTATTTAGTTGTTTAGAATTGTTTTATTTCATTCTCTTTGTTACGTTCTTCAAGTTTATGTTCTTAGTTGTTAGTTTAGGTTTTGATGTGTTTGTGATGTTTAGTTGGTAGATTGTGTGGAATTGGGTTGTAATTAGCTTCTTGATGGCTAATTGATCTTGTACTAGGCCTAACCATACCCAATCTATGCTTAGAACCTAGAGTTTTTCCTCATGCCCGCCAAGTGTTCGATGAAATGCTTGAGAGAGCTTTCATCCATATTTTTGGCCAATTGACTTCTGCTGAGAGGTGAGGTCAATTAGCTAGTGTGGGAGAGGGAACAACCGAGTTCGGGACATGAAAATAGTATCCGAATCGAGTTAGGTCCGGGGTTGCTAGTTTTGTGGTCTAATTCGACTAACCCCACGAAAAGTAGGTGGTTACGCGAATTAGACTAGCTCATGATCCTTGAGAGAGGGCTTGGGTAGTCTTTGATGGTGTAACCGACCATCTCTTGTTCATAGTGTGGTTTGCGTAAGTTATGACTCGTCTTGGTTAGTTGGTTCATTCATTGGTAAAATCACAGCTCCAAGTCGCTTGTTCTATGTTTGTAGTGTAGTTTAGTTTTCCCTCCTTCACCTTTGATCTCGCCTAGATTGATATGCTCTAGTGAACACTGATAGTTGGAAACACAATTCCCTGCGGACAACACCTCAAGTACTCAATGATACACCTTGCACTTGGGGTTTATAAATATTAAAACTGTGTTTTTTCCCTAACAAGTTTTTGGCGCCATTGCCGGGGAATTGCTGTTTTTCAATATTGTGGTTTACTTAAGCATTCGAGGCTAGGCCTTTAGAAAATCCCCAAAAAAAAAATTTAAAAAATTTTGAAAAAAAAAATTTCCAATGGCAATTTTCCGTTTTCCCCAATGTGAGCAAGAATTATTTTACCGTTATTGGGATCGTTTACATGCTTATCTTGCTCAATGTGCTTCTTGTGGATGTTTATATGAGAAATGGTAAATATTGCATGTTGTTGATAAGGGTGTGAATTATGGGACCCATGCTCTTTTTGAGCATTGGGATTTTTATGCTAGAAATGTCGAAGAAGCTTGGGATTTTCTTGATTGGTTGGCTCGGGATACTTATGAATTTGAAACTAGTTGTTCTGATTCTTGTACCCCACCCCATTGCATCCCTGATTATGCCCCTCCTGTGTGCGAAATTTGCCATTGTTCTGACCACGCCAGTAATTCTTGTCCCTATTATATTTCTAATGAAAACTTTGCTAGACTTAGCAATATGATAGAGACAATGAATAAGCAACAAGTTGATTTTGTTGAGTTTGTTAATGAACTGCAAGAGTATGACCTATCACCCGAGACTGACCTTAGTTCTAATGCTCCTAGACTTGATGTCAATCTGTGTGATGATGGTGCGTCTTTTCCTCCTCTAGAGTCCAGACTAGAGGACGTACTCGACCCTCCCTTGACCACTTCACTCATTGTTGCTCCATCCTTTCCTAATACCCTTTGGGACAACACTGTGTTTATCATGACCTTTCCTGATACACCTTCCCCTTTAACTCAGTCGACGGAGTTCGAGGTAGGTGAGACCATCGGCGTTAGCGCTAGTGTTGATGAGGATGATACTTGGTCTGAGTCCGACAATGTTTCTATTGAGGTGCATGATTTTCATGAGACTCCCACAAGGACTTCATGCATGGATGTTGTGGTTACAGGACCAACTAGTCCTGATTTTACTGAGAACATATCCCCCAACTCTCTTGATACATTCCATACTTCCTATTCTTGTTCACCACCCTCCCATTCCCCTAAGTGTTGTAATATGTCACTTATCGATCCTCATGTGATACTTGAGGGGAATGAGGTTGACTGTTGTAAGTCTCTAGGTACTTTTAGAGGGTATGACCTCTTTCTTGATCCTTATCATCTGTACCTAGAGGGCATGCCTGGAGAAATCGTATTGATTATTGCATTCGATTATTCTGCTGATTTCTCCCAGGTATTTGGTGAGTTTAAGAGGGCACTAACTTTGTTTGCTCAATCTTTACCAGTGTTCTCTTACTCACACCATTCTAAGCTGCATGCAGCAATGCATGATAAGCTCTTACAAGCTTTGACTGCATCCGAGCTGATGACTCGCATCTTGAGCGGCAAGGAGTGGCTGATGCTCCTTATGTCATCGTGGAATAGTTCGGGTACATTCAGTACCCGACCTGGTATACTCGTTCTCACTCTCCCCCCTTCTTCTTATTTTTTATATTTATTTTTTTCATTTTCTCTCTTTTTGTTTTTGTTTAGTCGTGGATATTAGGATTATGTTTTTGTTGGTGATCATCTTGTGGTGAAATTTGGATGTTGTTGAGCCATTGATGGCTATGATCACCATTTTTGTGTTTTTATGGATATTTATTGTGTTGTTATTAGTGGTGTTGCTTGGTTGGTTTATACATGTTTTTGGTGGTGTTAGTTTGTATATATGTGTGATCTTGTTTTTGTTTGGGTGAGATTGTGCTTTTGGGAGAGTGTGTTTGCTTGTGTATATATGTGTCGATTTTGTATGTCTTGTGTTTGATTTTGTTTTCTTTACTTTTGAGTGTTGGTGATGACTCACGGCTCCCAATGAGGACATTGTGAGATTTAGGTGTGGGGGTGGGGTCGTCATCTCCCCTTTTATTCTTGTTTTTGTGAAATTTTCATTATTTTTATGTAATTATTTTTGTGTAATTTTTTTCAATTTTCCTCCTTTTTGTATAAATTTTTTCTTTTCCTTTTGAATTTAGGGGAGTTTTGTACTATTTAGATCAGTCTTAATCTCCGGTACCTTAGCTATTAGCTCGTATATAAATATAATGTGTGTGATAGATATTCATCCTCAGTCTGTCATTTTAGACCTCAGTTCTAACCCCAAGAGTCCATTGTAATTTTGCAATCCAGTTCTGATTTATGTATTGTCATCATCCTATATTCTTAGTCTTCCATGATTGACTCTCCCACTTGTCTACTGCACAGTTCCCTTTATATGTGCTGGCACCACCTTTTCCAAAGCGAAAGCAAAAAAAAAAACAAACAAATTCAAGCGCTACTGGGTGTATCCCTTTGAGGCATGGCATGAGTTTGTATTGAAAAAAATAATGGAAAGAAAAAAAAAGTGGGGAAGAAAAGAGTTGGAAATGACAAGTACCCCTTTGAGGCATGTGCTACTGGGTGTTACCCTTTGAGGCAATACTGCTACTGGGGAAGCCTACTTTCCATGCTAGCCATTCAAAAAGGTAGCTTGTGTCAGTGAAGTGGGATTGCGTTTGGTTTTTGTTGGCCAAAGTTTTAGGGTGATGATACACATGCACACCAGGCACCAGGATGGATTCATTGTTGTCATGCGTCGTGGGGTGAAAAGCTGATGTCTGGATGTCATTCTTTGGGAAGATGTGTCCTGAAATGCATATAATGCTTGTGTACAGACTGATACTTGAGTTACTGGGGGGTTTTGGTTGATCCGAATATGTACAATTTACCCCGATGTATATATTGTGTTTTGTCATTTTCATTTTTTCGTTTTTGTTTCTATTTTCTTTGTTTCTATTAAAACTTGTTATGGTTTTAATTACCGCAAGTGCACGGCGTAGCTGTAGCTAGCAACCGGCAAGTGCGGGTCGAATCCACAGGGAACTTGGCTTCAACTACCAGAATTAATTAAACAACTCAAGCTAGGCAATCACAATTTTGGGTTGAAGACTAAACTAAGAGAAACGATAGCAACTAAAAAGTGAAGTAAACAGCAGAATAGAAGGCACCTAGGTTGGAATCAACAGCACGAATATGCTGGTGAATCAGTTACTAACCCAATCATACATTCCCAAGCATGCATCACAAATGGATAGATTGTCAATTAAGCCCATTCCTCCCTCTCTCAAGGGTCGAACACTAATCCTAGAACCATAGTCGCCTATTTTCATGGGGCTAAAGGTTGAAGGATTACAAGATTCACAATCTCTAATCCCAATTAGAACTTAACTATTTTCATGTTAAAATCCTAATTGTCTACTAAGACGCACTAGGTAAAGGTTTCGTCTCTCAATGCTCCCCTAAACCCCAATAAAAAGGATGAATGCTCTTTCGAGCATTTCATCTAGCATGTGGCTTGTGTAGTAAAATTCATAATTTGCAAAACTATGGGGGGACATCGATTGGCTTAGTACAGGATTCAACTATACATATTCGACATCAATCCCAACCTAAGTTGAAGGATTTAGCCTACAATCATGTTTCTAACGACAACCAAAACATTCAATTCAATAAACATCGCAACCAAAACTTAAGTAATCAAGAACAAGAAGAGAGAGAAATAGAACCAAGAACCTGGAATTAATCGCATGAATTAATCGTAGAATGAACTTCGATCCAATAACGAATTCAAAAGTATTGAGAACAAAACTATCTATTAAAACCTAAAAATCACCTAAGAGCGTTCTGGGAAACGAAAACTGAAATAAAACTGAAAACTGAATAATGTTCAAAGCAGCCCGAAGGAAGATTTAAGTCGCGATGCGGAACGGTGGCGGCACAGTCGTGCCCCTAGGCACGGCAGCATCGTGCTAAAACACTGCTCCCATCACCCCCCAAAACGGCACAAGTGGCACAAGTGTGCCACTTGGCACGACCCAACCGTGCCACTTGGCTGCCCAGCCAAGTGTGCCGGCTTGGTTGGGGGTTGGCCGTGCTACGCGGGTCCGGTTCCGTGGGACTTTCGTGTGGCGCTCTTCTGCAGCTTTTCATGCCTTTTTGGCACTCCTTTCTGCTAAATATTGTTCATCTTTCCGTTTCTTCAATGCAATTCCTGAAAATATCGAAAGATGTTGTATGAGTAAAAAGCATGCAAAAGGAAGTCGATTTGACCCTTCCTTAATGCAATAAAGCGTGAAGACGGGGAAGGAACTAGGTCAAATACGAGCTAAAATAGTGTAAAATAGAGGTTCATCAGACTACAACTATAATTAGAGAAATTGGAGGTGAAATACAAGAAAGCTTCAGGCAAGTAAATTTTAATTCCATTTAAAATGTTCAATGTTATTTATGTTGTGAAAAACATATTTTTTAATTGTGTGGTCTGACTTTTTTGTAATCTAAGTTCGTTTTTGTGTTTGATTTATGTTAATTCCATAGTGAAATTTTGCCCTAAGAAAAGAAAGAAAAACACAAAAGGGGATTGAATAGATGGATGATGAGGAAGGACATTCATTTGGGAACATGCGGTTTTTGTTGTTTGAGTTCATTAATGTCAAAATCAAGGTATATCAACTGCTTGCTTGCTCATGGCATGTGTGTATTTTGGTTTGATATGGGTTTTTGTAGATTAATTTGTGTACGAAATGCTATTAAGTAGACCAACATATTCTTGTCCTAGGATCTGGGAAGTTGTTGTGATAAGCTTGGTTTTCAGTTGCTTTCTGTTTAAAATTTGAGTTGTAACTGGAATGAACTATTCAATTTGGTGCTAGAAGATGAGAAGAATGATTTGTGCTATCAAATACTAGAATGGTGATAAATTGTTGAAAGCACATATGTATTATTTACTTTATGCTCTCTGGATCTGTTATGTATGCTCTTGGTTTGTTGGTTTGTATTGATGCACCTCAAATGAGACCAGACAGAAGCTTTGGGAATGGAAAGCCAACTTTAGGGTAGTAAAAGATCTTTAGAGTTTCTGACATTTGAATTTGTTGGTAGCTTGGGTTTAAATATTTGAAATAGGCATTATCAGAATTCCTTGCTATTGTTTGTTACTGTGATGCATGGCAGGGCATCTGACTCTTATTTGTTTCATTCTTGGTGTGCTATTCCTCTGTCTTATGGTCTGCTGATTTTAACCTGAATTCAACTTTTCTTCTTATTTGCAAGTGATTTTATATAGCCTATTAGCTCAATGGAAGAGCGTTTATGCAAATTGCATAAAAGGTGCAGATTCAATTCCTACATAGACTTCATTGGTGATTCGTTGTGAATTTAGAGGAATGTACGTATTTGACACGTTAAAAGTTTAAGCTCCAATGAAAGGAAACAAGTCAGAGACGTATCATTGGAGTACAAGTCTTGAAATTGTGGAACAAAACATAAGAGTATTACACTAGTAGCCTATGCGGGAAACGAAATGTAAGCAAAACTAAATGAACATGCTACAAAAAGTTTCGACCTCCAACAAAACTTCTGACCATAAAACGACCTCCAATATACTATTTAATCTATAGGATTTCACCCTTCATCCTCCAATTGACCTTAAAATCCTCATAATCAACAAATTTAAATGCAGTACAACAGGAATTAGATCACTCGGCATATCTTTACAACTCCACGGCATTTTTTGTGGGGAATGGGGTAGCCTGATTTGGGAAGATCAGAAATGACAATGGTTACTAACATAACCCATCAGGTGGACGGAGGCGGCGACGAGGGAGGTTGGGCAGAGGCGAACTCAGGCGAA
>JACYFF010031959.1:37893558-37906058 GCA_017589665.1 Selenicereus undatus | reverse complement strand
ACCGTACCACAAAAATCTCGAACCACTCATAGTTCTTCCTCAAACCATCCAACTACCATCTCGGTTTCAATTTCACAATCTAGCATCCTAATCATTATGATATACTGAAAAGCGATACATAACATACACAACTTAACGATGCTGGACTTACCGATTAAACAACTAACAATTAGCAGAGCGCTGCAACCAACGGTTATAACCATGCACACACACACACACACATATATATATATATATACATATAAGTATTCATACGAACTTAACTTTAAACGGACGTCTAATATGTTAGGTGAGACTAACTAAGCATGAAACGATTCACTATTTAGGCTAATATGGTCATTTGGTCATAATACGATTCAAGTGTTTTACTAAGCATGCTTATTTATACCATTTAAGCTTAACATGAATCGAATCTCTATTTAAGCGCAAAACAATTCACTTATTTAGGTTAACTTGGTAATTTAGGCATAATACGATTCTACGCTTTCGTTTATCATATCAATGTTACTATTCGAGTCGACCTTTCAAATATGCGTTAACTAAATATACTAAACTTGATTTTAAACATGCATAGCTTACTTCGAACCAAACTTTCAAGCACGTGTTAACTGCATGTACTAAAATCGATTCTAAGCATTCATATTTCGTTTGGAAACTATTAATTAGGCATGAGCTAACTAAACATGTTTGAATCGATTATAAACAAGCATAATTCATTTCGAAGCCATTTTTCGAGCATGAACTAACTAAAATAACATGCATCGATTCGAGGCATCATTCGCTGTCTTGACATTGCATTTCAAGCCTATTTAAGCCATTCAAACATAACATAACTTTAGGCATTCACTTATTACATCGAAGCTACTAATCAAGTCAACTTTTCAGGCATGCACTAACTGAATTTACTTGAATCGAATCTAAGCATGCATAACTCATTTCGAACTATGTTTTCAGGCGTGAACTAACTAAACTAACATGTATTGATTCAAGCCACGTTCGAGTATTAATCAACTAAACTGACATTTAACGATTCAAAGTCGTTTTTCAGGCATAAACTAACTAAACTTAGCATGCATCGCAACTTAAAGCTTAAAATGATTTCGAAACTACTAATACTTATGAGGTGAGAAACATCCACGTTGATTCCACGCTAGAGACATGCGATTTAGCTTGAATTGAGGCCAAAAATCGAACATCAACAGCCAGATACTCCTCTGCTCTTCGTGCATGACTCGACCTAGCCCAAACCCAAAAACCCTAACTTGTGTTTTTTGAGACATTTAAGCATGGTTAAGGAGGATTCAAGGTGGGGATTCCACTTAAAGGAGTAGAGGACTTCAAAACTCACCGCGCATATATGATTTCGGCCGAGTGTCAGGCCGTCCTAACGCCTGAATCGGCCTAGCCATGGCCGATTTTCGCTCAGCCTCGGCACAAGTTGGTCGCCGGCAGCCAGGAGAGGCGGATTGGGGCTTAAAACCGGCGAGTATGGCGTGTGTGAGGTGGGGAGATGAGGGAGACGGTGGTGGTGCCATGAAGACCTTGAAGAACCCCCCCTCGCTTTATTTTGCTGCTGAAGAAGAAAGGGGCTTTAGCCCCCCCTTTTGATCCTTTTTCTTTTTTTTTTGTTTAATGACTCAATCAACTAGAATCGCTAGTCCAAACTCGATCTCTTATTCTAAACCCAATCGTTAATACGACCTTCTATCAACTATTCGCATAGGTTCGATTTATTAAACATCGAACGACTTCTAGAGTTGACAACCTAATCGTTTTCAGGAAACGACTAAATAAATTGAATAACGACTAAATTAAACTATCCATATAATTTAAAGGCATAAATGACACGAATTAACTTTGAAATCAATAATAGCAATAATAATCCCTTTTTATAAAATTATAGTTCTCAAAAGCACATCGATAATCAATTAACTCATACAGTTATTAAAAATACGATTTTATAATATAAAAAGGTAATACAATTAGCTTAACGGAAAAATAGAAACGCGGGTCTTATACTCTTCCCCCCTCAAAAGAATTTCGTCCTCGAAATTCTAAAGTCCATAGCTAAGTCACCTACATTATGCAAACATAAAGGCACGGCCTATGCAACTCATAACACAATCCGAAAGCTTGTTTTACAATTATTTGAAATCGAAAGTGAGCTTATGGTATCCAGTCTTCTCTTCGCCAACCTCATCAAGCATCTACTCGCTCTATTTAGGCACCGAGGGCAAATCGCATTGGAGAGGGGCAAATGAGTTGGCGTGGAAAACCATATTGAACTCATTTTTGAAAGGGACAAGGACCTTGAATCACCTACGCACTACTCGTATCACGACAAGGAGCTCTATGCACATGCATCGCTATGGGTTGGCGTCGAAGGGTATGACTTCAGGCCGCAACAAACAAGGGTCATAACAGTTAACTCTGAGACCCCTATGACACTCTAGAGTGATAAGAACAATTCATAACATCACGTAAGTTCACCTTAGCACAATGACATAGCATGAAATCAATAATTCAACGTTTTTACCCAAGAATTACATGCAACATGAATTAATCCATCATGTATATGTGGTAAACAACATGAAAGAGTATGACAAATTCGACCACCATTAATCACGTAAGAATATAACTTGGGAGGTTACATCATTATAATATGGGTCGATGCACAGTACTAAGTCCGTACAGGTACACACATCAATTGTATAGGGGAGAAAATATATGGTTTCTTGGGTGTGGTGGCTTTGGTATAAGGTTCTTATAGCTAGCGTTGCCTTTTTACAACTCATACATCATTTTGGTTGGTTATATTGACAACTATGCCTCACAACTCAATGAAAGGTTATGGCAAAGACTCCTATATGACCCTATGTTCAACCAACACATTTGGCGTGCTCATAGGTGAGTGCGTGCATATATAGACGCATCTTGAGAAACAGTAATGGTAATATGCAAAACAGTACCATGCCTAGTTACCAGATAACTAGTTTGGAGGGATAGCCTCACATAATAGCCAAGGTATGGTGAGACCGCATTAGCAGCACGCATTATGTCTAGCAAAGCATCATTCAAGGTTTTCATATCATGTATCGCATAAAGCTCGTCATGCATAACACAATACAAGCTAACTCAATCGTATTATGCCAGGACACCCGGTTGAACCTTGCCAGGGGTTGGGTTGTTTTTTTTTTGTTTTTTCACATATCCATTCATATGCCTTAAGGTCAAGCATCCATCTAAAGTCACGGGTGTGCTAGCACGTGGTATGGCTAAAGTATAGAATGTACAAGGCATATACAACTGCGAATGCGAACTCCTACGTCACAAGATCTTTTTACTAGCCACTCAATCAAACATAAGAGACATAGACCTCAGTTCGAATAGAAGATGAGTAACTCCCTTACAATCATGATTATTCTAGCATGCCATTCAATGATGCATACAGAGATAAACATTTCAAAGCAAAGGTTACAATTGCGCAATTACACTATGGTATATGTGCACAATCAGCAATTTAACCACAACACAAAGACTATATGTTATGCAGTGATTAGCTAACTATGACTACATGAAGCAACAACTCATGTAGGTTGAATTCTTTGGCCAATTAAGTGACATACCCAACAAGAATCAAGTCGAAGAAGCACCCCATAGCTTACTTACTTTACCATCAGTTAATAAACATACGGTTGGCCCTGCATATCATTCTAAGTGACTATATAAGCTTTCAAGGTCCATACTTTGTGCATAACGCCATGGTTTCAAGTTCACAACTAATGTCACATAAGGGGTTATTTAGAAGGGCATACAGGATTGCATTTCTCATTTGCAACCTAAGGTCAAGGTATGTCGTGAGACTTGTTAAATCATCAAAATTAGCCATCAATCGACTAACAGGTGTAAGAACAATGGCGTCATAGTCTTACGGATATACATTGAGGCTTTGCAATATATTTGACTCACAAGGTAGTCACTGAGGTCCGAGGAGCTCCTAGTACAGGTGGGAAGGTGGAACCTTCTACTCAAGGCATTCCGACTTCTGAACTTGGCATTAAGATTTAAGAAAATGCTGAAAAGGGTGTATATCGTTGCCTCGGGATGTAAAAAGGCGATGCATGTGGTATAACAATTCCAAAGTCTGTCAAGACATTCCTTTCATCTCCACTCTAGGTGTGATAGGGTTGATATGGCCAGGACACAATCCAGCCTATCAATAAAAAAAATGGCATTCCGTGTCACTATGAGTATAGCGCTCAGCTGACTCAAGGGTAACAGTAGTCGCATATAGGGGTATAAAGAAGACTCCACATGCAGATTGAAACTACATCTAAGTGTCAATAACACGTATAGGATAACACTTAGGTAACAATCAACAGGACTCTACCACAATCACTCATATTGGCATGCACACACACGAAGCTATCACTTAGCCTCCTTAACAATCAAACATTCATGTAAAAAGGGTTATTGTCTAAAAGAACTTCCAATTAAGACGACTAATCCATAATCATTCACAACTTGTCATTTAACAAGTCAAGCAGCGTACGCATCTCGACAAGTATGCATTCAAAACATTTAGCTTCACATAGAAACTTATCACAGTAGTACAGACTTGAGTGTTATTATAAAGCGAGTGCAAGCCTTCAAATGCAGCATTAAAGCCTAACTTCATAATTAGAAAGGTCTTTGAATGTGATGCAAAATTTTAACTCACTATTTAGGAAGGACTTAAACTTTCAAAATCTCTAGGTTCTCAAATGAGAAATAGCTTGACTGCCTCTAGCACTTTCCCTACCAACCATTGAGTACGTCTGCTCACTCCATTATGGGGCCCGAGGAGCAAATCATACCTTAGGGGCAAGGATGAGCTTAGAATTCAAGCCTTTGATTTAATTCAAAAAGACGCATTCATAAAACAATCATTGTTAAGCTAACACCAGTCTATACTTTAGCAAATGGCTCACTTAAGCAATCAATCAATTAGCTCAAGCCACACATAGCCAACTAAACGTCCTAACCTTCATACCAAAAGTACATTTGCACTCAAAAGCACGGCGCTTAGCACCACATTATAAATGCGTTCCTAGTTCACTATATAAAATGCAAAACTCAGGTCGCGGCCTATGGTCACAGGACCATGCTCTGATACCGTCAATGTAACACCCCCATCCCCTAGGGGCGAAAGCGTTACGTTTTCTTAACTTTTTACTTAAATGTTGGGACGAAACGGACAGAGTTCCCCCTAAAAACTGACCATTTGCAGGCTAAAAGCCTTACAATAAATCCCTGCAAATCAACAGAAGCGTAAAACTTTTAAAGTAGGCCATAACACTTTTAAAGCAGGATCAGCCAGAAACCACAAATTAGCAATCGGATGCTTAACTAGAAGGAAAAGAGACTGGGGAACCTGCTGACATGAGGTCAAGTATTCTCTTGTTAACCAACTTTATGCCCCATCATGTCATTCTAGTACTGCTCGTCCTTTTGTCGTATTCTTGATTTGCAAATGAACTTGTTAGTAAACCTCATGAGATGCGTATGCAACACTTCATGACCTCTTCCTTAGAAACTATCTGTTATACTGATCATACCTGTAGAGATTGAGTTGTTATAGTGCAAGGGAGAATGCTCCCTGATGATTGGGTTCAAATAGAAATCTAGGGATGGGAAGCTATTGTGAAGGCAGAATGAATAGCTATGCATATAGTAACTTGGATTGTGAAACAAATGCAGGTGAAGTACCTCCATTAATTCCTCCAACTAAGCAATTTCGTGGACGAAATTCTTTTAAGGGGGGGAGAGTGTAAGGCCCGCGTACCTTGTTTTCTGTCAAGTTGTTGTAACGCCTTCTTACGTTATAAAAGTTTATTTTATTTAAGGATACGAGCTAATTAATTATTGACGTGCTTATGTGAGCAATGATTTTATTAAATAGAATATTTTTGTCGCGAGTAATAATAATATTATTATTAGTTTTGAAAATCTTTCGATGATTTTTAATAAGCGTTATTAACGAGTACTAAATCGATTAGGAACCCGAATGTGATTAGGTCGTCGACCTTAGAAGTAGTTCGATGTTATTAAATCGAACTTCGATATTTTTAGGAACGATTAATCGATGAAGGGCCCCGTTATCGATTTTGGGTTTAGAGTTCGGGTTATGAATTAGAGTAGCAGTATCGAGTATCGAACAGTTTGGGACAAAAAAAAATATAGAAGAGGGGCATTTTTGTAATTTTGCTAACCCCTTTCTTCTTTCCCCTCCTTCCCGTCGCAACCCCCCCCCCAGAACCCGACATCCCTCTCTTTCCTCTATTCTTCTTCTTCCTCCTCTCGTTCTCCACCATGAACGCACCAAACAAGCTCGAATTCGAGCTAATTTTCTCACACACACCTGCAAAACTCATCCATTCGGCCTCCCACACGAGCTAGCTTCCGATTGGTGCAAAGTCTAGGTGAAATCGAGCAAATCCACCACGTTTTTCTATGGTTTTGGAGCACGAATTCGGCATCCCAACACTTGTAAAAGCCAGCCATGCAATTCAGCATTTCGTTGTTTCGAAATCTCTATAATTGAAGGTAGAATTTGTTGTTTTCAAACACCCAATTCAATCTCATTCAGAAAGTGATTTTTGGGTCATTTCTAGGGTTCGAATTTTGGGAGTTTGGACGCGATTTGGGTCTGGTTCGAGCGTGGGGGAAACAAGAGCTGAAAGATTTAGAGTTGTTCGAACCCAAATCAAGCTGGTCGCCCCTTCGAACGAACACTTAGCTCGGATTCAAGGTGAGGGTTCCTTTCCTCCTAAATTACTACTATTTTCAATGAATTTAACTAAATTAGCTAGTGCATATCGATTTTGAGATTAGTAGTTAGTTTGGGTAAATTAGAATTGATATTGAGAAATTTCTAGCATGGTACTGATTTTGGTTAATCGCATGTTGAGTAAATGCATGGTTGAATGGACCGATTAAATTAAGGATTTAAAAGTAAATAGAATGTTGATAGTGGGCTGTTTAGCATCCATTGTCGCATTTGATGGACTATTTAACGCTTAGGGATGTTAGTTGGGCAGTTGAAGTAATTGTGGTGTAAACTGAATTATGTTTAAAAGTCATGGCTAAATCAGTTTGAGCATGTTAATGGTTTATTCTTGGTAATTACAAAGGAGATACTATGCCTATGTATATTGGTTTGTGAACAAGAAAGTAAATATCGCTTGAAGTTTCTATTTGCATCAGTTTAGTATGTTAAATTCTAAGTTGGCTATTAAGCATGAATGTATTGCTTATATACGATTGTTTTATGTATTGTTGGTTTGTTCATGATAATATTAAACCAAGTTAGTAGTTGGATGGCTTGAGGTGAAACTATTGAGTGTTTTGAGGTTCTTGTGGTCGGTGTTGTGTGAGAAGGGAGCCTGGGTTGTGAATTGCCGCAATCGTGTCGATTGCGAGGCCATGTGTGGCTCATTGGACAGATTCTACCGAGTTGTGATATGAAGTGTATGAATGTGCTATGTGTAAACCTTTTCCCCCCGATATGCTATGTGACATTATGTGATTAATTCTTAAAACTTTAGATGTCTTCAAAAAGAAAATGTCGTTTAGAAAGCTTATTTTACACATTGAGAATGCTTTTAAGTTTATCAGTTGCCTATTCGTGTGTTAGGACGTCTAAAGTGTAAAAAGGGTTCTAAACCGTCGAACAGTTCGGTTAGTGACTCGACTGAATAGTCGATAGGTTTAGGAATTTCAAAAGCGAACTACAAGTGAGTTCAAAAAGGTTTTTAAGGCATTGGTTTGGGTGATGGCCCCTCCTCGTGTTTAAAGGAATTTAAACGGCCAGAAAAAGAGAACCTTAAGGTGCTAATTATGAAGCTTAGCTTATTTGCATGTTATTTGCTTACTTAAGTTTCCATTGAGTTTTGATTAAAGAGCTAGTAAGTCCATAATGACTTTAAGAAGCATTTGTGTTGAAAATATAAAAGAAACCTTAAATTGCCTTAAAAATGAGCCAAGTACCTTAACTTTTTTAATAGTAACAAGTTTGGGAATGTTTTAAGCCTGAAGTTTATTTACACACCGTCCTTTGAGTTCAAAAAGGGATTGAAACGAGTTATAAAAAGACAACTGAGGATTTTATTACGAATTAGTTTGAATTAAATGCTAAGTAAAGTGTTTTGCGTTTTAAACGGGTTCGTTCATGAATTAGCGAACCTATTACATTTATAATAAGCTTTTAGCTAAAATCAAAGTTGTTCCTCGAATTAGTAGACGTTTTACGTTTAAAAGAAGCTTTTAAGCTAAAAAGTGAAGTCATTTTTATGAGTTAGCAATCGTTTTACATTTATAACAAGCTTTTTAGTTGGAAATGAAGTCGTTTTACAAACTATCAAATGCATTACGCCTATACGAAGCTTTCAAGTTAGAAACGAAGTTGTTTTTATGATTTAGCAACCTTATTATGTTTATACGGAGCTTTCAAGTTAGAAACGAAGTCGTTTTATGATTAGGCAACCTTATTATGATTATATAAAAAGCCTTGTAGTTAAAAATGAAGTCGTTTTACGATTTAGTAAACTTATTATGTTTATACGAAGCATTCAAGTTAGAAACCAAGTCGTTTTACGATTTAGTAAACGTGTTACGTCTATGAGAAACTTTTAAGTTTAAAGTGAAATTGTTTTAAGTATTAACCAACTTATTGCCTTTATAAGAAGCTTTTAAGCCTAAAAGGAAGTCGTTTTACGAGTTAATAAACGTATTACGTTTATACGAAGCTTTTAAGCAAGAAATGAAGTCGTTTTACAAACTAGCGAACGTTTTACGTCTATAAGAAGTTTCTTAAGTTAAAAAACGAAGCCACTTTGCGAGTTAGTAGCCGTATTACGTTTACACGAAGCTGTTAAGCTCGAAACGAAATCGTTTTACGATTTAACAAGCTCATTACATTTTTAAGAAGCTTTCAAGCTCAAAGGAAGTTGATTTATGTGTTAATAAACTTATAACATCTATAAGAAGTGTTTAAGCCAAAAACGAAAAAACTATAAGCATTTCAGAAGATTATGGTCGTTTGTTTGAAAAACGAGTTTCAACCCAGTAAGCATTTGAAACAGAGAAATGAAATATGTCTTTAAGGACTAAAAATATGCTGGGAAGTTGGCCAGAGGGCGGAAACTGGACGCAAAGATAGCGTGAGCTGTTTCCCCCTAAGGTAATGTCGGGAGCTGGACGCAAAGATGGCGTGAGCTGTTCCTGGGAGCTGGACTCAAGATATGATTATCTTGGTGTGAATTGTTCCCTGATGTGTGATGCGTAAGAAAACCTTGAGGGGGACTGGACTCAGGATATGATTATCCTGGTATGAGCTATTGCCCCACAGAAGACAGTATCGAGGTTAGAGTTGCTCTGCTAAGACGCGTTTTGGCCAAAAGTTAAGTACGTATACCCCGGGGATAACGTAGAATAAGAATGACGATCTCACTTAAGGGCGGTGTTGACCTCCCTAGCCAGCACAATGAGATGTTTTATGTTGTAAGTAAGTTCCTGATAGAAAGGAAATTTGGCTTTCGCCACTCTAAGCAGTTCTGAAAAGAAAGGAAGTTCTTTTAAAAAAATATAAGCCTTAAGAGGCCAAGTAAAATGTTTTTAAGAAAAGAAAGAAAGCTTTCAAATATGCACCTCCCGTTCATCTTGTATGAAAGGATTTCCAAGTATAGTCAAATGAAGTCTCAAATGTCGCATTATTCGTTTCAATGAGCATATTCTATGAAAGCATGTTTCTTGACAAGTCTTTCTTATCAGTTTAGATGTTTTGAGAACTTTTAGAAAGAAACATAAACTTTAAAGGAGTTGGTGGGGATTATAAACCCTTCTGGTATTTATTGAGAGTCACTATGTTTTCAAAATTGAGTTTGAAAGCCTTTGTAGTCAGTCCTAAATGCTTACTTGTTTGTGTGCCTGAATGCCTGCTAGTAGGGAAGTTTGGTCATTGAGGGCCTAGAATTGAGTTGAATGGTTGGAATGAAGTTTAAGGAGGGTAATCTTTCCTTGGGATCTATGATTGCCTAATATGATAGTAAAGTATGAATGCGTGATATGTGGCTATTCTTAGTATTATTGTCTGCAATGGTTTTGGTTTAAGGAGTAGGGGAATTCTCACTGAGTGTGTCGTTGCTCATCCCTTTATTATTCCCTTTTTCCCAGGTTCAATTTGAGCAGGTATAAGAGATCCTCTGAAGTTATTTCGATGCCAACCCCTCAGGAGTCTCTGCCAGTTTTGCAAAGTGTTTGATGCGTATCACATTGTAAAGCTTTAAATTTATTATTGTATGTGAAAGCATGTAGTCGGCTCTGTACCTGTATATGTATCTTTTGATCATTGTTTAGTTGTTGAACGTCAGTGACCCGGGCGAGTGGCCCAACGTTGTGAGCTTGGGTTATTTTAGCATATGTTATACCTTTTTACCAATTACAGGTACCCTTAGCTGAGCTAAGACCCTAGAATGTCGCTAAAACAGGGGAAACTCTTGCAGTTTTGTTCCAGAAAGACTATCTGAATGCTAATCCAAACCCTCGACCTTCAAGAGCCTTAAGGATTTTCTTTTAGGAAGTCATTGCGGTGTGACTCTTCCTACGTTGGGGGCGTTACATTAATCTCTGTGGTTAGCCTCGTCACTTGTTTAAGTGTTTGACTATCTATTAGAGTTTGGTCATTTAGAGACCTAGAAATGTGCTTGAGTGTGTAAAGTCAGGTTTATGATTAGTAATGTTTCCATAGGAATTTTATGAATGCCTAATATGGTATTGAAGTATGGATACGTGATATGTGACTAGTAAAGATATTATTGCGTGCAATGGTTTTGGTTTTAAGGGGGTTGTTGGACATTCACTGAGCGTGTGGTTGCTCATCCCACTACTCTTTCCCCTTTTCCCCCAGGTTTTCTTTATGACAGGAAGAAGTTGAATCAGCTGGAATCTTTCTTGCTTGCAAGCTATCATTTATGCCCATTGGAAGGGATCTTACGTGTTTAATAAAGTCGTGTTATGTATACTTAGTTTATACTCATTTGTAAACGAGTACTCTAAGTTCATGTAATGCATATTGTTTATGAGTCGCTCTGTATGGCCATATGAGCCAACCATCTAGTTAGTGTTATGCCTTCTGGTTAAAGTTAGTTATGTTTTGGGATGTAAGCCCCAATACTCCGGTTGTGTGAACCGTTGAGTTGTATCTTTCATTTCTTCTTTATTCATGAACTATTCTATTTGGTATTCTCCGAACAAGTGGCTCGTTGAGTTATGAACTCCAGCGTGTAGCCGTTGAGCTTCTTTTAAATGTTTACGCTTCCATTAATTTGCAGGGATTTATTGTAAGGCTTTTAGCCTGGAAACGGTCAGTTTTTAGGGAAAAATCTGTCTGTTTCGTCCTAGAATTTAGGTAGAAAGTTAAGAAAACGTAACGCTTTCGACCCTAGGGGTTGGGGGTGTTACACAATCGCATGCCCAATTGATGAACCTGAAACCCTCGTCAGATGCCTTGTTCGAACCGAACCCTAGCTCCCAAATTTGGTGACGTTTGTGGCTTATTTGGGTCGAATTCGTCCACTCGACTTATAGGGGAGGTCGACTCTGGGTGTTTGGCAGGATTCCAGCATGCGGGTGGCGTCTCGAGCCCCAAAACGCCGCTGCCCAGTTTAGTTTCGCGGTGAGAAGTGGTGAAAATGGGCTGGTGGTGGCTGGTCGTGCATAGGGACCGTCGTGGTCCCTCCCTGGCTTGCCGGTGACGGACATTGCGGTGGTGGCAGGCCGGTTCTCTGTGTTTTGCGTGAGGAAGAAGAAGAGGAGAAGCAGAGGAGAAAGAGGGGGTCGGGGCTTTTGGCTCAGAAAAGTAAGGGGCTTCGGCCCCTTATGTTCCCTTTTCCTTCTGTTTTGTTTTTTTTTTTTTGTTTCTTGCTCGCCAGCCCATTCAACTAAAATCGCTTATCCAATCTCGCAAGCTCCTATTCTAAACCCAATCGTTAGTACAGCCTTCGATTGACTATTCGTTCCCAAATATATAAGGGTTCGATTTATTAAACGTCGAACGACTTCTACGGTTGACAACCTAATCGTATTCGGGAAATGACTAAATAAATCGAATACCGACTAAATTAAACTATCGATAAAATTGAAAGACACAAATAGCACGAATTAACTTCAAAATGAATAATAGCAACAATAATCCCTTTTTAATAAAATTATAGCTCCCATCAGTACATCGATAATAATTTAACTCATATAGTTACTAAAAATACGATTTTATAACGTAAAAAGATAATACAGTTAGCTTAACAGAAAAACAAAAAAGCGGGTCTTACACTCTTCCCCCCTTAAAAGAATTTCACCCTCAAAATTCTAAATCTAAGTTCAGTCTTCGTAGAATGCATGCACATAACTAGGATCTATGCGGTAGGTTTTCAAAAGGTTTCATTTTGGAAACACTACTTTTAAAT
>JACYFF010031959.1:37790462-37868558 GCA_017589665.1 Selenicereus undatus | reverse complement strand
TATATATATATATATATATATATATATATATACATATGTATATATATATACACGTATGTATATATATGTGTGTATATATATATATATGATTCTCTGGTTGTGAACTGCGGTCATCGTCATGGGACAGCTAATGGTGATGCATGCTTTTTCTGCCATATCTTGTGGAACTGGCATGGTTCGTGTTAATGACGATATTAATACTACTTTTGTGGACATAACTCCATCTTGAGTTATTTGCACTACCTGCAGTTGTGGCTTGATCAATCTCTGTACGTCATACAGATGGCTGGTGGTTCGGCCTTTATGAAATTTCTAATTGATGTGTAACCAACTCCATACAAGCAATAAAGAAGCAAAAAGCGGTACCCCAACTTACTGCCTTAAAGTTAAGGATGCTGCTAAGATATTAATAATGACTTGTTTAGTTTGAGTGGAATACTCAGGCTCAAACAACTTGCTTCCTTAATGTTTTCGGATTGTGACATAAATTTTATTTGGTTATACTTTTGATATAGTCGCAGCTTTTAGAACCAGTGTGATGCACGAAATTATATTTAATTAATTTTTAATTTTAACAGTTTTTAGAGCTAATCATAACAATTACCCATATAAGTTTTTATTTATTATATTAGACATCGACTATGATTAATTTAATGGTAAAAATTTATAACAATTAGGCTATTATATTGTTGGTATTTTTTTATGGGTGCAAATAATTTTTCTATCATATTTTGAATAGCATAGTTGTCATTTGTAAAGGAATACTAGAAGACATATAACTTGTTAATAATATTACTATTTTATACATTTTAGTATCAATTTTGATTAAGAAAACATAACTACGAACTTGATTTGGCATTAGATTAGGAGGTACACTGTACAAGTATTTTGCTCAACAGTATGAGAAAAAGTTTCAAATGTTTTTTCACAACTGTATTTGATCCACTTGTAATGCATACACTGTGTTATTCAATACTTAAGTATTGATAAAAAAATGTAGCAAAAAATTATTTTCTATGTATCAATGATACTAGTAATGCTATTTGCAAATTTTAGAAAAGCATAACATAATGATCATGAAGCCTTTTTTCGTGAAATTTTAATTATTGATTGGAATCTCTTGAAAATATATTATATATTCTCTTTTTTATATTTTATATTATTAATATTTTACAATACTCTAAGAGTAGGAAAAACAAAAAAACATGCATTTATTACGTATTAATTATGATAACCTAAATATAACTTAATTTTCTTTTAGAGGGTAACATTTATGATTGTAATAAATTATTTATGTTTGGAAATAAGTTAGGAGTAACCAAGTCTCCCAAATATTGTTATTTAGGCATGGGCTTCTCTTGGGTACTTTCTTTTTAATAAACACATAGATGTAGATTATTTATTTGTTTATTTAAGTCCCATTCCCCTTTTCTTCTAATGTATAATTTTTGCCATCTTACTTTGTGTAATGTGGACTCTAAGAGTCACATAATGATTTTGATGATAACAAACAATGTGGATAATAATTATATATAAAATAGTCGTTTATTGAATATTTATATTATTTGTCAGTTTTATATATAACATTCTTATTGGTCCAATTCATCAAATTGGTTACATGTTTGATTAATACATGGGCTTAATACTTGAACAGCTTAGGTGTTGGACAAAATGCTTTGATTAATTATTAATGGAAGTGATATAATAGAATATTCAGTTTATATGGATATTTATTCATATAATCTAAGTGGATAATATTAACAGATTTGATTGGATTAACTTGTCTACCCAAACATGTGTCTATGGATAGAAAAATATGTGGGTATCATCTAATATCAAATAATTTTATTTTATTGGAAAAATATGGTGTAGCCTATTCAAATTTGAAATTCAAATTTGAATATCATACAAGATCAATCCTGTACATAATTACCTGCATCAATATTATATGATTTGATCATGATAAGTTAACTTATATATTCTACTAAATGAGATACAACTTTGATTTACAAAATAACATCAAAGTTATATTCAAAATCTACTGCTGCTTGTTTTTAAGAGATTACTAACATCATGTGCAAGAAAAAAAATCATATGCAGCATATCTAACATGTCTTATTTGCAAAGAAGATCAAATCAGAATATTCAGCTCATAAGAAAATCAAATCAGAATCTACATATTATATTTCAAGGACCTGAAATAAGATTTCAGGATATTCTAGGCAGAAACTTCCTTCTTGACTATTTAAGTTCACCACTTGCAAGGCTATAATAACCACATGAGCAACAGCAAGTAGCTAAGCAAGTGAGAACAAGCATTGAGATTACACATTGAGTTATTGTACTAAGCTTTGTTTTGAGATCAAAGAATTGAGGTATGAAAAATTATTGAGGAGTGAACTTGGAGTTTGTGAGGTCAACTCCCCCAAACTTAAACCAAAAGGTTGGTTTAAGTGATTAGGATCTCTAGAGTGAGGTGACTCTAAGAGATTGTTGAGAGTTCATCTTAATAAAAAAAATAGAGTATTGAATCGTAAAGTTGGATAATTCTATGCGGGAACTTAAGCCTAATCGTGGCTCAACTTCATTAAAATATCCTTGCGCATTGTCTCTATTTTATTTCCACATTTGCTTTCAATTTTAACGTAAGTTTCGTTCTAGACGTAACCCCTATGCCACATAATGGCGGTAGGCCTCCTAAAAAAATATCTTTGTAGAAATCAAAGTTGAAGAAATTTCAAGAGAAATACATGATTAAAAAATATGATCAATACTTTAGAATATTACTATGATTCGAACTAAAATAAGAGTATCTACTCGGACACTGCAATGAAAGTGTGTTGAATCAAGAACAAATAGTAAATGTCTTCCTTATGGGCGCTTTATTCTATGTTCACTTATGAAAGGTCAAGCTGACACAATGGGCTTTGCGATGCGAAGAGCTTTGCTTAGAGAAATAGAAGGAACATGTATCACACGTGCAAAATCTTAGAGAACACCACATCAATACTCTACCATAGTAGGTATTCAAGAATCAGTACACGAAATTTTAATGAATTTGAAAGAAATTGTATTGAGAAGTAATCTATATGGAACTTGTGAGGCGTCTATTTGTGTTAGGGGCCCTAGAGGTGTAACTGCTCAAGATATCATTTTGCCACCTTATGTCGAAATAGTTGACAATACACAACATATAGCTGGCTTGACATAACAAATTGATTTGTGTGTTGGATTACAACTCGAGAGAAATCGCGGATATCGTATAAAAGCGGCAAATAACTTTCAAGACAGAAGTTACCCAATAGATGCTCTATTCATGCCTGTTTGAAACGTGAATCATAGTATTCATTCGTACGGGAATAAAAAACAAGAGATACTTTTTCTCGAAATATGGACAAATGGAAGTTTAACTCCGAAAGAAGCCCTTTATAAAGCCTCCCGGAATTTAATTGATTTATTTATTCCTTTTCTACATGCGGAAGAAGAAAACTACATTTAGAGGACAATCAACACAAAGTTTCTTTACCCCTTTTACCTTTCACAATAGATTGACTGAACTAAGTAAAAAGAAAATCAAAAAAGCATTGAAATACATTTTTATTGATCAATTAAAATTGCTACCTAGGATCTATAATTGCCCCTAAAAAGTTCAATATACATACATTATTGGACCTTTTGAATAAGAGTCACGAAGATCTTATTAAAATTGAGCATTTTCGCATAGAAGACGTGTTGAGTTATTTTGATTAAGTTTTGATGATAACAAATCCAAGTGTAAAAATTTGTCCAAGTAATGTTGCTCCAAACACGATCTCCAAACAGGCCTAACTGGTGTTTTCTTTTTTGTATTAACTGGTTTGCTACATGTAAGAACAAGTCTTTAAAACAGGTTCTACTTGGTGGTTCTATATTAATAACAACTCGATTGTAAAAGCATGTTGTTCCTGGACTCTAGCAAGATCAGCTCGATGTAAAGCATGTGGTTCCGAAACTCTAGCAATGCAAAGAACAACCTCAGCAAACAATGTGGCATTGGTGTTCACAGCAGCTCTACAAATCTTGGACAAGATGACTGGTTCAAAACAAGAAGTCTTGGGTATATAGGTTTTATTTATTTAGACTCTTGTTAATATGCCAATATTGAAAACGCTTTTTAAACACCTCTTGAATCGGTATTCGCACTAAGTACTTCAGAACACCAGTTGCGAACAACCCTGCAAACAGGATGCCTAGGGTGGTTCTGAACTGAAGTGGTCATACCCGGTTATCTTTGAAAATTCATTTCGGTTGGCCAAAATCTCCAATATACTTTTCTTAAACCCCAAGATTGCTATCTTTCTGGAAAGGATATTCCTTGAATATATTATGGGAGATTTGTGAAAATAGTTTTTGGGGAATTTGCCAAATCTAAATATTTTCCTTTGCCCATATTTTCGGATTTGATAAAAAAATCCCAAAACTGAAGATTTATGGTTGCTTTTGAATCTTGTTCACGGCTATGAAAAGATAAGGGTTATCTCTTGAGATAACAAATCCCTTATAACTTGGAAAAACTTGCCACTAGCCGTTGGGAATATCTCTCTTGAAAATCCTTTTCCAAACTTAGCTGAATTCTTCTCTTCTCCTTGGTTTTTGACCGTTGGGTTTTTTACATAAAAAAACTCAGCCCTTTCGCCTACACATACACTGAGACATTGAGAGAAAAGGGAAGAAAAGAAAGCAAAGAGTGAAAACCTGGAAACACACAACATATAGGAAATTTCAAAAAGAGGTTTTTCTAGAAGAGTTTTTGAAGTATTCTTGAGAAAAGAAAAACCAACTCAAGTTGTGTTTAAACCAAGCTTTCGATATATTGGCATAATAGGATCTTCATTGTACCTTACATCTGCTTAGTAAGAAGCACCCCAGTAAGGTGTTTGTTGACCTTGATCTCAGATCAGTCAATAGTGAAAGAGTGTGTCCTAGTCGTGTGGACTTTGGACGTGTCCTATCTGGTGAGATTTGGACGTGGTGTAATCTGCCTTAGAGAAAGAGATTACGTGGTTGCAAGGTTGTAACAAGGTGTGTTACAATTGTAACGAGTTAAGCCCGGTTTAGTGAAGTGGTTAAATCCTACACGAGGTAGGTCGTGGTTTTTCACACCTCAGTTGGGCTAGAGGTGTTTTCCACGTAAAAATTGTGTGTGCTTTATTTTTCCGCATTTATCTTTGTGATTTTCGCATTTGGCATATCTGAGAACACCCTCTGCAAACAAGTCATAGGGGTGTTTGTTATTTACAACACGAAAATCAGACACCACAATTCACCCCCCTCTTGTGGTAGAATACTCACTAATTCAACAAGACGCAAAACAAATATGGGACACTCTAGAAAAACACTTCACAATTGATTGACAAAAAAATAAAAGAAGAAAAAGGTTGATTAAATATTGAATCCGAGTAGACCCATAATTTCATTACATTTCATAGATGTATCCAGGGAAAATTCACTTTTGAAGCGACAATTCCCTAGAAACACATGCTGTCTTATTTCACAATTGAATCAATTTAAAAAAGACCTAAAGTTAGGGATTTATCAATAGGTGATGTTGCTCCAATATCTAACCAAAGGGCCACCGCGGTACCAACCAAAAAGATAGTTGTCGCTACTGGAACGATGAAAAGGATTTTGGAATTTATTAACATTCTCCAAAAAAGGAATTGTTAATAATCCTACAGGTACTGAGACCATAAAAGAACGCCTAATAACCTATTGGGTACTGTATGAAGTATTTGAAATACGGGAAAAAAATACCATTCGGGTAATATTTCCAAAGGAGTTGCAAAGGGATCTACGGGCTTACCAATCATTGATGGTTCTAGAACCGCTAAGCCTACATTACATGCAATAGTACCTAGAATGACTACCGAAAAAATATATAAAAGATCATTAGGTCATGCGGGCTCGCCATAATAATTATGACCCATCCCTTTTGTCAATTTAGCCCTTAATACAGGATCATTCAAGTTAGGTTTTTTCGCTATTAGGATAGGTGAATTCTTATAGATTTAATTCATCCCCCGAAAGAACCGAACATGATCATTTTTCATCATCCGGCTCGAGCAAGAATCAAAAGAACCAAATGGATCCTATATTCCATAAAGTATATATCTTATTCATATCCAAATAAAAGGTCCTTCGTAAGAACCAATCTTAGATATTCCTTTCCAGAGTTGTAATTTTCCAAGGAAGGAATTCCACTCTTCAAAATAAATACTTAATACGCAAGTAGGCTTATTGAGTTAATCAGGATCAAATGCTTTCTAGGTCGTCTCATACCTTGTGTTTGGTGTTTATCTCCCAAATGGAGATTTCAACTTTACATAAAATATATATTTATATATATATATTTACATTGCATAGGGTTTACTTGTTACTAATATAGTCTAGCCTCTATTGTTCTTTAGATCCCCTGTTTCACTCTGATAGTATTATGGATCAGGTAGATGCATAGGAAATGAACACATTAGAATACTATTCAAACTAAAAATTAAAAAAAAAATGATAAAACAAAACCTCTGGATTAATTTTATTTTTGCAATCAACCTATTCACCCCCTTCTAGGGTGATCCGAATCTTCATGTAACATTCATAAAATACAGCTCTTAGACAACGTTATTTTAGGAAGGGACTAGAAGTATTACCCTTGCGATGTAAGGATTGAGCTAGACAATACGTCAATATTTAGAATTATAAACACTTAATGTAAGATGTTGTTTTCGTTGTTAAGGTTTTTATATTAGTTAAATAATTTTTATTTGTTAATTTTTTTAAACTTATGAATGTGTCACTTTTTCAATTTCTAAAAAATTGATTAGGCTGAAGATGAAAGGTATTTCAAAGTGTAAAAAAAATTTAAAAAAAAAGAATTAATCATATGCAAGCTAAATGTCAAAATGCCTACATAGAGTTAATACCTAACTATTAAAGTTAAGATACGTGGCAAAAACAAATGTGATCACTCAATTTTAGATATATTAATTAATAATTAATAGAGATAGATTGTTTAGGTGACAAGCATTAATATGAGATAGGTAATATGCATTATTCTTTTTCTTTGTCCCTGTTCATTTTTTGGTGTGTGTCCCTCTTCATATTTCTATCTTTGTTTTTGTATAATTGTTATAGCACTCAAACACATGTATGTCATTTGACGTGAGAGGTTTGCTTAAACTAAGTTAATTTATTCACAAAGACTTGATATAATTGCTAAACATATGTTACATCTTTTAATTAGAAGTCATGGTTCAAAGGTATCAGGGCATTAATCTAGAAAGTTTGATTCATCAACAATCTTCAATTGTCTAATCTATATAATTGTTAAACATATGTTACATCTTAAACAATAATCGATCCATTTTTACTTCCTGATAGTTTGATTCATCAACAATCTTTAATTTTACATATTAAATTATTTCTTTATATGCAATTCGATCATCTTTTCTTTTTGAGATTAAATTTGAAATATTATTCATTATAAACCAGTAAAAATATTTAGAAATAATATTTATGCATTTGTCTAATCTATATCGAAAGTATTCTAATATTTAATCTAAAATTTTCGTAATTGAAATTAAAATTAATTCCATTAATATGGCAATTACAATATAGATTTTTTCAATAAAATTTTCTACTTATTGTTACATTTCAAGTAAAAATTTGAATATAACTATACGAAACAAAGAAACATAATATAACTTATGCTATTATAAAATTGAACATTAATATTTCAATAATTAATATCTTAATTTGAATAAGTTATTTATGTTAGCTGCTTGAGTTAGCTTTTTTTAAACAAAGTGTTCGGTAATGAGTTGTTTGGAAAAAAAAAATATTTTCTAAAATTCTATATATGCCCATATCTCTAATATGTTATTTATTGAACATATTTTTTATTTATTGATCATACCACAAATTATTTGCAAGGCTATCGTAACAGGCAACATAAGATTTAGTGGCACACATGTAATTTCTATAAACTCTTGGGTAATTAGGTCTTTTCCGCAAATAATTGTTTATGAAAGACTATTTGTAATAGCCTTTTGCAAAAGAGCTATTTGAGTTCAAACATTTCTTTAAAACAGCTCATTGCCAAACATTAACTACTTTATTAATCAAAATAGCTAAAGCTCCCCCCCAAAAAAAATTTATTTCAAAAAACTCCTGCAACCAGACATCCTCATTATCAAATTTAAGTTGAGTTTTGGACAGCATTCTTCATACCCCGCACTGGGGACGATCAGCAGTCACCAGCTTGAATTATTGACGCAACTAATGAGCAGCAGCCCTTGCGCAAATACAAACAGAAGTTCCCAAAACTTAGCATTCCTTGCACACTTACAGACAGACACCCCCAAAACTCGGCACTAAAATATGTGTTGTCCTCTAGAAAAGCTCACTGCTTTCCTACGCAGACAAATGGTTACCACCTTTCAACCTTTATTTATGCCATTTTATGTCCTAGTTGTTAATACCATAGAATCAATGTCTTCTAAAAATAAAGGTTTTCTTTTTCTTCTTCTTTTTTTGTGCAAAGCATAAATGTTAGGGGTAGGTTAGATTTGAATCCACCTTACTATAACACATGTTTTGATACTTTATTATCCATCTTTAGTTGACAAACACAAACAAAGGTACTACCCTATTCTTATTTTGTGTTAAGTAGTATTATTAAACTTATAGATGTTTACAATTTCTTACATTCACCTACAGCTATATATTTTATAATTACTTTACAATTTCTTACAACTTCCTACAGTTTATTACAGCTTACAACTTGACATTACGACAAAAAAGAATGGGGTCCTAATAGTATAGTAGTGTCCAGTGTGGTACTTCAAAGTTCAAGTAATACCAATTTAATGTGACAGTTTTTTTTGCCCCCCTGAAGTATTGTTCTTAGATAAGTGAACCTTCTGTTAGGTCCAGTATGTCCAACTATCGAATCTTGACAACTACATTAGGGAAAATATTTGCCCTAAGATTTTCAAACTCACTCCTAATTTTGCTTACAGAGGAAATCAGCGGCTATCAGAGATTCCACTCAAATGGTCTTAAAATCATCATGCCAACAAAATTGTACTAGTCCAATATTGGGCATAAATGTTAGCCCAGCATAAAATTGTATAAAGAAATACTTTGTAGCAATTGGAATTATATAAGTCCAATAAATACTAGCATTGTTTAAAAATTTATTTTAGAAAGTTTTGGATTATTGTGAAAATAATTTAAATTTTTCTTGGCCACACCGAATTATACTAAGGCCTAGAGATTAATAGTAAGGCCTTTTTTATAAGATAGGGAATTTAAACCTCTGATTTTCTAAATAAAAGATGAGTACATTTAAGAGTATCTACTCCATACATTAATTTTAAATAATAACATTATATTTACATTGGTACACTAAATTGTGCATTCCATTTTTATTTACAGAAAAATGTCATAATTGCTTGTATAACTTTGCTGTGTATTTTTGCTTTTATTGCTGTTATCAGGATTATTGCCCTGTCCAATTAGGAAATCTTGACAAACATATTGGAAGTAAATGTTATAGCCCTGAGATCTGCAAACTCACCCTAATTTTGCTTACATACAAAAAAATAAAATAAATTAGTGCCCATCCAAGATTGGACACCAGTGGTCTTAAAATCATCCTACTAACAAAGCTAACTCCTTATCTTGACTAGTACTGTATGTGGAATACTATATAACGATTGGAATCATATTAATGCAACAATGACTATTGTTGTTTACAAAAATGAGTTTTAGAAAATTTCATGTTTATATAAAAAAAAAATTAGAATTTTTTCACAGCCATAATAAAACTTAGGTTTAGTTCTCTCCAAGATAGAAAATGATTTAGAAATTAACTGAGTCCTTTATAAGTAAGCAAAATTTGAACGCTTCAAACTTTTCAAATAAAAATGGGTACTCCACCAACCGTTTAAGAGCATTTTGAACTTGGCATGATGATTACTAATATAACTTGGCTTCGTACTATTGCTGTTATTCTAGAGGAACATTGTATTCAGATATTTGCTCACTTTCAACACCATTCCACTCATCTAGAAGACTGAGCTATTTGTCAAGTTGAACGGCCAAGGAAACCAAAGTAATAAACAAACCCCCAAGCTTGACCCTTCCACTAGCATATAAATGAGCCCTCTCATTCTCATCAACCATAAAGCACTCACAACATAATACCAAACTTGATCCATCCTCCATTCTTCATGTTTTGTCAGCAACGCTTTTACTATCACCAACCAATGACCGACCAAATTACAAGCCCACAACAAGATCAAGAAGAGGACGCCCTCTCCCTATGTGACCTCCCAATCCATGGCACCCACCATTCATCCTCCATCGACGTTCACAAGGCCTCGAATGATGAGCCATTCGAGTTCTTCCCCTCGGATTTCCCCTCCCAGGAGGCCAACCATGTCCTCTTTTGTGGGAAAATCATCCGACCGAAAGAGATCCCTAGTCATAAGGAGGTAACCGCACTTGGCTATGGAAGGTTAGCTAGGCATGGGTCACAGAAAAGGCGATCAAGATTCAAGTGGTGCTTCTTCTTAGTGTTTGGGTTGCAAAAATTTTCAGCACCAAAGATGACGGACTTGGCTGATATGAGGAACAGGCTAAGTAGAAGAAGCCCTAAATCTTTGGAGGAGATTTTTGAGAAAAGTACCAGTTACAATAGTAATAATAGTAGTAGCAGCAGTAGTTGTAGTAATAGTAAATCAGGTAATGGCTTGTCTTACTTGATTAGGTCCTTAAGTTGTAAAAGTAAACGCTCGATTTCTGTTCTAAACTAGAAGTTAAAAGTAAGATTTTTGGTTGAATAGGGATGTAATCACACTGAGCATTTAAGAAATGGCACTTGAATGGCATCGGAGGCTTGCTAGAGGGGTACAGAGACAGGGTCTAATTGCTCGCGTCTATAATTCAAAGTAAGAAATTACAGGTTCTCAACGTCATGCATTCGTCTTCTTGATGGTGGAGAATAATCAACTTGTAAGATATTTGCTAAAATAGAGTTGTCATGATCTGATAATTGATGTGACCGCTGAACTTTAGAGACCTTGTTGCGTCATTGACCATTGTAAACCGCGTAGGACCCGATGAAAATCTAATTCTCTTGTGATTTGGATCCTTTAGGACCCGATGAAAATCTAATTCTTGGATCCTTTTCTCCCTCAAATTAAGACGTACCGCTAACAAGAAGCAAGATTCTTCTTTTCCAACGATAAGTGTTCAGGAAATCTTAGAGGTGGGGAAAATTTGACATTTTGGCCATTCAGACCAACAGTCCAACAACTAGAGGAATTAGAAAAGTTTGAGAAAAGATCTTGAAAGCAGGATCCACACTTGTTATAATCTCAGTTAGCATATTGAACTTTTAAATCAATTTAGATCAACATAACATATTTTAGTCTGTCGAGTTAAGAAATAGGGATTGTTTGTTAGAATCTAGTGGAGCTCAATTCGTTGTTCTTTTGGATTACAGTTATTTTATGTGTGTCTTTAGCAATTTTTTTAATACTTCGTCTGTGATGTTTTTGTCGGCAAAATTAGCTATTTATGAAGAAGATAGTTGTGAGGTAACATATAGCTATTCTCATTTAGGCCCTATTCTTTTCGTTGGAAAATTGTAGGTGTTGGATGGGTGAGAGTGGGAAAAAGCATGAAGGAGTGGGTATGAGTGATATTTTTTTAAGTGTGGGAATGAATGGGAAGGGATGGGAAGAAGTGGGAAAGAGTTGAATGAAGTAGAAGAGTTTATGTAAATTAATTATTTTGTTTTTTTAATATAATCTTTTATTTGTGATAGTAATTACCGATGATAAAAAATTTTAGACTGAAAAAAATATTTCTTTGTGTTGACTCATGTATAAAATATTATTTCGTTACCGTTGTTACCCCAAAAAAATGGTAACTATTGTTATTCGTAAAATAAATTACGGATATATTTTTTTCATAAATAAATCAAATACGAACAACGAGAAAATACAAATATGTTCAGGCCTTGTTCTTTTTGTTGGTAAATCCGAATTTACCCACTTCAACCCACTTCAACCCACATCAACCCACAAAAACCTACTTAACTAACTTCAATAAAAAAATACCAACTTCAACCAATTTCAATTCACTTCAGCCCACTTCAACCCACTTTAGGCCACCTCAACCAACTTTAATCCACTTTTCACTATTTTAACTAACTTTTGCCCATTATACAAAAAAAATTCAACCAACTTCAACCTACTTCAATCAACTTAAACTCACTTCAACAAAAAAAATACCCACTTCAAACCACTTCAACAAAAAAATACCCACTTCAATCTACTTTAACCCACTTTTACCAATCTCAATCAATTTTATCCATTTACCAACCCATATTTTCCAACGAAAAGAACAGACCCTCAGTACACGGAAAATAATCATCTGCAATTTGTGTGAAAAACTTTCAATATTTTGTTACTAACGCACACGAAAAAAATATCCTCTCAAAATACACGTACAATACATCCACATTTCTTGTCAAGAATTACAAACAACGCCAAAAAAATTTATATATTCCTTCATTACGTTGGAAAAAATATCTGTAAATTTGGCAGCAAATTACGATGAACGAAAAATAAATTTGTTACACATACGGCAACAATCATCTACGCTTTGTTGATCTATAATAAATATTTCGTAACCAACGTAAAAAAAATTAAGCATCTCTTTCATATACAGAATCAAACCCAAAATATCCACCAGTCACAAAAAACTAACATTTGCTTAACAAAGCCGAAAAAATTATTTCTTCAATAAATATAACAAAAATTACGTCATCTACAATTTTCAGAACGACTAATAAATATTTCCATAACATCCGAAAAATAAACAAAACCTTTCATAATTATTGTCAGATTATTCATACACACAATTATATAAATTATAAAAGTTCTCAAAATATAAAAAATAATAGTTATATATAAGAGGAGGAAGGAGTAGGTGAAAGTGGGTGAGAGTAAGAAGGAGTGGTATCTTTTTTGAAGTGTGGAAAGATATGGGAAAGGAGGGGAAGGAATGGGTGGGAGTGGAAAAAAGTGAGTTTGGTCCATTAAACTACGAAAAGAACAAGATCTTAGTTGTTACCCGAGAACTGTTTAATGAGCAACTCAAGAAAGCTTGTTCGGTAAATTTAGCCGTTGGATTAGCTTACTAATACAAATTAACATAAAATGCCATGAATAATTTTCAACAATAAAATTTTCAAAGGGTATTTTTGACCAAAAATACAAAATGCTTCTTTTGAATACCAAAAGCTAATATTATTGACTTTTCAGAAATACTGCTTAAAACGCTAGTCCAAATATTAGGTTATCAAACACTAAAACTTGAATGAATATTACCTTAACTTACTCAAAACCTTAAATGCTATTGCCAACACTAATAACATTTTTATTTTCTCAGGTTACATCCAACTAAGAATCTCGAAAAATTACTTTTGTTTTACATTAGTTAGTTACTAGCAATGTGAGGCTTTCATTATGCTAAAGTAAAAAGCGGGGGTGTTCATGGTTCGGGTACTTGAACCAAAAGAGATTTCGGTTCGGATACCCAAAATTTCGGGTCGGACGGATGACAAACCGTATTCGAACCGAAAATTATCGGGTACCCAATTTCAGGTACCTAATAATTTCGGTTCAGGTTTTTGGTTAACCAATTACCCATTTTTGTAACTCTTCTTTTTTTGGCAAACAAGTGTGTTGTATTTTATCCAAACTTTTTTGGTCCCCTTTTTTTTATAATTATTGTAATTTTCTTAAAAGGGCAACTCCTTGTTTATGTCCTAAACCACAAGCATACGTAATTACCCATTCTAGTTTATGCCCTAAAACCAAAATATCATACAACATCACATAACAATCAAAAATTTCAATTACTTGCCACCAAAAGACCGTTAATATCGTACCTTAGCATCATACCATTCTCACCATCCAAATGATTAAAACTCAAGCAATGCAACACATCAAAGTAATTACCTCTTTGGGAGTTGGGGAAGGTCTGAAAGGAGAGGAAATAAATTACAAACAAAGTCCTTGGGAAAGGGGCAACAAATTACATTCTTACAAGTTCACAACGTAGATAAAACATTAGGAAATCCTTGAGACAAATTGCTCTTGGCTCATAAGTCATCCACCATAGTCTCATCAATAGTAATAATTGGGTGCTCCTTGGTCAATGTGTTCATGTCTACAATTTAAATACAACAAGTTTGAGTAAAATATAGAATTATAAAATAATTAACTAAACAATGGCTAAAAGTGATATTAAATGAACTTAAAAGAAAACTAGCCATCAAATACTTCCAAGTCAAGCAAGTTCTCTTCTATGACAAGAGGCTCATGAGAAGTGCGTAGCCAATCTTGTGCACATATAAGAGCCTCTACCATTTTAGGAGTTAATGAAGTGCACAAAGAGTCAAGTACACATCCACCGGTTCTAAAGGTGGACTCGGAAGCGACCGTATAAATGGGAATGGCAAGCACATCTCTAGTCATCTTAGCAAGAATAGGGTACCTCTTTTTTTTATCTTTCCATCACATTAAGAGATCAAAAGATGGATCATTAAGAGATTCATATGCATAACCTAAATACTTATCCAACTCACTTTTTTCTCCATAACTTTCCAAATTTCCACTTTCCATCCTAAACCTTTAACTCATTATTTCTCCAAAATGTATTACTTCTTCATTGTAAATTCCCGTTGATTTTATGAACTTGTCACCAACACTACAAGAAGAAGAAGTACCATGATCCACTTTCATTGGTTTAGGTTGGGAAGAACCATAGAAATCAACCAAGTCACGCAAAGCCACTCTAATTTTTGAACTCAACAAGGTGGCACTTTTAGAATCATATGAAGATCTAACAAGCCATTCAACATATTTCATCTTGTACCTTGGATCAAGAGTCATGGCAATGAACAACAAAACATTAATGCTGTTAACATTAGACCAATACTTATCACGTTTCAACTTCATTTTCTCAGCCATGTTTCTAATCCCTTCATCCTCATGAGTAAGAAAAGAATATATGGTCCACCCTATACCATATATCTCAGGAACATAGGAATTGCCGGTCACATAGTGTGACCCCGACAATTTTAATGTGGCATCATAGAATTAAGAAATGGCAAAAAAGTACCAATTTTCTTCCAATCCTCCTTAGTAGGTACACCACCCGACTTTTCAAGCTCTTTAATGCAAGCAACATCTTTAGAATGCAAATTTTGAAATGCCTTCTTAAACATTACATAAGTTTTAAGCAGCAAGAAGGTGGAATTCCACCTTGTTTCAACATCCAAGCAAACAAGACTCTTAGTTTGTATCATTTCCTCTTCTACACATTCTATAAACTTTTGAAGCCTAGCAGGAAAAGACCTCACATACTTCATGGCACCACGAATCTTCACATTGGACACATCAAGATCTTTTAAACCATCTTTAACTATCAAATTCAAGATGTGAGCAGCACATCTCATATGTAAATATTCACCACCCAAGATACTACCATTCCAATGGTTGATTCTTCTTCGAAGATATTGAATAGCAAGGTCATTAGACCTAGCATTATCAATTATGGTCATAACATTCTTGATACCCCAACTAATCAAGCATTTTTCAACAACCCTACCAATAAGTTGCCCACTATGACCGACAATTAAGAAAAGGATTATCACATATGGCCTCTCAAATGGCGCATCATGACTTCACACATATAAGTCCGATTTTAGCTTTCCAATGCCAAGTTTCACCTTTTCGTACTTCACCCAACATCCAAAATCAAGTAAGAAGATAACCCATCAACATCCTCGTAAATTAAAACTTTAAATTCATATTAAACATGAAATCAACTTAAATCGAACGATTAAAGTGCATATACTAAAAGCAACATCAATTGGTTCACAAATTCCAACTCTGAAAATCTACTCTGACATTATAAACAAATCCAATTACAAAATGAAAATAAATCTAATTGAGAAATGAGAAAAAAGATAGAGAAAGAGATGCTTAGTTTTCGTGGTGATGCGTTGATTTTCCAATGCTTGCCCGTTATGCAGTTCCCTTGTAAATCTTCTTCCTCTTCCTCCTCAAACTTTCTCTAAGGTGGAAGAAAAACTAATCTAGGATGGTGGATTGGAGGGAATGATATAATGATCAAGTGAGGCTGAAAACAAGATATTTATCGCTGAAATGAAGTCTGCAAAGATGTCCAAACGGTTGGATCATAAATAGTCGCAAAGAAATCCAGCAGCTAGGTAAACAGATCTCACCACGGACCATAAGCACCACCACAGTCAAATTGCGGTGGCCTCTGTTATGATGCTCGATCAATTTTTATTCCGTTGCTTTTCCTGGATCCTTCTCGAGCAAGGTATTGGTCATCGTTGGTTCGTGTTGAGTATCTGTGGACCTCTTTCGCTAACGTTTTCGATCCACAAGGCCTCAAAATCTTCACTCTACACACATAACTTGGCTCACAAAGTCAAAATCGATGAGCATTCTCAAAACAAGTGAAATCAAGCGTAGTAGTAGAAATAAGGGCATAAATCATACAATTAAGCACACCAATCTCCTAAAATGACACTCAAATACTCATGAAATCCTATGCAACTATGATATTCATCAAGGACCCCACAAATCAGAATATATTAATTCAAAAACATCTGAAGCTCTAAAGTCACTAATAGGAAACCTTTCTCTAGTATGTTTTGCATGTTTGCAAACATCACAACACTTATTCAAATGAACATCATTTTTCTTAAAACCTATATCAAGAATTAATTTGATTACTTGAATCGACGGATGACCCAAACGTTGATGCCAAACGTCCAAACACGCCACCTTCTCAACCTTTAAAGCCAAAATGCATGGAGTCCCCTTGAAGTGATAGATAGAGTCTATCCTGATGTTCACCCGCACCAATCAATGTCTTCAAAGTGTGGTCCTGCATTACACACATATTTCGAGTGAATAGAACAATACAATTTGAATGGTCTATAAATTGCGACACATAAATTAAGTTGCAAGTTAATCCCCGACACATATAGAACATTCTCAAGAGAAAGTCCTCCCACAAGTATGAGGGACCCCTCCTTGGTTGCCACGACATTGTTCCCATTCGACAAGTTGACAATACATGGCACTATATCTTGTAAGTTATGTAAATTACTTCAAGTCTCTATCATATGGTTCGATGTGCCGGTGTCTATGATCCATGACAATTACTTATCAGTCATCTTCTCGGGGTTGGAAGTTTTATGACTGTACAGCAAAGTTAGCAGTGCCTGTAATTGATCAGTACACAGTCCAAGTGAGCCCACATCATTTCCTTCTAAGACACTTGCCATCCTTGTGATTCCAGCTTCCAGGGGCGGTCTAAGCTGTACAAATCCTTACAACACCGTGTCCACATCCAACTCCTCTTTTTGTTCACTGCTATGAGGGCTATTGTCCCCTGTCGAGTCCTCCATTTTTCCCGTCGTTATGTGGTCTGTCATCCCACCAGTCAGGGCACCCAATGAATGCAAAGCATGAATCAGCCCTATGTCCACTATGCTTGCAACGAGACCAGGTCATTGATTTGTCTTTTCCGTCCAATTGACTACGAACAACAAATGCCATCACTTCTCCTCTTTCTTCTTTGTCTCAAGCCATTATCCCTTCTTGCTCCTCTTGCATGAGGATCGAATAGACCTTGTTCAAATTTGGTAGTGGGTCTTGTGCCAAAATATTGGAATGAACTATGTCATACGTTGTTTCATCCAACCCCATAAGAAAAGTATGCATCCTCTCCTCTTCTCATGTCTTTTCAAGCACTGATCGTAAATTGCACTCTTACTTCCTACATTTGCACATTAGCATCTGTTCGTAGTTCGCTAGTTCATCCCATAATTGTTTGATCCTGCCATAATAATTGACAATACTCCTCCCCTTTTGCTTGCACTCTGTGATTTCTCATTTGATTTGTTGAATTCGTGGACCGCTGACCACTAAGAATTGGTCTCATATGTCATTCCACAAGGCTTGTGCAACCTCGACATGCGAGATTGTTGACCAGAGTCAAGGTTCAATACTGTTTCAAATCCAAGATACCAATAGAGAATTGATAGTCCACCAAACTTCGATGTTTATTGAGTTATCAGCAGGTTTCATAATCGTCCCATCAATGAAGCCAAATTTCTTCCATGCTCTCAAAGTCGTGCACACAGAACATACTCATTCATCATAGTTTTCGCCCTTCAACTACACTTGAACAGTCAACAATCCAGGATTGTTAAGTGTTGTTATGTCATAAGGTGAGATAGTTTTCCGTGGAAAGGTTCCGTCAATCGACTTTGGTGTTTCAGTCATGGTTTTATTTTCTTCACCTTGTACAGCTCTGATACCATAACAAGATCAAGTAATTGATAGAATTTTAGAGAGAGAAAACCTCTCCCTTTCCATTAAATCAATGGTTGTTATATGTACACAAGCCTTCCTAAACATCCTACGAAACATACTCCTAAAGACAAGCTAGAAATAATGAATTTCTATCCCAATATAACAATCAATATTTCTCCTAATATTATCTACCAAAAATAGAATATTATATACTTAAAAATAAAAATATGCAATAATAACTCAAAATAGTCTGGATGGGTTAAAAGGGGAGGAGTCAAAACATCTATTATTCCCCCGTTTTCATAACCACCAACATGTGACAACAAACAGAGTTATCCAATCCTTTGTCACAGACAACTTATTGTCTAGATTGGTAGCCAAACATGTACGAAGAATAAGGGAGAAGAAAAGACTTTGCTTAGAGACTAGGACTATATTAATCCATGCTGACCTTGCAAAAGAGAAGTCTCTTAATAGATGAAGGGTGTCTTCTTCCTTGTCTGGGCAGATTTTGCAAGTACAATCACTTGTCAAACCTCTCACAAAATGATTGGAGTTGGTCATGATACGACCATTGGCCACCAACCACATAAAGCACTTGATACACTGACGGAGTGGAGCCTTCTAAATTAGTTGCCAAAATGACTCATTACATTCCTGTACATTAATTCTGATTAAGACAAGAGTAGATTTAATGAAAAATCCACCAAGGTTTGAGCCATCCTATATTGACTTATCATCATTTTCATCGCCTAAAAATAGTTCACAACAACAACATCACCTCCTAGTATGGGTCCCACTTCGGCAGGCTTTGGGGAGATTCAGGTGCAGGAAACCTTACCTCTATAGGCATTATTGCCTGTAGAGAGACTGATTCCAATATACAGTGGGTCTTCTATTCAAATGAGCTTGCGTCTCATAGAACGAAGACCCAAGCCATCCACATTTTTAGATTTGATGATATCTTCCCAAGAGACATGTAGCTTACATTTTTCTGCATTTCCTCCCCACAAAAAACAATGGGTCTTCCGATAAATCTCATCACATAGGGATCTAGGCAATTTGGTCGTTTGCATCGCATAATAAGGTATTGGAAGAGATCATTGATTGAATGAGAGTGGCCCTTCCCGCCATTGACAAGGGTTAGACCTCCATCCAACAAGCTTTTTGTCATTCCTCTCTAAAATCTAAGCAAAGTTGTGATGTGTTACTTTACCATGAATAGAAGGCATGCCAAAGTAACAACCTAAATCTTCTGTTTCAGGCATGTTAAGAGCATCACTGATGCTTACTCTTAAGTTCTGGTCAGTATTTTGAGAGAAAAAAATCATTGACTTGGTGTGGCTTATTTTTTCACCAGAGGCATGACAGAATCGCTTAAGGCATGATTTCATAATATTGGCTTGTTCCACAGCTGCCTCGCCAAATAATATTACATTGTTAGTGAAAAAAAAACAATTGAGATTCTTGGTCCACCTCGGCTTTTGGTGACGGGCTTCCAAGTTCCTCGCATTACACTTGACTCAATGAGATGTGTGAATCTTTCCAGACAAAGGCCTGTTCTTTTCGTGGTTTAATGGACCCTTCCTACTCCTTCCCCTTCCTACGCCCTTTTTCTCACTCTTTAAAATAAATACCACTTATTCCCGCTCTTTCCCACTTCTACCTACTCCCACCCATTTTTTCCTACTTCATTCAACTACTACTTCCCATATTTTGAAAACACGTCTAACTTCTGTAATTACGAAAATGAATATTAATAATTAGAATTAACCAAATATTTTTTAATTGATGCATTGTTAAGCAAAGATTCCTTATTCGTGACACAAATTGTAGATGAATTAATATTTTTTGTATATTGAACAAATTTTTTTTTGCATTTTTAAGCAAATGTTAGTTGTTTGTGACACAAATTGCAGATTTTTTTTTCTATATATTGAAGAGATTTTTTTTGGGTATTGATGACCAAATATTTGTTATTCGTGACACAAATGCAGATGCTTTTTTTTTGCATATTCAAAAGATTTTTTTTTTGCATTACTCGTGCAGAGGTGTTTTTTTGTATATTGAACATATATTTATTTTGTTGGCCTCTAAAAAAGACACAGGTTCAAAGGTTAATGGTAGTAAAGATAAGGATGATTACGTGGATGTGTGGTTATACGAGAATATACAGAATTAGGAATGGAGTAATCAGGGACTTACTTAAAGTGGCTTCCATCGAATATAAGATGAGAGAAACAAGACTCTGATGGTTTAGCCATGTAAAAAGAAGGAGTGTGGACGCTCCAATGAGGACATGTGAAAGAATTAGCATCCCCGAAGGCAGAAGAGGGAGGGTACGACCAAAGAAGAGTTTGGATGAGGTGATTAGAGAGGACTTGAAAGTTGTAGGATTTACGAAGGACCTGACTCATGATAGAAAACTTTGGCGAGATAGGATTAAGATCTTAGATCGCAGAGAGTTGGCCACGTAGTTGCCTTTCGGAGGCAGTAGCATAGTTCTAGTAGTGGTTTTTTCGTATGTCGTATTTGTATGCAGGTAGTACTTTCATATGGGAAGAGACATCGTTTGCTTACCTCTGGTTGTTAAGGTCTATGACCTTCCTCTGCTATATTGTTCTTATGTTGCATAGCTACGATAACCTGATTTATTAATATATCTTAATCATTCCTTGCTGTGTGTCCTTATTTTTTTCATTAAATGTTTTCACAAAGTCATTCTTCTATAAAATGTTTTCACAAAAGCTTGTTTTTTTTTTTACGGGTCTCTTGGAATCAGCATCTCTATGGGTAGGAATGTCGGTAAAGGTAAGGTTGCTTACATCTGGATCTACGCAGACCCTGAGAAAGCGGAACCCGCACTAGGAGGTGGTGTTGTTGTTGTGTTGTTAACCAAATATTGTTATTTATGGCAGAAATTGCATATGTGTTTTCTTTTGTGTATTTGAAGAGAATTTTTTTTTATGTTGTTAATCAAATATTAGTTATTCGTGGCACAAATTGTAGATGTTTTTTCTTCTGTATATTGAAGAGATATTCTTTTATGTTGTTAAGCAAAATATTCATTATTCGTGAGACAGATTGCAAATGTTCTTTTTCTGTATATTGAAGAAATAATTATTTTCTTTTGCGTACAAATTTTGCCAATAATTCAACAAAGACCCTATTCTTTTCATGTTATATTACAGGCGTGGAATGGGTAGGAGTGGGAAGAAACGGGCGGGTGTGGGTAGGACTCGCAAGAAGTGGGTGGGAGTAAGTAGAAGTGGTTTCTTGGATGTGACAGTGGGAGAGGGAAGGAGTGGGAAGGAGTGAGAATATTGATATCAGTAATGTTAATGATTTGTGTAACATAACAATAATTATTAATAATCATTATAATAATTATTATGAATTAATAATAACAATAATAGTTAATCATAATAATAATTAATAATCATAATTAAAAATAATAACTACAATAATAATTTTTATTAATATCAATACCAATAATAATAATCATTAATATTAATATTAATAACTAATATTAATATTAATATTAATAACTAATATTAATATTAAGGTTAACATTAATATATATTAGTATTAATATCATTAATTATTATTAATTATTAATATTAGTAGTACTAATCATTATTATTATCATAATTATTTTTATTATTATTCATGAATATTATTAATGATTACAATAATAATTAGTATTGATATTAATAATAATTATTATTATTAATTTAAATAATATCAATTAATACTAATATTGATAATAATAATAATAATAAAAATAACTAATTATTAACATTAACAAAAATTAGTTATGATAAAATTAATAATTAACAACATTAAGAATATAAATTATTATCACAACTAATTAACAGTAATAAAAATTATTATTATTATAAAAATAAATACTATTAATCCTTTTAACAACTAATAATAGTTATTATTAATAGTGATAATAACTAATAAATTAATATCATAATAAAAATAGTTAATTAATAATTAAAAAAATAGTGAGTCATTAATAATAATAATAATAATTATTATTATTATTATTATTATTATTATTATTATTATTGTTGTTATTAATTAGCCATAACAATTATGATAATAATATTTATTAATTGTAATAATAATCATAATAAACATTAATAATAATAATAATAATAATAATAATTTTTAATAATATTAATATTAATAATAACAATTATAATTTTTATTATTTATTAATATTAATAATTGTTAGTATTGTGAGTATAAAAAATAAATAATGTTAATCTTATTATTAATTAATAATAATTATTGTAACAATATAAATTATAAATTAATAATAAAAATAATAATTGGTCATTAACAAAAACTAATAGTAATAATAATAATTATGACAATAATTATAGTTAATAATAATAATAATCATGACAATTATCACTATTAATAATAATAGTAATCATTAATATCAAAATTAGTATTAATAATAATAATAATTTTTATTATAATTATAATTATTTTAATAATTATTATCAATGAATATTCGTAATAGTCACAATAATAATTATTATTATTAATATCAACAATAATACTCATAATAATTATAAATGTTAATAATACTTATGACTATTAACATTAATATTAGTACTAATACTAATATTAATATTAATTTTTATTGTTAATTATTTATGTTAATGAATAATAAAAATAATATAACTTAATGATTAGTAATATTATTAATAATTAGTAATAATAAAAATAATAATTAGGAATATTAAGGCCAGTAATAAAAATATTTATTAATGTTATTAATTATAAAAATTGATATTAATCATTATTATTTTAATGAGCAAGGAATACCCATCTTTTTACCGAACAAGATATAAGAAATATATTGATCAATTTTGATTCTTTCTTTTTCTATTGATTCTTTTCCAATCTATATGGATCTAGGTGTCTATATAGATACTGTGTTCATAAACTAACGACGAAAATAGGCCAAAGCTCTATTTTCCTATGCCATTCTATGAGTTTCTTCCTTTTTTGAATTTTTATTAAATAATAATAATTAATTATTGTTGTTACTTTTAATATTAAAAATAATTAGTATTAAAGTTATTATTAATTGATAATAATTATTAATAAAAATAATTAATGATTAACAACAATTATTATTACAGTAATTATTATAAATTAATAATAAATTTAATAACTAATCATTAATAACAATAATTAACAATAACAATTTAAAATAATCTTTCCAATTAATAATAATAATAATCATAATCATAATCATAATAATAATAATAATAATAATAATAATAATAATAATAATAATAATCAATACTAATAATGGTAATTATTATTATAGTTGCCATTATTGTAATGATAATTATTACTATTAAAGAGTATTAGTAATAATTATAATAATAATTAATAGTAATATTAATAATACTTGTTATTGTTGCTGTTAATACTAAGAATAATTATCAATGTTAATATTAATAATAATTATTATTAATATTATTATTAATCAATAATAATTATTAATGAAAATAGTAATAATTACAATTATAATTACTATTTATGTTAATAAAAATTATTATTATTACTAATATTAAAAATAAAAAATTACTGATTAATAATAACAAACATTAATAATAATGATAATTAATAATTTTAAGAATAACATTAATTGTTAATAGTATTAATAATAATAATTATAACAACAGAGCTGCTTTCTCTCTCTAGTTGCTCTCTCTCTCTAGCTGCTGTCACTATCCCACAAAACACAAAGCATAGAACGGTTGACCTCGGAAACAGCCCGGCAATCGGTGCCGATAGCTTGCACGAAGTCGGTGCCTCGCCGGCGACACTGAGTCGACCAGTGCACCGGAGTCGGTACCACAACAGCTTGCCCAATTACGGCTAAGGTGGTCTAGCCTGTAACAGTAGTCGGTCAACGGCGTATTCTTCATTCTCACTTCAGAACGGTAGCTGGCAGTGGTCCTCCCCTAAGTTCTTTCTGTTTCGGGGTCCACCGGCGACCCGATTCCAGTGGGCTTCTGTTTCGGGGCCATTGTTGACACAAAGGATTTGAACCTCAAGCTGCATCTTTCATTGTTGTCTGTCACCGGCGTCTTCTTCATTCCCACTTTAAAACGGTTGCCGGCAATGGTCCTCGCCTGAGTTCTCTCGGTTTCGGGGTCCACTGACGACCCAATTCCTGTGGTGTTATATTTCAGGGCCATTGTTGGCTCATTCACGTTTGTGTTATTCATCTTCATAATCTCAGGTTCCCTCTCTCTCCCATTTCTTCTTTAATTGCTACTTTTATTTTTCAGCTAGAATATTATTATTTGCTTTGTTCGAATATTATTCTTTGCTCTTATCCTCTGCCATTTCTGCTTTAATTGCTACTCTTATTATTCTAGTTTGTTCGATTATTATTTCACAAATTCTGGTCTCTGTCTATTATTTGCTTTGTTCAAGTATCAGTAGCAATGAGCAGTGATTTTGAATTGTAAACTGAGGTTGCAGTTGGAGGGTTTTGTAATTTGGTGGCTGCTTGTGTTTTTAATTTTGCTCTAAGTCATCCTTTTCTGACTAGGTCATACTCTTTTCCAATTTTTCTGGAAGTTTTTTGGAAACTGGTTCTAGATTGGTGCCCTTGCTGCACTAGAGTTCTCCCCCACTAACATTATTCCCTGCATCATTACTATTTATTGCACTTGTTGCTAGTTTATTTGCCATTGATTTTACCATTTTTGGTAAGTCTCTTGGCAATGTTTTTATTATGGGTATTAGTTGTTGGTTGTATTAGTATTTTTCTACTATTGTTAGTATTTTTGTTGGATTTCTCTGCCATTGGCATTATTAGCTTTTTTTTTATAATTATTAGTGTTGCGATTAGTTTCAGCTTTTTCAGTATTTGATAAGTTTTTTTGAAAATTTTACTTGGTTCAATCCTATTTAAGATTCCTCATTTTTTTCTACTGTCTTGCATGGTAGCCAATTGGTTTTTGTAAGTATCGTGGCATCGGTATTTGAGTGCGCTGTTAGCTATTACTGGTACTGTTGTTGGCGGTATCAGTTTTAAATCACCGCTAGTTTTCATCACTATTGTGTGTATTGTTGTAGTTGTGTTGGGTATTTTAGTATTATCGCATAAAGTTATTATTTTTAGTTAGTAGTTTTCGTTTGACTAGTGCGTTTTTCTTACCGGGTAGATTCCTAGGCTCGTTTACTTAGTCTGTGGCCCTTTGTAGCTAGTGTCTCTTTACCTTTAGTTTCAGTGCCTGGTTGTTTTCCTCATAAATTTTCCTTTTATTTGGGCTCTCTTGGGACTTTTTTTTTGGGGAGCTTTTTGATTACTCCCTCATTATTTTTCAGTGCAATCTTATTGTATTTTAAGTAGGATCTTTTAGTGTGTTGTGGGAGGTGGGTGTCGGCAACTTAAGCTAGTGGCGAGCAATGTAGTAGCTTTAGCCAGTCCTCCGGGGGGTAGTGGGGTCAGGAGGGGTGGGGTCAGGAAGGTGCGCCTAGCGTCTTGGAATATCAGGGCTCTTATGGGAAAGTCTATAGAATTAGTTAAATCTTTGCACAAGCGTAGGATTAATATAGCTTGTGTTCAAGAGACGAAGTGGGTGAGGGCTAAAGTTAGGGAAGTTGATGGGTACAAATTGTGGTATTTGGGGTCAACCAAGGTGAGGAATGGAGTTGGCATCTTGGTTGAAAAAGAGTTGGTAAACTTTGTTGTTGAAGTGAGGCGTAAGAGTGACCGAATTATGGTCATTAAGGTTTTGGTGGGTTCAGAAGTAGGGGTGCTCAAAGTCGGTTAACCGGAGTTTCGGTTAACTGAAAACCGGTTAACCGTTTTTTCGGTTTGGGAAAACTGCGAACCGTGAACCGAACCAAAATTACCGATTAACCGAAAAACCGGCTCGACAAAAAGTCGAACCGTAAACCGAACCCCTATACACATAAATTTACATTTTTTTTGAGGGTTTTTCTATGAATCTCCTAGTCTTAGTTATTGTATTGTTCATGGCTTTTGTTTCTTACTAGTAGCAACTTTTTGCTTTTTTTTGTTTACCTTGAACCAAAACAAAGTAACAAACTCATCAAAAACACAAAAACATAAAAAGAAACATTTCCCTACATACTCCACAAGTCAAAATGCACACTTTTTTGTGTCTAGTTGTCCGCCATCTCATTTTTCCTTGTGGCTAGCCAACTAAGCCAAGTCAACTAGGTGAAGAACTAGCAATTGCCTTCAAATATAAAATTCTAACACTTAAGGGGTGGGGGAAGGGATGGGGGGATTAGTTAGTGTTACAAACCATGCATAAGTAATTAAAAGTTCCAACAAATATTACAAACCAAGGATGAGGGATAAAACATCAAGGATCTTAATTTCCAATAAAAACTACAAATTAAAGTTTGCATCGTAAGAGGGTTGAGACTTGGGACTTGAGAGCTCCAATGCTCCACTTCATAGATCACTTGAAGCATCAATAGACTCATTGATAATAATTGTGGGTTGCTCCAAAGCCAAGTCTTTAATACCTAACAATAAAGTTTATGTAAAATAAAATTTTGATTATACATATATTATTAAAAGTTATAAAAATAATAACAAAAATGAATAAATAATAAATGAGAATGAGAAAACTCACTGTTCTCCAATTCTTCAATCTCAACAAAGGTGTCTTCTATTATGAGAGGACCATGTGACCTTCTTAACTAATCTTGACATTAACCAATCTTGACAACAAATGAGAGCTTCCACCATTCTAGGGGTCAAGGAAGTGCGGAAAGAATCAAGAACACGACCCCCCGTGCTAAAAGCGGACTCAGAAGCCACAGTAGAAACCGGCATAGCAAGCACATCCCGAGCCATTTTGGCTAGAATAGGGTATCTCTTTTGTTGATCCTTCCAAAATTGCAAAATTTCAAATACATCATCATTTCCCTCTTCACAATCATCACTTAAATACTTGTCTAACTCACTTTTCTTTTCACTTTCTAGAGTTCCCTTCTCTTTCTTATATCTCATACTCATAACTTGGTTGACATCCATCCTTAGTTCATCATTTGAGCCCACATCACAAGGAGCACTAGAAGGAGTGACACTACTTGATGCTTCCATTTTTCGCTTTGGTGGAGGAACACTAGATGAGTAATAATCAAACAAAGATCTTCAAGTGTACTTGACTTTAAGAAACAACATATTGGCACCTTCATCATCATAATTAGTCCTTATCACCCATTCAACGTAATCCAATTTGTATCTTGGGTCAAGGACTAAAGCAATGAACAATAAGACATTAATATTATCAACATTTGTCCAATACTTGTCATATTTGGCTTTCATTTGATATGCCATATTTCTAATGCTCTTATCCACATTGTTACAATAACCCAATATCAAGTAGCCAACTCCATATATTTGGGGTACATAAGAATTACCCGTCACATAAAGAGACCCAGACAACTTCAAAGTTGTGTCATAAAAAATTCTCAAAAAGGGCAACAATGCACCAACTTTCTTCCAATCATCATTATTGGGTGGACCACCATGCTTTCTCATTTCTTTAATGTAAAGACCACCTTTTGTCTCCAAATTACTAAATGCCTTTCTAAATTTCAAAGCACATTCAAGCATCAAAAAAGTAGAGTTCCATCTTGTATCAACATCTAAACAAACAAGACCTTTTTCATTGATGCCTTCCTCTTCTACACAAGCCTTAAACTTTTCTAACCTTGCAGGTGAAGACCTCACAAATCTTACGGCCAAACGAATTTTGACAATAGATGGATCAAGATCCTTTAATCCATCTTTCACAACAAGATTCAAAATATGCGCCACACATCTCATATGTAAATAATTACCATCCAAGACAGTAGTTCCCCAATGATTTAGTCTTCTTTTCAAATATTGAATAGCAACATCATTTGAACTTGCATTATCAACTATCACAGTCAAAATATTTTTCAAATTCCATTCAATTAAACACTTCTCAATTGCTCTCCCAATAAGTTCACCAGAGTGGCCACCAATAGGACAAAAATTGATTATTCTTTTATGCAAATTCCAATCATCATCAATAAAATGTGCAGTGAGACGTATATAACTCAAATTTTGCCCTGAAATCCAAGTATCAGTGGTTAAACATACTCTTGAAGGCACCTTCTAAAAGAAACCCTTTAATTTCCTTCTTTCATCAATGAAAAGAGCATAACAATCTCTAGCTATTGTGTGTCTTAAAGGGGGAGCAAAATTTGGATGCAAACTCTTGCAAAAACCACGAAATCCCTCACGTTCAACAAACATGAAAGGAAACTCATCTATGATAATCATCTTCACAAGCTCTTTCCTACTAAAATCTGGATCAAATTGCCAACAAGAAGGAACATTCACGTGCTCAATAGATCCATCTTCTTTCACAACTCTTTTTATTTGAAAACTAAGCAATTTTTGTTTTTGATCCATATTAGCAGCATATTTTTTGCATCTCTGTAAATGATTTTTCATGACACTTGTCCCATTTCTAGAACAAACATGAAGCAATTGTTCACAATATTTGTATTCAATCTCTCCTTCAACATTGGTTTCATCATAATGCGTCTAATATATGGACTTTCTCTTTTTTCCAGAAGCGGATGAAGTACTTACATTGGGTATAGGTGGCTTGCTTGCCTTATTTCTAGTAGAATTTGCCTCATTTGATGACCTTTTTTTGGTCTTTGTTGGTGCCACGTCCTCTATATCGTCGGCATCATCATCAACAACAATTATGTTCATAGGAGCATTTTCATTGGTCGTATCATTGCTCGAACTCGAAAACATCGTATTCTACAAACAAACGACTGAAATGAGTAAGTCATTGAATAGAGAAAACCTAAAGCTTTTGGTTAGGGGTTAATTATATATGATTAATTATAATAATTATGGGTCAAACTCATATAGTATATGTATTCAACACTTTAAACCTAAAGCTTCATTTATTCAAAGCAAACACTTAACAAACATATAAAAAAACTCAAAGAAGAGTCCATAAGCCATTCAATCTAGTAGTCGACAACCGATGTTACTTGGCCATGAACAATAATTTTCACGGATCTGAAATTTACACAAGCCAAGTTCTTCGAGCATGCCATCAACATTAATTTCCATACAATTGTTAACTATAAGTAATTCACAATTTCACATAAACAACAAAGCTAAACTATTATTGCTCAGTTACTCACTAGTCCAATGAATGACAGACAAATAGACAATAACCTGGGCATCTTCTGAAACAACTTGAAAATAAAGAGAGCTTAATGGCCTCTAGGAAATTCATCATATCATTTCCCATCAAACATTTCCTAATTAATCAAACATCTCCTCCTAAAGATTGCACGATTTGGCCTAGATTAGCCTGAATTAGAGCACTAAATTGTCCAATAGTCACTACTACTTACTGTAATCAGTAGTCAGTACTCAGCCTGAGGAGAATTCGGCGAGCGAACGGGGAGCACGAGCAGATTTCGACGACCGCGACCAAGACTCGAGAAACGGTGACAACTGACCAGAACCCGACGACCAGGACTCGACCAAGAGCAAGACGGTGAAGACGCAACAGAGCGGGGGGAGAAAAACGGAGGCCGGTGGGTGACTGGGTGGCGTGTGTGGCTCTGTTGTGGTCGCCGGTCAGTCCAGTGGCCGGTGGGATGACTGGCGACGACGAATCGACGAGGGCAAGAGGCTGATGACTCTGTGACTGGTGAGTGAGTGGTGGTGGGACGGTGGCCGGCGGGTGGGAGTGTGCGAACTGGTGAGTGGTGACTGCCGTGGTGAGTCTGGTGACTGTGCGAGAACGAGAGGCGAGAGCGAGAGGGAGAGGAGAGCTGCGAGCCTGCAACTTCACTGACTTTAGTCTTTAGTGACTTAGGGTTAGGGAGTTAGGTTTAGGTTTGCTGCCAATTAAAAAAAAAATCGGTTCGGATCGGTTAACCGAAAAATCTATCCCCTGAATCGAAATCGAACCGCGAACCGGGAAAAAAATTCGGTTCGGTTAACCGAACCGAAAACTTCATAAAATTCGATCCGGTTAACCGATTTTTCGGTTCGGTTTTTTCGGCTTTTGGGTTCGATTTTCGGTTTCGGTTTTTTTTGCTCACCCCTATTCAGAAGTCATAAATGTGGTTAGTGTGTATGCTCCTCAAATAAGTCTGTCAGACGATATTAAGAAGTTATTTTGGGAGGATTTGGATATGGTCATCCAGGATGTACCTCGGAGCGAGCAACTTTTCATAAGAGGAGACTTTAATGGCCATATTGGTGTTGACTCAGACGGGTATGAGATAGCCCACGGGGGTTTCGATTTTGGGGAGAGAAACAGCAGAGGAGTTTTTGTGCTGGACTTCACGGTGGCTTATGAACTGTCAGTGGTAAACTCCTTTTTTAAGAAGAAGGAGGACCACTTGGTGACCTTTAAGAGTGGCTCCTTAAAGACCCAAATTGATTACTTAATTATGAGTGCAGATAGTCGAAGGTTTTGTAAGGATTGTAAGGTGATTCCAAGTGAGTATCTAGGAACTCAGCATAGGTTGCTAGTGTTGGATATGGAGTTCAAATGTTCAAAGTGGAAGAATAAGAGAGTCGGGGACCCTAGAGTTAAGTGGTGGACCCTTACGAAGGAGAACGGCGTGTTATTATCAGAGAAGATTACTAAAGAGGGAGCTTGGAGGCGGGTAAAGGATGCAGATAAAATGTGGGAGGCAATGGCAAATTGTATTCGAAGGTGGGCTAAAGAAATCCTCGGTACTTCTAGAAGAGGTGGTAATAAAATGAAGGGTGCCTGGTTGTGGAACGGGGAGGTAAAGGAGAGAATCAAGGAGAACAAAGGGGCATATGATGATTTCATGAACAGAGGAGCGGATGAAGAGAGAGAGATTAGTAGAGTTATATATAAGGCAGCTAAGAAGGTAGCCAAGAAAGCTGTCGCGGTAGCTAAGAGCTTGACTTATGATAGGTTATACCATAGACTAGCGACTAAGGAAGGGGAGAAGGAAGTCTTTAAACTGGCGAGGGCTAGGGATAGAAGAACAAGGGATTTAGGTGTTGTGAGGTGCATCAAGGATGAAAATGGTAAGGTGTTGCTGAGGATGCAGAAATCAAGGAGAGATGGCGAAGGTTCTTTTCCAAGCTCCTCAATGGTGAAGCGAGGGAAGACTCCCGTAGTAGGGTAGGAGAGTGTAGTGAGAGGCGACTGGATCCGCTAGTGTGTGGTCATATCAGCAACAATGAGATTAAAGAGGCCTTAAAGAAGATGACCAATGGGAAGGCAGATGGTCCAGATTAGATACCGGTGGAAGTGTGGAAGTGTTTGGGTGATGAAGGATTAGAGTGGCTAACGGAGCTTTTCAATGTCATTTTTAGGACCGCTAAGATGCCCAGCAAATGGAGGTCTAGTACAGCCATCCCCCTGTATAAGAACAAAGGTGATATTCAAGATTATAATAATTTTAGGGGTATAAAGTTGCCCAGTCATTCCATGAAGTTATGGGAGAGGTTGATTGAGAGAAGGTTGCGGAAGGATGTTTCGCTTTCAGAGAACCAATTTGGTTTTATGCCAGACAGGTCGACCACAGAGGCGATTTACCTCCTTAGAAGGCTCATGGGTTTGTACAGAGATAGAAAGGTGGATCTCCATATGATGTTCATTGACCTAGAAAAGCATATGATAGAGTTCTGCGACAAGTGGTTTGGGGATGCTTGGAAAAGAAAGGAGTGTCACCCTTGTATATTCGAGCTATTAAGGATATGTACAAGGGAGGAAGGACAAGTGTTAGGACGCCAGGAGGGGTCACCAATGACTTCTTCGTTGGTATGGACTTGCATCAGGGTTCCGCCTTAAACCCTTTTCTTTTCACTCTAGTTATGGAAGTACTTACTAGAGGAATTCAAGATGAGTGACCATGGTGTATGCTATTTGCAGATGACATTGTCTTTATTGACGAGACCAGACAAGGAGTTCATGATAAGTTGGAGCGATGAAGGCATACACTGGAATCTAGAGGTTTTAGAATAAGCAGATCGAAAACGGAATACCTTCATTGCTGTTTCGGTGGAAGGGTAAATGTGGGGGGAGAAGTCACCCTGGAAGGGAGGTCGACAACTAAGGTCGATAAGTTTAAGTATCTAGACTCGATCATTCAGCATAATGGGAATATTGACGAAGACATTAACCACCGAATGAAAGTGGGCTAGCAAAAATGGAAGTATGCCTCAGGTATGCTGTGTGATAAGAGGGTGCGCCTAGGATTGAAAAGTAAAGTCTATCGCATGGTAGTTAGACCGACTGTTCTTTATGGATCTGAGTGTTAGCATCTAAAAAAGATGCAGGTCCAAAGGTTGATGGTAGCAGAGATAAGGATGATTAGGTGGATGTGTGATTATTCGAGAATAGACAGAATTAGGAATAGAGTTATCCGAGATTTAGTTAAAGTGGCTCCCATCGAAGATAAGATGAGAGAAACAAGACTCCGATAGTTTGACCATGTGAAAAGGAGGAGTGCGGACGCTCCAGTAAAGAGATGTGAGATTATCAACATCCCCGAAGGCAAAAGAGGGAGGGGCGACCAAAGAAGAGTTTGGACGATGTGATTAGAAAGGACTTGAAAGTTGTCGGTTTAACGGAAAACCTGGTTCAGAATAGGAAGTTGTGGCGGGATATGGATTAAGATCTTAGATCACAGAGAGTCCACCCCGTAGTTGTCTTTTGGTGCAATGGTATAATGCTGGTAGTGGTTTTTTCACATGTCGTGTTTGTATGCAGGTAGTACTTCCTTCTGGGAGGAGTCATCATTTGCTTTCCTCGGGCTGTTAAGGTGTATCACCTTCCTCTGATATATTGTTCTTATGCTACTTAGCTCCACCAACTTGTCCTTTTAATATATCTTGGCCTTTTAGTAATATGTGTCCTCTATTTTTCCATTAAACGTTTTCACAAAATCTTCCATCTTTTAAATATTTTCACAAAATTCTTTTTTGTGGGTCTCTTAAAATCAGCCTCTCTACGGGTAGGAATGCCGGTAGAAGTAAGGTTCCCTACAACTAGATCTTCCCAGACCCTGCGAAAGCGGGACCCATACTGGGAGGTGTTGTTGTTGATGTTGTTGTATTAATAATAATAATTAATAAAAAATAATCATTAATATCAATAATTACTATTTATTAATTAGTTAATGCTAAAGAAGAATTAATCATAATAACAATGACTAATCATTATAATTAATTAATAATAATGATTAATTAACAATAAAGTAATAATCAATCATAATAATAATAATTATAATTACTATTACTGATAATAATAATAATACCTGGCAATGATAATTCCAGCGATAATAGTTATTGATATTAATAACAAAACCCACAATAAAAATAGGTGAAAGTGGGAAGGAGTGACATTTATTTTAAGGAGTGGGAAGGAGTGGAAGAAATGGGAATAAGTGGAAAAGAATGGGAAGGAATGGAAAAGAGTGAGGTGGGTTGATTTACTCATGAAAAGAACAGGACCAGAAAAAAAAGGGTCACCACCAGATTTGCTAACTTCATGGCGGCAAGCAATTAGTTTGTGCTAGGGGAAGGACGTCGATGGTTCATTACTCACGAAAAGAGCAGGACCAGAAAAAAAAGGGTCACCACCAGATCTGCTAACTTCATGGCGGCAAGCAATTAGTTTGTGCTAGGGGAAGGACACCGATGGTTCAACCGCGAGCATTCGACGACGGGCAGCAGCGTTAGATGAACACAAATTGAACACAGGAAAGCAGTCGACGACAAGCAGCAGAGGTTCCAAGTGAGGATGATTGCACGGCTACCACAGTCCGACGACACATACAGTACTATGGCGAGGACAGTTCAACAGTGCCTAGTTAACAAATCTACTAGGCAAGGTTGAGAGAGAAAAGGAACAGAGCAACGAGGAGCTTGAGAAATAGGCAATGTTTTGCATTTTAATAAGGGGAGAGGTAGACTTTTTGAGATAACGTGTTAGGAACTCAGGATTGTATTTGGATAAGGGTAGGATATGTTATTGTTGTTTTATTTTATAACTTTTTCAATATCTAACGTAAATAATAAAAACGTTTCATGAATATGAAGAAAAAAAATATATATCTACAATAACTGTCACAAATAATGAATTTTCAATTAAGAACACAAAAACTTAAAAAAATCTATTCCATATACACAAAAAATTAATATATTTGCAATTTGTGTCACGAATAATTAATATTTGGTTAAGAGCGAAATAGATTAAATTTTAGAAATAGATTGCCGAAATAAGACATCTACATTTTATGTTACGAATAACGATTATTCGGTTAACAACACAAATTAAAAAATATGTCACAAAAAAATTTAACACATTTGAAATTTCTATCACATATAATGAATTTTTGTCATGAGTAATGAATATTTGGTTAAGAATGCAAAAAAAAATTATTTCATAAATAGACCACCAAAATAATTTATCTGCAATTTGTGTCATGAATAACGAATATTTGGCCACCAATGCAAAAATATAACATTTTTATTTACTGCACAACAAAAACAAATACATCTAAAATTTCTGTCACGAATAATGAATTTTTGGTCACCAACACAAAACATAAATAATATTTTTTCAATATACAAAAGAAATTAACTAATATCAACACTCCAACTCCACCCCCTCCTTCCCACTTCTTGCAACTCCTTTCCACTTTCTCATATAACAAACCACTCATGTCTACTTTTATATATTTCTTTCCACTCCTCATTTCACATATCCAGTACACCCAGAAAAGACCAGAGCCAAGGCACGAAAAGATGTGGGCAACAGACACTAGTTTTTAATAAATAAATAAATAATCAACTTCCCGTGCCTCTGTCGCACATCTGTTTGAATAATAATAATTACAATTAAAAAAAAAAACTTATAGATGTGAAATAAAATCACTCTTCTTTTCTATCCAAATACAAGAAACAGAAGCTCTCTTCTTCGTAAATGACAACCCGTGCTCAGTCTGGATTATTGTATGCAACATGCAAAATAATAAATATTTTACTACAACATACTTGTCTTAGTTTATAAATAAGATTATTATGTACTAAATTGAAAAAAAAAATAGTATGATTGAATAGTGGAAGAATATTATCACTCATAAATTACGTAAAATTAACTTCTCGACCACTATTTTCATAATATAACAATAGACGTGTGATACATCACTACGGATATGGTTAATCTGACTAAGGTGTAATTTTATGCATGTCATTGTAGTTGACGAATACTAAAACTTCACGACCGATAATTAATTGTAACTACTGAGATTTGTTGATTTAAAATCATAAAACATATTCATTTATGTCAAAGCAAGACACTTAAAAAAGTGTTTGCTACAAATGACAAAAATAAAAATGAAAGCATCTGTTCGAAAATTTGTGAAATACCCTATTCAACTGAAACTAGATGAAACATATACAACATAATTGGCCTGTAATTATTAATGCTTAAATTAGACTAATTTCATTTTGCACACTATTGTAATATTTGGTTAAATTTAATCAACTTTATAATGCAAACAAATTTTTAAATGTATTTTCATTACCTTATTTGGTTGTACGAGAGTATCACAATAAAAGAATTATTTTATAATTATGATTACCACAAACTAAGTAATCATGATTACTTCACAAGATTGATTGTATTATATTATCATTATATTATATTTAACCAAACATTACATATATATCATAACCTATGAAAATAATGCAGCATAAGCTAATAGATAGCACATTAGTTATACGTCTTCCCCTTGTCTCTCTAAGCTGCTGGTCAAACCCGGATAAGCTCTTTGCCTTTGAATAGTTGTTCCTTGTGGTTTACTTATATACAACACCAACTTCTTAACTTTGCCATTCACCATTTTCGAAGCTATTTGTTTTAAAATTTTGGAGCAAATCAAATTATATACATATTGCTCTTTTCAACTTATCATAAGCACTTCTCATAAGCACTCAACAACTTGCAGCACGACTCAATATAATTCAGCATAATTCTGCGTCATTCATTACAATCCAGCACTATTAAGTGCTTATTAAAAGTACTTAATTATATTTTCTTCAACTATTCAGTATCCTTCAACATGATTTAGCATATTTAAACAATAAAAAGTAATAAGCCATTCTAATAAGTTGAAAAGAATATGCATACATAGACCTGTCAATTCGGACAGGTGGGTTAAATACAGGTCGGGTGTATTCAGGTTTGGATAAAATACGGATCGAATGTATTTCAGGCTCGGGTGAAATACGAGCAGGTGTATTTCGATTTTACGGGTTTTGGATCAACCCAGCAGGTGGCGGCTTTTCTATAAGTTATTTTTCTTTTTTGAAAATCAAAAATTCTGCATATTTCTTACTCAAAATTGTCATTATTTAATGAAAAAGTATAATAATTGTAATTTTTCAAAAGAATATTAAAATTATTCAAAATTTTTATTATAATATATTTCTCAAAAGAATATTAAAAATATTCAAATTTTTTATTATAATATATGAACATCTTGTATGGTCGGGCAAAGAATCGAGCCTCACTTTGTTTTGGGTAGATTGGCCCATACATTGAAAGAAAGTTAATAGCGGGCCAATCATTTATGGGGCAGTCTGTCTAGAGTATTTTAATGGGTTATAGTCGTTTAGCCGCGAATAACCTATTTTATAATTTAATATTTTTATTAAATAACTTACCAATGACCAATCAGTCAAGATTTTATTAGTGGGCCGACCTCAATATGAATACAACTAGCTGTTTTCCTACCACTAGCATTATAGATCAAGATTAGTTACAGCGAAAGCCAAATAAAATTAAATAAAAAAAGCACAAGATATTATCTTACAGTTATAACATCAAAAATTTAAATTATTGCAAATTAATTAATTTAAAAAATAATTAGATATATTTGTTTAACTAAAGTATATAATGGTATGAATTACGCATCTTTAATGCTTGTCTTCTTTTAAATTAACTTTCTTTAAAAGATTAGATAGTTATTTCATGCAATTTTATGCTCATTTTTAATGTTTTTTCATTTAAAAGTTGTGTAAAACTAAGATTATTATTGTTTAATTTGTAAATAAATGCAATAGTTATATAATGTCTTTTTAAACTATTCAATAAAAATGACTAACCATTATTGTTAAGATGGATAAATTATAGAAAAATCAAAAACTAAAGATACAATATTTGGGTCAAGAGGGCGGGTTCAGGCTCGGGTCATGTTCGACCCGCAAATTTAGGGGTTTTTGGGTTCGATTTATTTCGGGTTCGGGTTAAGAAAATCGTGTTCAAAACCCAAAATTTTCGAACGGGTTCAGGTCGAGTTTTCGGGTCGGGTCAATTTTTTCCAAGTTTATGCATTCATGTGTGTGTGTGTGTGTACGTGCGCATGCGTACCTGCACACGTAAGCGCGAAGCTAGGATTTCATGTCAAATGGGGCCAAAGTATTGAATTATAGATACAAAAAGTTAGGAAATTTCATTATTGTCAACTATATGGGCAGATATTGCAACATATCTAATATAGAAATGTATACATAATTAAGTTTGCAGATTGCAATATAATTGTTAAATGATGATATTTTTGAAATTACTATAATTTTATAAGCATTTGAACTGTTTCTGTAATTAAAACAGAATAGAAAAAAATGATACTTCTATATGGAGTGTGAGTACAACTACAAACTTTTACAGTTATAGTCCAATCTACTTTGTGAATTTTTATTTTTATTTTGGGGGCAAAGACTCCGCAAATAATTTGAGCGATATATGCTTCATAATCTACTGGCATTTGAATTACAATTCATGGTGAAATATATGGCACAAAAATTATACGAATTAGGTATGCAACTAAAATTGATGTTCTGGCATAAAAAAATATGATCGAATTATATATATAGAATAGGAAGATGGTTGGAAAAAATAAGGAATAAAATGATGAACCCAAAAATTTGTCTTAAAAAAGAGCTCAAAAGAACAACAAAGTACGAAGCAAAACAAATAATGATGAATGAAAGGCCCTAACCACACCAACTAAATAAAAAAGGGAAAAAATCAAATGCTAAGAGTCAAACACAAGCACACTATGTGGTGGCAAAGAAACAGCTACCACTCTCGTCCATGCATCAAGCTAACACCTAAATTCTATATACTTTCTTTTGGGTCAGGGGGGCCATGGCCTCCCTTGGCCCATTGGTGGCTTCGTCCCTCTATGTGTGTGTGTGTGCGTGCGTACATACATACATACACACACACATATATATATATATATAGTAATTTTCTTTTTTATAAAAAAATTTATAAAAAAATTGTAAACAAGTATGAATATCCAATGGTGGATAAATGGATGAAAAATTATAACTGCACATCCAACCCGCTTAATATCAATATTTGATCCATATCTACTTGTCGTTCACCGGTTCTCATTTATATCAACTTATTTCGAATCGATTGGATCGAATATCCATCGGATATGGGTGGATATGCCATCGATTCTCATTCCTTAGCCGCCGTGTTCTCTCCATATCTCCCGTCATTCAGGGTCACCTGTTTTGCGTATTGCGATGGTTGAGTGGCCACTACTCATGGTGGGCCCGAATTTCTTTTTACCATGCTTTTTTGTAATTCTCAAGTTTGAGTCCCAATGGATTTCTTTCTACCATGTTTTAATTTCCTCTTTCAATGAGTATAATCTTCTCTATATTTGAGAATTTTCTACATAATCTGCGTTTTCAATGTGGGGTTTAAAAAATTAATCCATCTGAACGTACAAATGTTTACTCCTACCTCGCGTGTTTGACATATAACAATTTATTTACTGTGCAAAGTGCAAACTATAGATTATATATATAGGCCATTCTGATAAGTTGAAATAGGGGAAGCAAAATGCTAGGATATCACATATAAGCTGAAATTCCCACATTAGGAGAGTAATGAGAAAGACCATGACATACAAGCAGAGTGGGCTACCTTTCCTATTACTCATTAAATTTATGATGGAGCGTCAACTGAACTGAACTTGTTACACATGTGCCTTGGTTGGAATGTACTCCCTCCTTGAATCTCCCAAACATGTGATACCAGAGTTGATGGTGTGGAATAGGTAGACCACATGGACGAGTTCACATACGTTGGAGTCTAAAGTTTAATGAGGAAGGTCATGATATGTAAGCCAAGTGGATTGCTCCTTATCGCCAATTGGTGTTAGAATGAACCTTACTCAAGTTTATTATATCATGCACCTTTGTTGGAGTGTGTTCCCTCATATTTTCTTGACACAATAATTAAACAGAAGTTGATTATCAATATTGCTTTAGTTAGTTTACTATTTCAAATGAGCTTTCGTCATGTTTCATATATTTATTTATCTATTTTATTTTAATTGTAAATGTCAAATAATTTTTAATTCTTTTTAATTGAATGAAATCCCCCCCCCCCCAAGAAAAACTCATACATTTATAGTAGGTTGTGGTTCTTGTATATAAATGGTTTAAGACTAAAACACTTGGCAAATTAAGCTTCACGCCCTAAGTAAGAGCATATTTGTCTACTAACCACTTATAACCCTCAACGTTGTTTATCACTTTTTTGCATATATATTTACAATCGCTTAGTACGGCTAAAACTTACCGCTCTGCATTGCTTTTTGCTAATGCAACATATAAACCAAGCTATATGATATGCATCTTTGGACTTTTTTACTGTGCTCTATTGATCTTGAAAGTGTTGTATAAATAAAAAAAACAAAAAAGAGTAGAGAGATTTCTGTCAGCATTAGCACTTCTAATCGACTTATGATGTGTAGTATAAAATAATGACATGCATCTTGTGATTCTTTTACTGGTGTGGTGTAACGATTGGTGCCTTAATCAAGCCATAGAAACCATTACTAATTTATTTCCGTCATAGGCTTGGGACCCAAAAAAAAAGTGTGACTATCAAGGGTGGGCAGTGGGCCGGATACTCATTAAATTAAGAGGGTTGGCCTGTTTAAAATAGGGTTAATAAAGTATTGATTCAATAATAGACTCCCATTAAAACATATTAAAGGGTCGGACTGTGCTGACCCATTAACGACTCGTTTAGTGATCCATTACTTTTTCAACCTACCTGTCACAATAGTTTACATGGTACAATTAATTAAACTTATGACCAATGCTTTGTACATAACAATAATTATTATACACAATTTGTTTGAGCAAGTTTGTTCTATTTTGAAACAGGCTAAAAGCGAATTGCCTATGGGCCGATCCAACCTACCCTATTATTTACATAAAAGGCATGACTCGGCCGAAATAGTTAACAGATCAACTGCGACCCAACCCGACCTGTTTTGTAAACAGGCCGAACCTAACCCGATTCAATCCGATCTATTGCCCACTCCTAATTACAACCAATAACTTTGCTTTGCACTGTTTCTATCATTCTAGAGAAATATCGTGTTTTGATATTTCTCTCTTCCAGCACCGATTCCACTGGGACGTCTAGAAGACTGAACTTACCGGTCAAATTGAAAGGCCAAAGAACACACCCCCCCCCCCCCCCCCAAAAAAAAAAAAAAACCCAACCCCAAACCTGACCTTTCCATAGTGTATATATGAAACCCCGTATGATCGATTGAGTACTTCCAACACATCAAACTTGATTCCCCCTGTATATGTGAAGCCCCGTATGATCGATTAAGTACTTCAAACACATCAAACTTGATTCCCCCTTCATTCGGCATCTTTTTTCTCTTCAACTCTAACACTATTATCTAATTAAACAGTACCATCTACTAATGGCAATCCAAATCACAAGCCCAACACTAGATCAAGAAGAGGACACCCTCTCCTTATGTGACCTCCCAATTTATGACACCAACTACAATATCGATGATCACAAGACCTCAAATGATGAGTCATTCGAATTCTTCCCATCGGATTGCCCCACCCAAGACACCAACCATGTGGTCTTTTGTGGGACACTCATCCCACCAGGGGAATGCCCTGGTGATAAGAAAAAGAGGATGCCCTTGTCCTTTCGAGGAACCAAGGGTCCTTCAACTGCGAATGCCATGCTTGGTCCTAGAGGGCTAGTGAGGGTTGATTCAAGGACAAGCAGATCCAGGCTCAAGTGGTGCTCCCTTGTGTTTGGATTGCAAAACTCATCGATACCAAAGAAGATGGACGTGGCTGATATAAGGGATAGGCTAAGCAGGAGAAGCCCCAGGTCCTTGAAGGAGATGTTTGAGAAAAATATAAGTTATAACAGTAATAGTAAATTACACCGAGGTTTTTCGCGGTTGATTAGGTCTTTAATTTGTAGAGATGAATATTCTATTTCCGTACTAAATTGAACACTACTTGGGTACATATGTGTAAAATTCTGACATTATGTGTAAAAATATAGCTAAAGGAACCAGGGTATTTTTATACATCTAGAGTACACAGTAACTGTACTGTCATTTGATTTACTCTGTAAATTCATAGAACCTGTGAGTATATTAAAACACAATTTCCCCGAGGAAGGCCATGCCACCTACTGCAATTATGTGGGTTTGGTACACATCCAAAGGTGACTTCATCAAAGCTAATTTTCAAGCCTACTTTAGTACAAGCCTAAGTACTCAAACCTGATTTGTTATAAGTAAAATACAAATCTAATTAAATATACTATTTTAATGCTTGCATTCTTTTAATCAAATTGTTTTTATATTCATTAAAGAAAGACATAATAACAGAAATTTAATTTTAAAGAACCTAATTATATTTACTTTTGCAATTATATAATTAACTTAAATTTAAATGTTGCTTAAAAACTAAGTGAAAAATTAATTTAAAACAAGTTTCTTCTTTTATTTAAAAAAAGAGAGGAAATGATAGGCTAATACAAATCTATGGGTATTTAATTTTAACAGATGCAATTATAGAAATTAAATATTAATATTAAAGAATGTAATCTAATTTCTAAAATCATACAACTAAATTCATGATTTGAATACTTTTGAAGACCTAAATAAGAAGCATCTAGACATAGAGACCTATTGATAAATCGAGAAAAAAAGCTCACGTTAAAATTGGTTTCACCTAGACGAGCTGAGGTACAATATTGCTACTTCTGTTATTTATGAAAAATTCTAAAAAAAATTAGTTTAGATCCTTTAATAATTGCTGGAGAAGTCCTATGTCCTTGATGGAGATGCTTGGGAAAAATACTAGTTGTGACAGTAAAAATAATTGCACTAGCCATAGTAAATTACATCAGAGTGTGTTGCACTTGATTTGGTCTTTAAATTGTAAAGCTGAATGTTCTATTTCCGTTCTTAAATAATCAATAGGTAACTCTAAAATTCTAACATAAATGCAAATATATAGCTGACACCATTTGAAAAGTTTTGTAATCTCTAGAGTCCTGCGTCATAGGAGGTGCTAACATTAGTTGCTTAATTGACCATGTTGAATCAATCTTATATAAGGTTTTGATGATTACAACCCAAATGCGCTAATTATGTTTGGCTTGAGTTGAGTGCTAGAATCATGTGAAAAGACAGATTGCAAACATCCTGGAGATCAGTTCGAAATATCATGCTTGAAGCTATGTCATAAAATTGTATGTTGAAAGCGACAGAAGTTGCAAACACCCTAAAGAACAGGTCGAAGAAGCTGAAATCATCAAGGTGGATATATGTGCACATCATCAGCAGAGTAGAAGAATTTTTAGAGTCTTCGGGCTAAGTACTGGTTATATTTGTCTAGATTCTTGTTAATATGCCAAAGAAAACTTGACTTAACACTCACCTTGAAGGAATTATTTAAGCTGACTCAGAACACTGCTCAGAACAATTAAGCAAACAGGTCTGCAGTGCTCTGAGGGCACTCAGGGCGGCGAGTGCAAAAATCGGTTTTCAAAGATTTTCAAGAGTTTTCCTACTGACAAAATTCCTAATATATTTAAGATCGATTTTCTAATAATATTGTGTTTTAGAAAGAATAATTTCCTAAATAATATTGGTCTCCTAAAAAGATTTTTCAAAAGATTTTATCTTATCTTTTAAGATATGATTTCCTAAAAAGATATTGTTGAGAAATTTTATTCCTATTACATGCTGAGTATTTTCAGAGTTATTATGGAAATCAAATCCTTGCGTTTTGTGGGTATAAGCACTCGCTTCTCATCTCTTCAAAAAGGTTTTTCAAGGGTTTTCCATGTGCAAAAATTATCTTTGAGAATCAGATTTTCTATGAGAAAAACCTTCAAAGAGTGTGCTAAATCGAGTCTTTCATATTGGCATAATAGGAATTGTATTGTACCTTACATTCAGCTTATTTAGAAGCATAAAAGTAAGGTGTTCTTCTATTCTCTTCTATCATTAGTTAAGTCTAGAGTGTGTCCAAGTCTTAGGAGACTTTGAACGTGTTGTGTGACTCATTCTCAAGTGGAGAATAGTTACGTGTGTGTAATTAGAGTCTCGAGGGAGACTAAGTTACGTGTGTGACGTGGTCACGTGTGAGTTACATGTGTAACGAATTCGGCCCGCGTTAGTGAAAGTGTTGCTGAAATCCTAATGAGGTAGGTCGTGGTTTTTACACCTCAATTGGGCCAGAAGTGGTTTTCCACATAAAAATATTGTGTCTTCTTTATTATTTTTGCAATTAGTTTCGTTTCTGCCTCATTGCAAATACGTCTCCAAACAGTTCTCCCGAGTGTTTTCAAACGAACAGAAAAATCGGATGACACAATTCACCCCCCCCCCCTCTTGTGTCTTTGTGTGAGTAAATCTAACAAGTGGTATCAGAGCAGAGCTCTCATAGTTAGGTTAACACCTTGAGAAATCTTGAAAAGATGAACGCTCCACAAGGCATCTTAGAAGGTCAATATGTGATCAGACCTCCATATTTCAATGGACAACACTACAACTTGTGGAAAAACCAAATGGAGAACTATATCCAAGCTGAGGACTATGAGTTGTGGATGCTCATTGTGAATGACCCTTACATTCCAGTGAAAGTCACAACTGATGGGAAGACTGTTCTTAAGGAACCGAGGGAATTCAATTCAGACGACTTCAGGAAGATGGAGAAGAATGCCAAGGCCAAGAAACTGCTGTATTTTGGACTCGGACCTGACGAGTACACTCGCATCTCATAGTGTGACTCAGCAAAGGAGATATGGAATGCTCTTCAGATAGCTCACAAAGGAACAAATCAAGTCAAGCAATCCACAATCGAGCTATTGGTAAGGAAGTATGAGCTATTCGAGATGAGCAATGAAGAGACAGTTATGGACATGTATACTCGGTTTACCCACATCACTAATGAGCTGAAATCCTTGGGAAAATCCTTTACCACCGAAGAATTGGTAAGGAAGATCCTACGGTTTTTACCTCAATCGTGGGAAGCGAAAGTTACAGCCATCTAGGAAGCAAAGAAGATGGATGAGATTTCTTTGGATGAGCTCATAGGGAATCTCCAGACGTACAAATTGAGGAAGAACTCCCAGGTGAAGGAAGAAACAAGGAAAGACCAGGGCCTTGCTTTAAAGGTAGTGGAAAGTCATGATTCTGATTTGGATGATGAAGTAATGGCCATAATAACCCGGACGTTCAAGAAATTTGTCAAGAAGGCTAAAGAGAACTTCAAGAAGGGAAGTACCAGCAAGAAGAGAAGCAGCAATCGTGATCAGCCCTCGGGTTGTTTCGGATGTGGGAAACATGATCACGTGGTGAAGAACTGTCCCAAGCAGAAGGAAGAACAGGGCTCATAACAGTTTCGAAACCGTAGAAAGAAACCACAACTGAGTGGTTCTGCCAAACGGTTCACTAAAGCTATGGTGGCAGCATGGGGTGAAACTTCAGAAGAAAAGGATAACTCCCAAGATGAAGCTGAAGCACTGGTACTCATGGCCAAAAGCGAGTCCAAAGCTGATTCAGAATCGAATGAAACCATGTCTCAATTCAAGGAAAAGGTAAGTGGTTTTAGCAAAATGAAAATTCTAAAATTATTATTTTCCTTAATGGATGAATGTGAGGCAATAAGCACTTAAAATTGTATGCTTAAAGATACTTGTTCCAAGTTAAAAAGAGACATTCGAATGCTTGAAAATACCATACAAAAACTTGAGCAAGCAAATGAGATTCTCACCTTTGAAAACGATGAAAAAGCTTTTTCCTTAAGCAAGGATCTTGACACACTAAAAGAACTTGAACGTGTGAATGAAATTCTCAAGTGTGAAAATTTTGAAGCAGAAGAAAAGAACCTTGCCTTAGGTAATGACCTTAATGCACTTAAGGACCTTATGAACACAAGAGAGAAAGAATTTAACTCTGATCTTACAAAACTGGAAAGTGAGTCCGTAGGCATGAAACTGAGGCTAGAATCCTTGGTGAGTGAAAATAACAAACTGCTTGAAAAGGCTCATAAGACTAAATCTGACCTCGTTCAGAACAGGCGCTGGAACAGTTCCTTATAAGCACATGCTCATAAGGTCAAATCTAACCTGGTTCAGAACAGGCACAGGAACAGTTCCTCAAAAGCGCTTAGTTGGCTAAACACTCACCATAACAGAAATAAAAGAGGACTAGGATTTGTGAATAGATCTATCACTAAGCTAGTAAACAAGAAGTATGTTGGACTTAAAGAAAATATCACCTGTTTTCACTATGGAAAGACTGGTCATTATCGGCACACTTGCCCTTTGAGAAAAAGGGTCATGGAAAGAAACTCATTATATGTTAAACAAATGTGGATTAAAAAGGATGAGTTAATTTCCATAACAAAGAAAATGGGACCCAAGTGGATCTGGGTTCCCAAGACAAACACTTAGTTGTTTTGCAGGCTAAAGTGAGAGGAGGCAACCAACTATGGCTCTTGGACAGTGGTTGCTCGAGGCACAAGACTGGAGATAGATCAAACTTCCTCTCACTTACAGCCTTTGATGGAGGGAAAGTGGCAATTGGAAACGACAAGTCAGAAAAATTGACGGTGTAGGTAAGATAGGTAAATCACTCTCTCACTCTATTGATAATGTGAACTTGGTTGATGGGTTACAGCATAATTTGCTAAGTGTTTCTCAATTATGTGATAGAGGTAATCATGTTGAACTCTCTTCAGATCAATGCTTGATTACCAATGTCAATTCTGGTAGTGTTGTGTTGAGGGGGAAGCAACACAACAATGTGTATAAAGTATGTGTTCTTTCACTTCCCCAAAATCATTTGACTTGTTTAAATGCTCTTGATGATGATGTTATGCTTTAACATAAGAGGCTAGGTCATGCAAGCCTTTCTCTCTTAAATAGACTTGTTTCTAAGGACCTAGTAGTCGGACTACCTTCCATTAAGTACAATGATGACAAGGTGTACAATGCTTGTGCTAGAGGAAAGTAAGTTAGAGCTTCTTTCAAGTCAAAGGACGGTGTTAGCACTTCCCGACCTCTTGAACTACTACATGTTGATTTGTGTGGTCCCATGAGGATCACAAGTAGAGGAGGGAAGAGGTATGTATTGTTTGATGAAACTAACTCCATGATTGAGCATGATATGCAGGATGAAGAGTTCGAATTTGGTCTTGTAAGAAAAGACCTCACGCTCACTTGAAACTCCATGCTGGATAATGGTAAGTCTCCTGAAGGTGAAACAAGTCCTGCATTTGAAAATATGGAAAGTGGGGCAGGGAGCAAGCCAGTCAGGGGGAAGCTTTGCTAAACCTGATTTGGGACAAAACCGAAGCACTCAACCTGATCCTTCTCGAACAGTTGTGGGAACCGGCTCCAGAACAGATCCATAACCTATTTCATCAAGTGTTCTGGAAAGATTGGAAAATATGTCTGTAGATTCATTTGCTCCACGACTCTGGAAGCACCAGAGCTCGCACCCCCTTGATCAGATCATGTCTGACATTAATACATGGGTGCAAACCTAATCCAAACTTAGAAACTTATGTGCTTTCTATGCTTTTTATCTAACGTTGAGCCAAAGAATGTTTATGAAGCCCTTGCAGATTCTGACTGTTTTACTGCTATGTAAGAAGAGTTTCATCAATTTGAAAGGAAAAAGGTATGGCACCTTGAACCAAGGCCTAAGGACAGATCGATAATTGGCACCAAGTGAGTATTCAAGAACAAACTGGATGAGTTCGGAACAGCCACTCGGAACAGGGTCAGGTTGATGGTTTAGGGTTACAACAAAGAAGAAAAGGTATGGATCATTTTCTTAGACCCTGTTTGGTCTCTTGGTCTACAAAGAAACAACACACAGTTGCCATGTCCACAGCAGAAGCCGAGTATGTAGCTACTGCTTCTTGTTGTGTTCAATTGCTATGGATACGGCAACAACTCAAGGACTTTGGTGTTGACACATTCCCATATTTTGTAACAATACAAGTGCAATTAACATTGCCAAAAACCCATGTCAACATAAATGAAATAAGCATATTTACATACGTCACCACTTTTTAAGAGACAATGTTGAAAAGGACTTGATTTCAATGAATTTTTGTACCACTAATAAACAAATTGATGATATTTTTACCAAGGCACTAAGTAGAGATCAATTTGAAAAGAATAGGCTTGAATTGGGCTTGATTAAACGAACTTGAGCATGCTTAATTAACCCCCAGTGATTGACTAGTTAAGGGTCGTTAGGCCAAATACATTGTTCCAATGGATGCATTCAATTCTTGTACTTTTACTGGCATATTTGTGGAAAGTAATATGCTGACACTGATTGAGGTCTAATGATATTTCCCTTAGTGTCCTGAGACACCGAACTTTTAACAGTAAGAACAGGCTCTAGGAACAAACCTTACCACTATTTGTATCATATGCTAACCAAGTGGCATTATTAATGGAATGTTGGAAACCGAAATTTCCTTTTTCATTACACCTAACCTATAATTTATACCATACCTAGGGTAATGATGTGTTGCATGCAAAATATTCTCTCTCCAAGAAGGGCCGAAATAAACTCTCCCATAAACTTCCTTGATTTTCGGGCCACTCATGCACCATTAAATCCCTACACACTCTCTCTCTCCATAACCCATCCATCCATCTCTCTTTCTCCACCAAGAACCCGATTTCACTCTCCTTCCTTAAACCCCTTCAAAACCCTAAGTCACCTAAAATCCTCAAATCCTCAATGGCAAGAACTCATGGCGGTCAAGCATCCTCCAAGCACAAGACTTCTCACCCAAGATCACTATGTGACCAACTAGTAAGAAAAGGGGGCGGAATTGGGATGAGTTTTGAGAGAACATCACTGGCACCTTCATCGCCATAAATGATCTATATTGGTATGGGAAACCCTCCCTCACCTTCTTTTTCGATTACTCCCTCTATTTTTGGGTTCTTGAAGAGCTTAGACTTAAGATCAGTAGACTTGAACCCTGCTATGGTACCTTTGGTACACCCAATTGCAGGTTGAGATATTGTGATGTATGACCCAGTTGTGGCCGAGTCTAGATTAGGAGGGAATGAGGCCGAATCAGTTGGGGAGTCAAAGGATTATGATGTTAAGCGTGTTGATAATGAATTTGTTGTTGAAGATGCTGAGGATAGTGATGAGGATGAACCAATTTTATGGATTCAAATGAACTGCTCCAACCAAGTCCCAAAACACCCACCAAAACACTCTTCAAACCAGTTCCATCCAAGAAATCTACCGAAAAACGGGCTACCCCAGAACAAGTATCTGAACTGGTCGAAGAATCTAATGCATCTAAGAAGAAGAAAATTAGAAGAACATGACACTTGTTGAGAGATATGAGCATTTTCCTTTAGAAATCTGTGGTTCGGGGAAAAGTAGTTAAGGTGTCATATTTTCAGGAACAGGGGCTTGGGGTGTTTGTAGAGACGTTAGAAGCTCATGGATGGTTGGAATTGTTCACATATCCTAAGAGAAGGTGTTCGGTCCCAGATTTAGCTGAGTTCTATGCAAACTGTGTTGTCACCAATGGAGTGGTGCCAAGTATAGTTAATGGTCATAAAGTGCGGTTTGATGCTAAGAAGTTAGGTGAGTTACTTGGGGTGTCCTTTGAAGGTTTTGATGTGTATGTGAGAGAGGACAAGAGCATCTTAGGTGAAGAACGGCTGTTGGCGCTGACCCAAAGACTAGCCAAAAGCCTCATCTGATTGTGTCCCGGTCTATGAGAAAGGGGGAAATGATGCCCTTAAATCGGTTGTTATTTTGGTTTGTGATTACAAATGTTGTTCCTTGAGGTCAGAGACGCAACCTTGCTGATCCCATGGCTACGTGCTACACTGATTTGTTGGATAGGGGTGAGCAAATTAACTTGTCCGCAATCATGATTAGCCATATTGGAAGAATTGCCAACACAACCAAGGTTCATGACAAGGGGTATTGGTTCTTGCTGACGCTAGTGTTTGAGAAGCTTGGGATTCCATTGTAGAAGAGAGTAGGCCTTCAGGTTAATGATGAGATTGGCAACAGTACATTGATTGGGTGCGGGTTCAAGATTACAAAAGGCGGCAGTGCACCTTCAGAACAGGGGCTCCAAACACCTCTTGGCCCTGTTCCTAGTGATGCCTCCACATCTAGTGGTCCTACCATTGCCACTCTATTGCAGGATCAGATCACTTTGAATGGAAGATAGCTGAAGTGAAGCAAGCGCTTACAAAGGAAAAGGCTTTTAATGCAAAGCGTCACGAGGATCTGCTGGGTGCCCTTCTTGCCCTCACAGCCAAATTTCCTCCTCCACCTTCCTCTACCTAAACCTGTTCCTTCCCTTGTTTCCAACACTATTTTTCAAACACTTGGTTATTGATGGGGATCATCAAGACCAAGCTTCAAAAGAGCAACCAGCAAGTCCACACATCCATTCAAGCCCCAAGAAATTCCAAAACATCCATGCCTTGGTCAAGAACACATTGGAGCATTCGGACAGAATGTGGGCAGATTCAACCGAAAATTGGCCTAACTTTGTGCACATTTTGGGACTTGAAGGTGAGGGGATGATTGACTGCATTACCCCCTCTCTTTAAGCTTAAGATGTTAGGAATCCAATAAAACAAGTTTCAAGGGGTTTGGAGGTTATTTGGTTGGTCAAACAGCAAGTTTTTCCAGATGCTGCAGGCTAGGCGCTAATCCAGCACGGTCCGAAAGGAAGGAAGTTTTGGACCAGCAACTTAAGTCCATTATTTTTGAGATTTTAGGGCATGAAAGGGGGTATAAATATTTATCAAGTCATGGGTTCAAATCCCATCCAAAGCACCCCCTTGTGTTGGTATTAACCGGCCAAAAGGACAAGGAAAACACCCTTTTACCCGGGTAAAGACTAGCCGGTACAAAGGGTCCTTCTCCTTGGGTTTAGCTTTGCCCACTTGTTGATTTGAGCTGTTTTTCTGCATTTTAGGACCATTGTAAGCTTGACACCTCATTTGGGAGGCATCATGATCCCTAATGAGGTAGATTAATCTAGTTAGTGAGGTGTTAAGCTAGTAAGTGATAGATAGGATGTTTTTACTCTTCCCCACTTGTATTAATCTTGTTTTTGCTGCATAGGAGAGGGGGAACTCGGCCAAGGGAGAACAAAACCAGCTTTGGCGTTCATTTGTAATCATTTTTGAAATACATGAACTTTGTGAGTTAGAAAACTCTCTCCATTAAAACTCCTAGTGTTGTATCTTGAGCTTGGAAACTCAAGTGGGTCTCTAGGTCCTTTTATCTCAACTAGAAAGTGATTCATTTCAGTCACTAGTTGATCTAAAAGGATTGCCCAAGTGTTCTCCAAGGGTGGCTCTTAGGATTATCCCTTGCAAGGTCATTTGATTATCCAAGCTCTTGCATTCTTCTTCTTGTATTCGGTTTCTTCTTCCCCCAAAACTGAAGTCTCTCTTGATTGCTCTTGTGAGTTGCTTCATTTTGTTCTTGATATACATCAAATTGGTATCAGAGCTTAGGCTACATTCTTGGCCAAGCTTCCATCGTCCCAAACACATACCCAAACACAAACTCACAAAATTACGCCCAAACACATCCACCCAAGATTCCATCCATGCCCAACCAGAAAAGTAGCACGGCCACACCGTGCCTACACGGCACGACCGTGCCACTACCTGGCACACTCCACCCCATTTCAGCACGTTCGCACGGACACACCGTGCCACCACGCACGATCGTGCCACCCTTCTCCCATCTCACATCAATCATTCCTTACTCACACCCCATCACCATGTCTTCTAACCTCACCCCTGAAGAGGTGGCTGAACAAGCCCTTAGAGAGAAGGCCGAACTTGAGGCTCAACTCAAGTTTGTACAAAAGCAACTTGGCCAATCATGGAAGAGAAAAGAAGAAGTTTATGGAGTTCTAGGAGCTCAAGCAAGCATCACCACTCGGATGACTCCGAGGGAAGTAATCGGGTTAGCAACTCAAGTAAAAAGGAGTATGAAAGGAGGCCTCGACAACTTCAAGGGCAAAGAGAAAGAAATTTTGGTGACTTCAAAGTCGACATTCCCGAGTTTGAAGGCCAACTTGACCCGGACGTCTTCCTTGATTGGTTGCAAACGGTGGAAAGGGTCTTTGACTACAAAGACATCCCGGAAGGCAAAAAGGTAAAGCTAGTGGCCTTGAAACTTAGGAAGTACGCTTCAATTTGGTGGTCTAATGTCGTGACCAAGAGGGTGAGAAAGGGGAAAAGTTAGATCAAAACTTGGGAACAAATGAAATCCAAACTTAAAGCCAAGTTCTTACCCCCACATTATCTCCAAGATAACTTCCTTAAACTCCACCATCTCAAGCAAGGTCCTAAGAGTGTAGAGGAGTACACTAGGGACTTTGAACAACTTCTTTTAAAATGTGACTTGTGCGAGAATGATTCTCAAACTTTGATTCGTTATTTGAGTGGTCTTGATGAACAAATTGCCAATGTCGTGGAGTTACATCCCTATACCTCCCTTGACGAGTTAAGTGCTTTAGCTCATGAGGTTGAAATGCAAAAGAAACTCAAAGGCAAGAACCCCATTCCCAAACCTACCCCACGGCCGTATGGCTTCCAAAAACCCCCCGACACCCCTCAAAAGCCTCTCCCAACCCCAAACCTGAAACCCCCTCAAAACACCGCCCCACAAACACTCTCAAAACCCCCGCCTAAACCCCTTAGCAAGCTCCGATGTTTTCGTTGTCAAGGCCTTGGGCACTATGCTTCCGAATGTCCAAATAAGAGAATGGTCTCTTTGGCTAACTATCAAGCTTCCCTAAAGGAGCTAGAAGGTGAGGAGGAAAGGGAGGAAGAAGAGAAAGGGTTGTACATGACCGAAGTCTTAGAATAAGTAGAAGAAGCGCTGGATGAAGATGAATTGCTAGTGATTAGGAGAGCCTTGAGTGGAATTGCCTCTCAAGAAGACTTAGAGCAAAGGGAGAATATTTTCCACACTAGATGCACCGTGGGTGGGAAGGTATGCTCTCTCATTATTGATGGAGGAAGTTGTGCCGATGTAGCCTCCAAAACCATGGTGGACAAGCTCAAACTCTCGGTCACACCACATCCAAGTCCCTACACAATTCAATGGCTCAACCAAGGTAAGGGATTGCCAATCACTACTCGGTGTCTACTTTCTTTGTCTATTGGAAAGAACTACAAGGATGAAGTTTGGTGTGAGATTGTGCCTATGGACGCTTGCCATGTCCTCTTGGGTCGGCCATGGCTCTTTGATAGAAGTGTTATGCATGATGGCCGAATGAACACTTGCACCTTCACCAAAGCTCACAAGAAAATCGCCCTTACTCCCCTTAAGCCTAGCCCACAAAAGAAGCCTAAAGACAATCCCAAGTTGGATGTCTTTCTTACTACCCTACTCCACTCACAACTCCACGAATTTGATGCTTTCAAGGAGTGGATTCTTCTAGGCCAAGAACCGACCGAAGTAAGGGATTATTCCCATCCCTTGCTTACTCCCCTCATAAAAGCCTTTTCCCATGTCTTTCCACAAGAAATCCCCCATGGCCTACCCCCTCAAAGATCAATCCAACACAAGATTGACCTCATCCCCAGGGCCACACTCCCAAACAAGTCGCCCTACCGCATGAACCCCCAAGAGACACAAGAGATTCAAAGGCAAGTAGATGAGATCTTGTCCAAGGGCCTAATCCGTGGGAGCCTTAGTCCTTGTGCCGTCTCGGCTTTGTTCGTGCCTAAGAAGGATGGGTCCATGAGGATGTGTGTGGATAGTAGGGCTATCAACAAGATCACCATTAAACACCGCTATCCCATTCCAAGATTGGAGGATCTTCTTGATGAGCTCCATGGGGCCACCATCTTTTCCAAGATTGATCTTAGAAGTGGCTATTACCAAATCCGCATCTATGAGGGAGATGAATGGAAAACGGCTTTCCAAACCAAGGGTGGTATTTATGAGTGGCTTGTCATGCCCTTTGGTTTAACTAATGCACCTAGCACATTCATGAGACTTATGAACCAAATTCTTTAGCCATTCATTGGGAAGTATGTTGCTGTATACTTTGACGACATTTTGGTGTATAGCCATGGAGAGGAAGAACATTACGGACACTTGCATGAGGTCTTGAGTGTCTTGGCTCAAGAACAACTTTTTGGTAACTTAGAGAAGTGTCATTTCTTCTCTTCCCAAGTGAAGTTTTTGGGATACATGGTTTCGGCCGAGGGTATCCAAGTTGATGAAGAAAAGATCAAGGCCATCCGAGAGTGGCCTACTCCTATGTCTATCCAACAAGTTAGAAACCTCCATGGCTTGGCATCCTTTTATAGAAGATTTGTGAGCAATTTTAGCTCAATCATGGCACCCATGACCGAGGTCCTCAAGGCCAAGCACTTCAAATGGAGCACACAAGCTCAACATGCTTTTGAGGAAATCAAAGAAAGGCTAACTAGTGCTCCCATTAAGGGATGTGGAGCATTTCATTAAAAGATGCTCTACTTGCCAAGGACCACATTCGGCCTCAAGGCCTCTACACTCCCTTGTCGGTTCCTCAAGGGCCTTGGGAGGATATTAGCTTGGATTTCATCACGGGGTTGCCATGGACTCAAAGGCATAAAGACTCTATCATGGTGGTAGTGGATAGATTTTCGAAGATGGCTCATTTTGTGGCATGTCACACTACCTTTGATGCCTCACAAGTGGCTAATCTCTACTTCAAGGAGATAGTGAGGCTACATGGCATCCCAAGAAGTATGGTGTCCGACCGTGACACAAAGTTTCTAAGTCACTTTTGGCTAACCTTATGGAGGAGGCTTGGTACTCTACTCAAATTTAGCACCTCTTTCCACCCCCAAACGGGCGGCCAAACCGAGGTCACAAACCGCACCTTGGGCACTTTACTTCGGGTCTTGGTGAAGAAGAACATTAAAGGGTGGGATGAGCTACTTTGCCATGCGGAGTTTGCTTTCAATAGAACCCCAAGCAAGGCCACGGGTCTCTCCCCCTTTCAAGTTGTGTATGAGTACAACCCACGGACCCCCATAGATCTTGTTCCCATCCCAACTCCAACCAAGTTTAGTTGGGAAGCCGAGAAGAGAGCAAAAGAGGTTCAAGAGCTCCATGCTAAGGTGAGGGAAAGGATTGAGAGATTAAATGAGCAAGCCAAGTCTTATGCCAACAAGAAGAGAAGAGAAGCACATTTTCAGCCCGGGGACTTAGTGTGGATTCACTTGAGAAAAGAGAGGTTCCCAAGCAAACGTAAGTCAAAGCTAATGCCAAGGTCGGATGGGCCGTTTGAGATCCTTGAGAAGATTGGTCCAAATGCTTACAAGTTAGACCTTCCTGGTGAGTATGGGGTGTTCTCCACCTTTAATGTAGCTAATTTAAGCCCCTACTATGATGAAGAAGAGGAGATACCGAGTTTGGGGTCAAACCCAAATCAAGCCGGGGAGGATGATGGGGACCATCAAGACCAAGATTCAAAAGAGCAACCAGCAAGTCCACAAATCCATTCAAGCCCCAAGGAAGTCCAAAACATCGATGCCTTGATCAAGAACACATTGGAGCATTCGGACAGAATGTGGGCAGATTCAACCGGAAATTGGCCTAATTTTGTGCGTTTTGGGACTTGAAGGTGAGGGGATGATTGACTACATTACCCCCTCTCTTTAATTTTAAGATGTTAGGAATCCAATGAAACAAGTTGCAAGGGGTTTGGAGGTCATTTGGTTGGTCAAACAGCAAGTTTTTCCAGATGCTGCAGGCTAGGCGCTAATCCAGCACAGTCCGAAAGGAAGGAAGTTTTGGACCAGCAACTTAAGTCCATTCTTTTTGAGATTTTACGGCATGAAAGGGGGTATAAATATTTGTCAATTCATGGGTTCAAATCCCATCCAAAGCACCCCCTTGTGTTGGTATTAACCGGCCAAAAGGACAAAGAAAACACCCTTTTACCCGGGTAAAGACTAGCCAGTACAAAGGGTCCTTCTCCTTGGGTTTAGCTTTGCCTACTTGCTGATTTGAGTTGTTTTGCTGCATTCTAGGACCATTTTAAGCTTGACACCTCATTTCGGAGGCATCATGATCCCTAATGAGGTGATTAAGCTAGTTACTGAGGTGTTAAGCTAGTAAGTGATAGATAGGATGTTTTTACTCTTGCCCAAATGTACTAATCTTGTTTTTGCTGCATGGGAGAGGGGGAACTCGACCAAGGGAGAACAAAACCAGATTTTGCCTTCATTTGTAATTATTTTTGAAATACATGAACTTTGTGAGTTAGAAAACTCTCTCCATTAAAACTCCTAGTGTTGTATCTTGAGCTTGGCAACTCAAGTGGGTCTCTAGGTCCTTTTATCTCAACTAGAAAGTGATTCATTTCAGTCACTAGTTAATCTAAAATGATTGCCCAAGTGTTCTCCAAGGGTGGCTCTTAGGATTATCCCTTGCAAGGTCACTTGATTATCCAAGCTCTTGCATTCTTCTTCTTGTATTCGGTTTCTTCTTCTCCCAAAACCGAAGTCTCTCTTGAATGTTCTTGTGAGTTGCTTCATTTTGTTCTTTATATACATCAGTTATGTATGTGCCTACTAACGGTTTATGGCTGTTTTTGGATAGTATCTGCATTTATGCTATAACTTAGCTTGTTGCATGTGTTACATGTTTGTGCGTGACTCGGATGGCCAATATTATTACTGTACCATATACTTGAGTGTACCGCGGTTATTTCCCTCATTACCCGTGGCAGTGGGTGCATCCCTACTGAATTTATGTAGATGGTTCCCTCGACCTTTTCAATGATGTCAAAAGGGGGAAGATAAGTATGACCATGCTTTGATTGGTCTGCCTGTTTTAAGCTGCCTTCCTATTCTTGTTATTCTCTCTTATGTGAATTGGTTTCTTGAACTAAGCTTGGCACTAATGTTTTTGCCCTCTGCTGTGTCTCACCTTTGATGGTCATTTGGTTTGTCATCATCAAAAAGGGGGAATTTGTTGAATCAATCTTATATAAGGTTTTGATGATTACAACCCAAATATGCTAATTATGCTTGGCTTGAGTTGAGTGCTAGAATCATGTGATAAGACAGATTGCAAACATCCTGGAGATCAGTTCGAAATATCATGCTTGAAGCTATGTCATAAAATTGTATGTTGAAAGCGAAAGAAGTTGCAAACACCCTAAAGAATAGGTCAAAGAAGCTGAAATCATCAAGGTGGATATATGTGCACATCATCAGCAGAGTAGAACAATCTTTAGAGTCTTAGGGCTAAGTACTAGTTATATTTGTCTAGATTCTTGTTAATATGCCAAAAAGGAACTTGACTTAACACTCACCTTGAAGGAATTATTTAAGCTGACTCAGAACAGTACTCATAACAATTGAGCAAACAGGTCTGCAGTGCTCTGAGGGCAGCGAGTGCAAAAATTGGTTTTCAAAGATTTTCAAGAGTTTTCCTACTGTCAAAATTCCTAATATATTTAGGATCGATTTTCTGATAATATTGTGTTTTATAAAGAATAATTTCCTAAATAATATTGGTCTCCTAAAAAGATTTTTCAAAAGATTTTATCTTATCTTTTAAGATATGATTTCCTAAAAAGATATTATTGAGAAATTTTATTCCTATTATCTGCTGAGTATTTTCAAAGTTATTATGGAAATCAAATCCTTGCGTTTTGTGGATATATAAGCACTCGCTTCTCATCTCTTCAAAAAGGTTTTTCAAGGGTTTTCCATGTGCAAATATTATCTTTGAGAATCAGATTTTTCTATGAGAAAAACCTTCAAATAGTGTGCTAAATCGAGTCTTTCATATTGGCATAATAGGAATTGTATTGTACCTTACATTCAACTTATTTAGAAGCATAAAAGTAAGGTGTTCTTCTATTCTTTTCTGTCATCAGTTAAGTCTAAAGTGTGTCCAAGTCTTGGGAGACTTTGGACGTGTTGTGTAACTCATTCTCAGGTGGACAATAGTTACGTGTGTGTAACTAGAGTCTCAGGGGAGACTAAGTTACATGTGTGACGTAGTCATGTGTGAGTTACATGTGTAACGAATTCGGCCCGTGTTAGTGAAAGTGTTGCTGAAATCCTACTGAGTTAGGTCGTGGTTTTTACACCTCAATTGGGCCAGATGTGGTTTTCCACGTAAAATTATTGTGTCTCCTTTATTATTTCTGCAATTAGTTTCGTTTCTGCCTCACTGCAAACACGTCTCCAAACAGTTCTCACGAGTGTTTTGAAACGAACAGAAAAATCGGAGGACACAATTCACCCCCCTCTTGTGTCTTTGTGTGAGTAAATCTAACAGACCATTAGCCTACGCCCCCCTACGAAAATGACTATTAACTTAGTTCTTATGTGATGGTTAACAACTATTAGCAAGACCAATCGCAGTTCAAGACAATTTCGTCATAAGGACTTCTCTTAGGAGATACCTGAGCTTTAAAAAAAAGAAACAAAAGTTGTCCACAATCGTAACAATTTGTTTGCATGATGTCCATGGCCAGACTTGAACCGGTAGATTACGCTTCGAGTTGGCTTCTTGATGAATTCTCCGCAAAACAAGTATGGGTATGGCGTTGTTGATGTTTCCAGGATCTTTGATGAGATTTTGTAGTTATAGCTATTTGTACTTAAAATCCTACTTTTGTGTGTACTACTTATCATGTTTACTATCTTACAATTAATCATAAAAAAAAAAAAAAAAATTGATGTCCATGTCAAAAAAACAAAGGCGAAGTATTGATGACTACATATTTTGTGTAGTATCTCCATTAAATTATAAAGAGTTGTGTCAAATCAGATGTAGAGAGTTTTTTATCCCTTATGGTTGTTGGATTTCTATTTATGTAACAGCGGGATTCCTAATCATCACCACATTTAAAAGTTGAACCTAAATTTTCAGTAAAAAGCATGTCTTTATGAAACTCGAATGGCTTTAACCCTATGGCGTAGGATGTAAATCAACTTTAGTAATATTTCATTATTTTTTGTTCAAGATTATTCCTCTGTATATGTTAGCACATGATCCAAAATCAAGCGGTTGATTGGCGAAATAAGACATCAGGGCAAAACTTAGAAGTAGTATATAATTAACTTAGCTACAAATTCACAAACCGAGCTATTCGGTTATTAGATGGAAAAATTCAATGTTAACACAGTTAAAACCAATTTAACATCCTGATTTCTTATTACGACTCATAACAGAATCACACACATCAAAATTGAAGGGAATAATAAGCAAAATTGGGTCACCTCCAAGGTCACAAGTTCAACTCACACTCATCTAGTTGAGAGAAACGCAATTTATTAGTAACATATCATGTTAACAATTCCTATATCACACTCTTAGGAGTATAAATGTACTCACCTCTAATATGACAAATACACGAGGATAAAAAATATCACATGAATTATGGGAGTAAATACTCTTAAGAGTGCGACATGAGTTGTCTCTTGTTAGCGTGGCCGTGACGCTCAACTTCTCCGCGTATGCTTTTTTCCTTCTCCTTGACTTTTTGTTTGCATTCTCCATTTTTCCTCCTCCTCCCTGACTTTCGGACTCTCCCTCACAATTTGCTCTTGCATTCTCCATTTCTGAGGGGACTGTCGCTTTCTTCTTCTCAAGATTTTCTGATCTCAAGCAGATCGCTCTAGCTTCAACTTGAAAAAAGCAGCGTCAAGGGAAGAAAATTGCCAGAATAAAGAAGTTGCATAGAAAACATGTACCAGAATGTTTAGTGATGGTCTGATGGACCCATATATTGCACCTAACCGTAGGGCTTTCAGCTTATCAAACCAATCCAACCCCGCCAAAACTATACTTTTTGTCAAATGCTGAAGTCATTAAGCTTTTTCTTTAGGGAATGGAAAGGACGAACTTCTCCTCTTTCAATTAGAAGCTGACTGTGTCCCAACAAATTAAGATTGTTTCCTCCATAAAACGATATTAAGTAATAACAATACATATCCATCAAAACATAGAATCGATGCATTTCGTGTTATTTGTAAAAAAATGATGTGATTACTACCGATAAGTTTTCCATGTAACAAAGTTTGGAGGTTATAGCCAACCCATTGACAAAGTGGCATGGATTGGACTTTTTTATGAGAGAATAAATAAGCAAAATCAGACCGTCTTAGCGTCGTTTCACTTTTTTCAACCTATTTCAAAATTGGAATAAACTTGCATTAAAAAAAAATTTCCTTTTTTCTGGTGTGAATAAGCCACAATGACAAATGTAGCTGCGACTTAAATCCAGGTTCTACTAAAAAAGCTTCGTACGAATGCGTAGTCTTTGTTAGATTGTCAATAAACTTGATCATTTGTAGCATGTAAATTAGTATAAGAGATAAGACGATAAAAATATAGAGTCGAAGCCCATTAGCAAATGCTCTAAACAACTTGACTTATAATTGATCCAACTAATTATTAACTCAACTCTTTATTGATCCTATTTTAAAATAGGTGAATACACTCAACTCAATGATAAGAGACTAATTAATTACCTATCCTATTATATACTATTGTTAGTACTCTAGAAGAACATTGTGTTCTCCCTTTCGACCTCTTCTCCATTCATCTAGAATACTGAACCTCTCGGTCAGATTGACTTAATAAAGTCGCCAAAGAAAAGCCTGACCATCCCATTAGCATATAAATGAGACCTTCCACGAACCATAACGCACTCCGACATACAAAACTTGATCTCTTTTTTCATTCTTCATGTTTCCTTCTCCGAATCTTAACTACTACCAACCAATGACAGGCCAGACAACAAGCCAAGAACATGATCAAGAAGAGGACACCCTCTCCTTGTGTGACCTCCCAATCCACAACACCCCTCACTCCTCTATCGACAACTACAAAACCTCGAATGATAAGTCATTTGAGTTCTTCCCCTTGCACTGCCCCTCCAAAGAGACCAACCATGTCATTTTTTGTGGGAAACTTATCCCAGCTATGGAATGCCCTAGTCATAAGAAGAAGAAGAGGACGTCCTTGTTTTTCCAAAGGACCAAGGGGTCTTCAACTGGCAAACCCGCGGTTGATCATGGAGGGTTCACACGCGGTGGTTCAGGGAAGAGCAGATCAAGGTTTGAGTGGTGCTTGCTTGTGTTTGGATTGCAAAAGTTCTCGGTGCCAAAGAGAATGGACATGGCCGATATGAGGGACAGGCTAAGCAGGAGAAGGCCTATGTCCTTGGAGGAGATGTTTGAGAAAAATACCAGTTATAATGCTGACAACAGTAGTAGGAGTAATAGTAAACTAGACCAAGGTTTGTCGCATTTGATTAGGTCTTTGAGTTGTGGGACTAAAGGTTCTATTTCTGTTCTAAATTAGACACTAAGGCACTTACAAAATACTTGCATGCTAATACATAGCTGTCATTTTTGAAAATTTTTGTAATCTTTTGAAGGCCTTAGTCATACCACATGCCTTCTGGCCATGGGAGATGCTAACGCTAGTTGCTTAATTAATTGACCATTAGCCTGCTGGGTCCCCTATCAAAATTTCTATTGTGTAACACTACTTTGATTGGGCTATAGCTTCAGTCACCTTGCCAAATTTCTGGTTCAAGCAATCTTTTTCTCTCCTAGGTTTTTTGCTCTCAAGCATATGCATTGCTCTAATTTCGTGCTTCAAACAAAGACACTATAGATTCTTTTTCAGTATGATTAGAGGCTAAATCATTAGGAATTGTTGAGGGGACAAACTACTGGAAGCCCCAAGAGTGAAGGGGCCACCGAGCATAACTGCTATTTCTTGAAGAGACTGGGACAGGCCTATCGTCTATTAGTTTAGGGAGGGAAAGCTGCTCTCTTTTAGCAATTCGAAACTCAAATTCTTTTCTAGAACTAACAAAATTCAGAGTTATATACATACTTTTAATTGTTCAGTCATAAAAAGATAATTTTGTACAAGAAAAAGCAATCTATTGATAGTAACATAGTGTATCAATTTTATGTGAATTACACGGTTGCATTGAATTGCTCACTACAAACTATTTGATCTGCAAACATTAGTTTGATTTCCCTTTATGTATGGTTCAACTCCTATCACCTCCTTTGTTAAAGTCAAAATTGTGAGTTGGAACGTATCGTTTGATACGGATGTAACGAGGTTGATGAATACGGACTGTTAATTATTTTGATGGCGATTGGAGCCTATCAAGTATCGAGCCAAAGAAACTGTTGTTACCCTGTAAAATCTAAATTCAACATGGAATCGCAGATGTAAATTTATGGCACTTAAACCCAATCCGGATTTTAGGGATCAGGAGGAGCCATTTGTTTGACGGATTAGGGACACAGATAAGCAATGCACTATCTAGAGACTAAGAGCCTGTTAAATCTTACCGTACGTCGCCTGTTCTTCTGACCATGTCCTCAAGCAAAAATGGCGAGCAAACAAGTGTGATTCCACCATACGGTTCTTGATCATGTCTATGAAAAAATTGTTGGAATGTGACGCATCTCCTTGGACTAGAGTGCCCATGCCCATAACTTCCTAGCCCAACAAAGTTTGAAAAAGCTAGCTTTAATTACGTGTATACCAATCTTTCCACGAAAATTTGGGGGAAGATTCAACTAAGTGGAGCCTACATTCAGAGCCAAAAGCAAGTTTTATTTACCCACATCCCATTCAGCGCATGCTTTCTAAAGTAACATGTCAATGCTTGCTCGATTTATTCTTCCAGAACATAAGCCACCAAAAATCAAGTAGTTCATGGGTCAAACTAGTCCATGGAGCGAGTTTTAGGTCCAAGCTGAACTAAGCTGCAAACCCACAAACTCGCTAGGAACTACAGTCTACGACGGGTAGGCACCGTGACAGAAGGGGGACAGGGGGAGCACAACCAATATCACATCCCGATTCCATATTAAGAGTCGGGCCTTGCAAGTTGCAAAGGGCCATTCAAAATTACATACACATCAAAATTGAAGGGAGTACTCAAAATTAGCTAACAGGAAAGTAATTTGGTAATACATCATGTTTGTACGGGTAAAATGCTCAAGTTCTCAGCTTCTTATGCTTCTTTGCTTCTCCTTGAGTTTCAGTTAACGACTTAAAAGTTGTTTTCCCAGATTTTCCCTTGCCATTTGCACTTGCATCCCCCGTCTCCTGAGGGGACTTTTGCTTTCTTCTTTTCAAGCTTCTCTTCTCAGGTGGACTGCTACAGTTTCAACCAGAAAAAGCAACACAAGAAGAAAATTTCCAAGGTAAAATCAGTAAAGTTACATTGGGAAATTTCAGAGAAAAGATGCACAAACATGATCAAGCCTAAAAGGCAAATACTTTAGTCAAAGACCCATAATTGCTTCCACTCTACGCTTTGTGCTTCTTAAACCAATCCAATCACGTACTGTTTTGCGTCAATTGTCAAAGTCATTCAAGTATTCAACCATTCTTTCTTCGGGGGGAGGGTCAGGAGAGGGACGAAGAGAGTTCTCCACAATCTAGGGATAAGACTACATGGAATCCCCCTTCCCCCCTCCCCCAACCAAACAAAAAAAGGTTTACGTCTAAGTATCTATATACCTATACTTAAAAATAAGTGAACTCATTTTTTCCCTATCAAAAAACAAAAAAAAAATAAGTGAACTCATGCTAAAAGGACATGTGGTATGCTGATTAGGCAATACATGACATGATAAATGAAAATTTTATATCTTTAATATTGAATACCAATTGGTTAAATGGAATTTTAAAAGTCTCTTAATCATTAGTAAGATTTATGGCTAATTAAGTGTTGAAATTGTAACTTAAACATATTATCGACCTAAAAATACGAATGCAATTTACTATCTTCTTAAAAAAGTTATTTTTTATATTTGAACTATTTTCAAACCAAAAGTGTGTTTTCTTACCTATTGAACTCCTCATGCCCATTGTTATTTCCAAAAATATTGATGACAAGTTGCTTAAAATTTCTCAAATCTCTGAACATATTGTTTTGGTAAAGTTGGGTGTTGTTCATGAAGTGGATATTATTTGAACTCATTCCTTAATTTTTTTTAAAAAAAACTTATCCAAACACTACTGTGAGTTTTGTGCAAGCTAAGTTTTAAGATTAGAATCCCTTTTAATTCGTTTAAATCCAAAGTATTTGTGAATATATAATTAGGGATGATCAAATTTCAACAAGTGTGATGGAGGCATTTCTTTTATTAGACAAATATACAGTGTATTATAACATAAACTATCTCAAAACTTCACTCTTATTCTACAGTCCCTCATTTTGTATAGTAATAAAATTGTACTATATATTTGTCTAAATCTTCATGTTGATTATGTCATTATTGGTGTTATTTTGAAGTGTATATATATATTTATAGATGTATTTTTATAACTTTTATCTGAAATTGTTAAGATGCATGATACTCAAATCATATTATTTACATTACTAGAATTAATATGACATTCAAGATAGAATCAAATGTTATCACATATTAAAATTGGATAATGTCCATATTATATGTATATGTATGTATATTATAACTTTTATGTGAAATTCTTAGTATACATGATACTCAAATCATATTATTTACATTACTAGAATTAATATGACATTCTAGATATAATCAGATACTATCACATGTTAAAATTGGATAGTGTCCACATTATATGTATATGTATGTATATTATAACTTTTATGTGAAATTGCTAAGATGCATGATACTCAATCATATTATTTACATTACTAGAATTAATATGACACTCAAGATATAATCAAATATCATCACATATTAAAATTGGATAATGTCCATATTAGCCTTTATCATCTCTATCATTACTTGGCAATCTCGATTGCATCTTTCTTTTTTTTTCATTTTTAGTGTTTTCACCATTTTGGATTTCAATCCAAACGGGTAAAAATGCTAAAAATGAAAGAAAGTCTCTCTAAACTTCTTTGCACCAATTCTGTAAAATAGTAGGTAGTCTACGTTTTTTAAATCTACGATCGGTCAGAGTCAGAGCCAATCTCTTTGTGATTTTTCAATTTATGGGTAAGACTGCTACATCAAACCTGTCCTCCCACACTCTGACTGGTGGCGGAATTTTTAAGGTATTGAATTGTATTGGATTTGGATTTCAATGCTAAGAGTTTTTAATTTTAAAAAATCAATTATCAACAAAGTCTATTTGTTGTTCTAACTATAGGTTTAAATAGATGAATAATGAATTAATAATCAGTTTTTCCTTTCCCCATTTTCTTTTTTTCTTTTTTTTCCGGGGGGGGGGGGGGGGGCGCATTAACCACCAAGGGGTTTCAGTTAAGTTGGCTACAGTTTATCGGATGTATGGGTGCTGCAGCACAAAGGGATTGCTTATACTAGATCTTGATGCACACAAACTTTATCACATGGGAAGCAACTGATTTAAAGACATACACAAATAAGCAAACAAAGGTCTGACCAAACTAATAATTGTACTTAGAATTACTCTCATTTGCTTCACCGACGAATGGCTAGGCCCTCACTGAAAAAATAGACCTGGCGGTCAGCAGAACTTGTCCATGCCCGTTTGCCTAAAGCTAAAACAAGGCAAACCAATATTGAACCAACGCAAGTCGCCCAAATACAAACTAAACCAGGCCAAAATTCTACCAATAATGGTAGCATTTTCTTTACTAGGCATGTGGCACGCCAATCGCAGATCAATGAACTGAAACCAAATGACAACACTGAAACCTCAATATTTTAGACATGCTGTATCTCAAACTACACAACCAGTTACCCACGTCTGAAAAACGTCAGCGTGCACAGAAACCAACCCTTCTCAACCCAGTATGTAAATGTTCCCTAAAACGAGAATTGTGATTAATGATACTTCCTGAGAAGCAGAGACTACCAATGTTCTATTACAAGAAAGGGAGGATCATCTATAGTTAGTAATGCCAACTCACCTGGTCTTGTCATCTGCTGAGACCTTCCTGCTTGCCGCATTTTGCAGTACACTTTTGTAGTACTGAATAAATGGAGCATTGCCACTCTTTTCAATCTGCAAGTCAATCGATCCACCTGAAATATCATCATAAGGTTTGGCATAACCTACCACATTCTGAAAAGAACTCCAAACCTGAAGAAAGGAATCTGCAGATGCCCGGTCTTTAGGCGAAAATGAAGCATCTTCTCGCTTTCTCTGCACCAAATCAATGTTCTTCTCTACCTATGAGCAAGGTGGGGGGGAAAAACCATAAAATTATCAGAACTCCGCATCATATTTTGCTGACCTGTATCATCATATAGTTTGAGATGCACATGAATTTCTCAAATACTCTTTGCCAGGAAGGTGCAAATACAAGCCAAAGTACAAGAAACACTAAAGCATGTAATTATCAAATCAGCCAACTACGCAAGTCACTAAGTGATTTCACACGTCAGCACACACATTCTACTACCTCTCAATATGGCGTCTTCCTTCCCTTCAAAGAGAGGGTGTGTTCTCAATACACACAATACTTTTGATGGGTCAACTCTACAATTAAGCTACAGGTGGAGGAGTAGGTCATCCTAAGCACAACCAAAGTGCGCTTGGCTGTGGAACATGCAGTTCATGCCACGAAAACTAAAAGCCATAAGCTGTCAACATGGCATCACAAATACTCTCACCTCATTTTATGCCAAATTTATATTAGAGTGGTGCATAGAGGCAATGACCCAATCGTGAACAGTTATCAGCCCATTATGTCTCTGAAACGTACCTAATGCTGATCCGTGATCAAAGAACATAGAAAAGAACACATGCTGGCAGAAACATTACCGCCAGCCTTAGCAGGTCTCCTTTTTATTCCCTACTCTAGTGGTTCTCCTGTTTTCAGTGCATTGAACCAATTCTGCTTTTGTTACGACCTATGAGGGACGTCCATGCAGTTGCTTGAGTATTGAAGAAGCGGCACAGAACTAACAGATGATACTAAATGATGAACAAAACTCAGATATGTTCTCAACAATGACTAATCAAGATGTTTAGGAAATGCAACGAAAGTCAATGAAGTACCTGATCAAGCAGGCGCTTTACTGCTCGGCACAGGCTTTCAACAGTTGATTTGTCATGAAATTGCTTCAAGCGAATGACGGGAACAGTTGCAAGCTCGGGGAAAGATATGTGATAACTCCATTGAAAAAAATGTGCAGAAAGCAACTCTACTGTAGCAACAACACACTCCTCTTGGAAATCTCGTGACTTTAACCAATGCTTTGGTAGCTGTTCAAGAACAACCATAACTCAGTAGTTCTTTGACTATTGGCCTCTATTAGAATGTAAATTACACAGACTCAGCAGAGACTTATGGAATGATGACAGCAGAGAACCTCAGCCCTTCGTGCCTCTCCCATGCCTTCCCCCACAGGTGGCCCCAATGAGAAATGGAGCACCTAGTTTGGGCTACATTAGGTGTCAGGTGAGGCAGGTGTATTAATTATTCTCAAAACTTAAATCAATTTCCAAGTTTCTCAAGTATCTCCCCCCCCAACCCCGGTGGGAAAAAGGTCCGCTTTCAGTTTCTGATCCTCTTTTTACAGAACCAGACTCAATTGTGCACAAATAAAAAGAAAACAAAAGAAATAAGAATCAAACTCAAGTGCCAATACAATTTTAAGACTTCTTTTTTAACGTTCCGACTCTACTGTTCCCCCCCCCCAAGCTGTAACAAAACGACTCACATGACACAAACTCACACCAATGGACATAAGACACCAACAACTTTGGAAGCAAGGGGTTTGTGAACATCAACTGAAACGGTGATTAAAAGCTATGGTAAACCTAAACCTAGGAGGGAAAAGGACCTGCACTGTTACCCTTGACTCATATCTACAAAGATTTCAGCCCAAGCATTTTCACATAATATAAAAAACAAACCCAGTCTAGCAGGACGTTTTATTCCTTAATAAAATCAACAATAAGATTTTGGGTAGGGATGACTGTTAAAAGGATCCAGACCTTCAAAGTTGTGGATAAGTTAACACCACCCTTGCCAGGTTTTGCGAGTTCCTTCGAAGGACTGCTCTCCAATATATCCAACGCTAGGGATGAGATGGGAATGAAGATTCCACTAGAAGAGGAGAGATCGTTCAACCACTGGATGCATTTAAGTTTCAAAGGCAAATAACGTTGACCAGAAAAAAGGCTGGCTACTCCTATTATAACTTGAATGATAGCATATCGAAGACCATGAAGATCGTTATCCTTGTTGACAGATACAAATGAAACCCAGAGATCAATGCACACAGCATACTCCCAACTGCAAATCTTCTTAAGGGCTTCCTGCAAAGAATTTAATCATGCTTGTTACATAAGAAAAAAAAGTTAAACAGGAACATTTAACCAAATGGCAACTATCACAAAGTTTGCTAACATCTATTCGTCTTGTTATAATAAAAAACTTTCTTTAAAGTGAAGGGGGAAATGGAATATAGACATCCTGCAAAAAATTGATTACATCCCAAAACAAGACTATCTACAAACTGAACTGCCAATGGAGATCATTAGTCCTCTTAATCCAAAAAATAATTAGTCGTCACCAATATGCTGGATAAGCGTTTTGCCATCATCAAGTATCCAGGCCACAATAATCCACACAATGCTGGAGGAATAATTATGGGTACCTAGAGTCTAGCTTTTCTTCCGAAGAAACCCTCTCAAGCCAATTGCAAATATCAGATTCATCACATCATGAACTTCTAGCAATTAAAAACTCCCAGTGTAGTCAAGCAACGTAAAAATGATGCAGTAGCAGCTACCACTGAAGCCATAATTACATCAACTCCATCATGTACCTTTTTCTTTGTTTGCAAGCCCAACTGGAAAATCCTGGCTAGTTTTAGTGTAGACATCATTGCCAATTGTATAGATCTCAGAAAATCTATCGAACAAAGCTCGATAAAAGAGTTTTTGAGGTACTCTATATGTTTTAGACAAGTAGGATCCACAACTTTGCTACATGAAAGTATGGTTGTATATGTTTTCTTCAAGCATCTGTCATAGCAATCTTGGTCAAGGAAAGAAGCCACGTCCTGTAAGAGAAGGAAAGAGCACGATGAAAGAGCCCCACCACCTGTTGCCCACAGATGAACAGCAACCTGCAATGCAAAGCGATTAGTCAAGGAAGCATAAAAAACATGCTTGGAGTTAGCAGCAATCGGAACAAGATTACACACTAGATTCACATATATATACTTTAGCTCAAATAGAATATACTGATAACATTCAGAAACAGAAACTAGAAATGAAACTTTCAGTGCATACATCAGAACCACATACTCCACAGCAACACAAAGACGAAAACGAGCAACCGTATCACAAAAAATGGAGCAAGCCCAAAATTCTTTGATTAACCTATTTCTACTCTAGTTTCTCAAATGGTATCAAACTTCTCCAACAAAGCAAAAAAATAAATAAATAAAAGAAAAATAAAAGGAAAAAACCCTAAAAGAATGATTGCCATCCCATTCTTCTCCATATATCCTATAACAGCTAATATCATTTGCTAAAATAATTGAAACAACCCCCCCCCCCCCAAAAAAAAGCAAAGGCGGTAAAAAATAACAGGAAAACAACATAAAACAGGGGCTATTAGAAAACACAAAGAAAAAAATTTCAACAGCATTCATGTTCAAGAAATACCTCCATGAGCCTGCGCCGCAAATACGGAAATGGTGCAAAAAATATCAATGAAGCTCTCAGCCGGGTCAATGCAAAAGCCAATATGTCAGTTTCAGAAAACTGATTGAGAAGGAACAGAGTACTAGTCAGATAAGATTTGATCATCGGCTTCACACTTTCCCATTTTGAACCCTTCAAGTTTAGTATGGTCTCCATCTTGCACTTGGTGGATATTCCCAATAAGCCTCGAAACAAATTGTCACCTTCAGAAAGCATAAACATTACAATGCTGCAAAAGGTCTCCTTGTTCTGTATAACTGGAAATGAGGGTGAAGCATTCACATGACTTGATTCAGCTCCATAATGGCATGCCGCACGATAGGCATTTAGAAGACTAGGAAGTACGGACAGTTTATGCTGCTCTTTAACTATCCGACACCAGTTATTGATTGTAGAGATGTTCAAGACTTGGCCTGCTGCTGGACTTGGGAAAGTGCCATCAGCTGACTCAATAACATGGTCACTCACTTCCTCTCCATCAGACTGTTGACAAGAAATAGAGCCACAAGGCAATACAAACATACAAGCAAATCAAACAAGGCGAATGATTAACAACCAACCAATACAAAACAAAAATTCTTGGGACACAACAGAGCTACATTTACTTCTAATAATTTTAAGGAAGCAGGAACTCTTTGTTTACTACTCACCATATCATCATCCTGAATCAGTTTGTGGCGTTTGATCTGCTCCTGCAAGTAGGTTTCAAAGTCTGGGTCCTAAAATATCCCAAGAAAAAATGATTAGCGAACATAAATATAAAGAAAGCCTAGCACACATGAAAAGACAACAGCAAGGCAGATACTGAATGAAAAAGTACAGAAAATAGACAAATCTCCTATGAGTTTTCCACTTTGCTATCCATACAAACTAGCAGGACTCAAGTGTCACAGTCCAATCAGCGAGTAAACACAAAAAAGTAAAGTAGGCAATCATGCTGGATTCGTTTTGAAAAATGTGTCATGATACAGATAAATTTCATCCATGAAAATAAGAAACTCGAATGCCCTGGTACATCTATATTATCAATATTTCAACACATGATAAGTTAACAAAAGAGTAGAGCTAGCTCACATGTGTCTGCATGTACACACAAACATATGTGCTCCATGATACTGGAGTTCATTTAACATAAGACATTTCACACACAGCACTAATGCACTATCCCATTCAATATAATAACAAATAGATTCAACTTGTATAGCTTGTCAATATTTTATTTTATTTTATTTTGGTAAGTAACTTGTATAGCTTGTCAATATTGATCTCAATACACTACTTACCGCAGTAAGAGTTACGCCAGCTCTTTCTTTTGCATCCCTCAGTATATCACGACACATAACTAAAGAACATTGAGCAGTAATCTTGTTATGGAATTATTCCATAACAAGATTTGAATGATTTTCTTGTAATACAATTATTCATCAATTTGACGCCGATTTAAAGTCCATTTTTTCCCTCACTGTTTCAACAGAAGGGTTTGTAAACTGCAGTTCTTAGAGCGCAACTCAGTTGGACTTCTTTATTTGTTGCATGTAAAGAATCTTTTATTTATGAATTTTTCAAAAAAACACTACTCACAGCAGCTTCCAAGATAGATATTCTCCCACATGGAATTACCTTCTGCTTTAAAGATTCCAATCGGTTCTTTTTCTTTGAAAGTTCTGATTGAAGCTTTTGGTTCCGCATTGATAATTCACCACCTTGGCTATTATCTGCTCATGAAGTAAGCTGTCTTGTAAGGAAACATCTCACGTTAACATTCTATAACCAACCTCAATAAATGGGAAACATTTTCACCTTCTGAACAAGCCTCATTGTCGTTTTCACCAAACAATAAGCAGCTTGCATCCTGATACATTAGTCATCAATGTTACAAGTCACAGAATGAAGACAAATTAACTCAGATGAGATAATTCATTATTACAATGTACGACCTCAGAAAGATATCCTTCACTGTCTGAATCTTCAATCATATCATCATCCTCTTCACTTGTGGATATGTCAAGAGAAGCATCATCTATATCTTCAGTGGGAAGCTTCCTAATAGCAGGTATAAAGACAAGAAGTTTTTGTTGACTAATAATAAGATCAATAACATCATGAAACGTTTTGTTCACAAATGTCAACTTCCAGAAAATGATTCTGATGCATGCATATGAAACTGTAAGAACCTCCACCCCAACCCATCAAAAGATCGAAAAGAAAACAAGCAAGAGAGCATTAGGAAAAAAAGAGTTTATTTCTTAACTTTAGAAACCCAACCACCAAATCTCTAAGCTGAGTATTGTGCTACAAATGCGTCCGCAAGTGCAAAGATCAACTTAAAACAATTTATTAGTAATCTCGAATTATAATCCAGGTCCTACACATGAAAACAGGAAAGTAACTTAGAAGCCATTGACATAAGAAGGCAGCAGTAACGTGTGATCCCAATAAAAACTCGTGACACATAATGAATGACATAAAACAACAAAAATTGGAAGATAAGAGCTACTTTTCATCCCTTTGTTTAAAAAAAGACCCATGGTTTCACCTTTTACCTTCCACTAGGTGACACACTTTCTTCTCCTGCTTGATCTTCAACGACGTCTTTCTCATCCCCTAAAACATTATGAATGAAGCAATAGGTTAATACATGAACCTCATATGTCAAAACACTAAGTTAACATCTAACGGAATAAGATAGCAAATAAATCAGCAGCATTCAACCATGCATGAAATGCCACCATATGTCTTAAAACATTATAAGCAAAGCAACCAGGAACATGAAATAATAACCACAAACCTCACATGTCAAAACAGCAAGGAAACATATAAGTATATACCATGTATAAGACAGTAGATAAATCAGTAAAGTTTTGACCAAGCACGGAGTGTCCTATACTTCATATAACAGGAAAGCTCATGAGCAGGATTTAGTTTTAAAGTAACTATAGAGCAAGGACACTAATAGCTTTCAGACCAATAGCACCAATATTTTCCCCCTTTCTGGCAATAAACACAAGACTAAGAGCAACGGGGGCATAACTCATACCAGACTTTAAATCCAATGACCTCCACGATATGGATGACAGCCTGCACTGTCACCTCAAGAAGACAGCTGAGGCAATGAAGGGAAATAGTTCCGAAAATCATACAAGCAAGAATTATACCATACCCATCCGCATCAAGGGCACGAATTGACTCGACTTTTCCACTTTCTTCACTATAATCCACCAATCAGGATCATACAGGGTGACTTTACCACTTCAATTATCCACCCATAAATGACTAATGTGTCGGTTTCAAATAAGCACAAGCTGCTACAAAATTTTGGAACTTTGGATCATACCAAAGTCACATCAAGCTAATCTCTGCTACATATTTATCTTGAAATAGAGCCATTCTAGCCATTCCCAATCAAGGGTATAGCAGAAACAGTCTCACCACTTCTGCAACTGAAAAGGGTAAGACTACATGTTGCCCTCACTCCAACTTGAGACATGGCTTGTCAAATTAATGGTACTAGCTCAATTCATCCTTCTGATGCTCAATAACAACTTCCAAGACCCAAATAAAAAAAAATCATCAAATGGGCATCAAAGAAACTGACTAAATTCTAAACTTCTTCTAAAGAACCCAGCAACAAAAACCCGAAAAAAATTAAAGGAAAAAAGAACCATACTTGGAGCATTTTTCTTCTTAAACATGGACTTGAGCTTCCTTTTCCTCTTCATAACAGACTGCAAATTCTTCTTTGCAAACTTCCTCGCCTTCTTCCCCAGTTTACCCATTTCCTACCCTTTTTCAAGGCACTCACGACCAAGTGCGGCGCTTGGCTTGTGAGCCAAAGGACGCCTTCGGGCAAGCGGTGACCGGCTCGGGAAGGCTGGAGCAGACCGGGCTCGCGAACGACCTCGTGAGTTGGGGGGGGGGGGGGGGGGTGAGGGGAACAAGAAGAAGAAGACGAAGATGGAGATACAGAAAAGCAGTGGTGATGAAGATGGAGGCTTAACATAATAACAGTTGCTGGGAGGAGACAGACGGTGATGGGCTAGGTTTTTTCTTTAATGGTTGCATTCTCATTGATTGGTATTCTCCTTTTATTTAATTTTGCTATTGTAGACTAATTATTTAAGTCTAAAAAAATACAAATTATTTTCTAGTCAAATAAATAATAGTAATAAAGGACCAAAAAAATAATAACAATAATACAAATAAAAAGAAATTATTTAAATATGTTTAATTGTAAGATTTATAGGTATTATTTTAAGTAGTGAGTCAAGATTGTGAGTCTTGTATTGGAGAAGGGTAAACTTGTGAGTAAAAAAATTGGCTCATAGAATGATATCAAAAGGGTATGCCCTCACTTATGAGCCAAAGTTTTAGCTCACTGTTGTATATGCTCAAGCAATGTTGAGTTGCAAAAAATTTAACAGCAAATTTACGAGAAAAATGTGAAAAAGCAACAAAATTTTCATTAAAAAACTAGTAAATTTGTGCATACCAAGGAAGGTAAAACAGATGGGGATGGCGGCTTCAACAAGCAGCTGTTTGTTTCCTTTGCTTGTATGCTTGGTAGCGTTCTCTTCTGCCTTTTGTTTTTCCTTTTTTTGTTTGGGAAAGTGTGTGGGCTTGTTTCTATGCTATTTCTTCTGGATTCCTTCCCTTAATGGGTTGCCTGCTTGCCTTACGCAAATGTTTAGGGTCTAGTTTTCAACTTATTGTGTTTTTTTTTTAGGTTGGGGTGGGACAAGATGTTAATTGATTTAAAATAGTGCGACTAATAAATGTATAAACTAATCCAACAGTATTTGTGTGAGGTATGCCAAACTTTTCGAAAGTTTACATTGTACCTTCTAATCGAAAAGCTTATAATTTGTCTCTGGAAGCACTGAAATGCCCCATAGTTTGCCCTGATGTCAAAAGTCCTTTTCCTTTTTATGTGTTTAAAATAAAAATAAAAACAATTAAAGGTAGTGTCAACACATGTTAGTATATGGGTGACATCAATGTTTTTAGTGATGCAATATGAGTTCTAACAAAATGTTATGAATCATGAAAATAATTCAAAAGTGTGGTAAGCAATGCAGAGCAGTAAAAAATTTAGCAGCAAATTTAAGAGAAAAAGTTGAAAAAACAACGAAATTTTCATCAAAAAACCAACAATGTATGCCTACCAAGGAGGGTGAAACAGAAGGGGACGGCGGCTTCAACAAGCAGTTGTTTGTTTGCTCTGCTTGAACGCTTGGTAACATTCTATTCTACCTGTTGTTTTTCTTTTTTCCTTAGGGGGTGTGTGTGCGCTTGTTTCTGTGCTATTCTTCTGGATTCATTCCCTTAATGGGCTGCCTGCTTGCCCTTGCTCAAATATTTAGGGTCCATTTTTCAACCTATGGTGCTTTTTTTGGGTTGGGGAGCAGCAGGGTATTAATTGATTTAAATAGTGCGAACAATAAATGTGTAAATTAATCCAAATTGCAGTACTTGTGTGAGGTATGCCAAACTTTTCGACAATTTGCATTGTACCTTTTAATCGACAAGCTTATAACTTGTCTCTGGAAGTGCCGACATGCCCCATAGTTTGCCCTAATGTCAAAGTCTATCTTTTCCTTTTTAGATGTTTAAAATAAAAATAAGAATAATTAAAGGCATCGTCAACATGTGTTAGTATATGGGCGACATCAGTGTTATTACAGATGCAACATGAGTTCAAACGGAATGATATGAATCATGAAAATAATTTAAAAGTTTGGTATGTGTTGCAGAAAAGTTTCTTAAGCAATGTAGAGCTTAAAAAAAATGTAGCAACAGCTTTATAAGAAAAAGGTAAAAAAGCAACAAAATTTTCATAAAAAAAATAGAAATTTATGCATACGAAGGAGGATAAAACAGAGGGGACAACGTCTTCAACAAGCAGTTGTTTGTTTGCTCTGCTTGTACGCTTGGTAGTGTTCTCTTATGCCTTTTGTTTTTCCTTTTTGTTCTTAGGGGGTGGTTGGGGGGGGGGGGGCGTGTTTTTGTGCTATTCTTATGGATTCCTTCCCCTAATGGGCTGCCTGTTTGTCGTTGCCCATATGTTTAGGGTCCAGTTTTTAGCTTATGGTGTTTTTTGGGGGGGTGTTAATTAATTTAAAATAGTGTGATTAATAAATGTGCAAATTAATACAAATTACGATACTTGTGTGAGGTATGCCAAGCTTTTTCAACAGTTTGCATTATATATGTCTTCTAAGCGACAACCTTATAATTTGTCTCTAGAAGCGCTGATATGCCACATAGTTTGCCCTGATGTGAAAAGTCCGTCTTTTCTTTTTAGGTGTTTAAAATAAAAATAAAAATAATTAAAAGTAGAGTCAACACGTGTTAGTACATGGGTAACGTAAGTGTTTTTAATGATTCAATATGAGTTGTATTGGAATGGTATGAATCATGAAAATAATTTAAAAGTTTGGTATGTGTTCTAGAAAAGTTTGGCAAGCAATGCAAAGTTGCACAAAATTTAGCAGGAAATTTATGAGAAAAAGGTGAAAAAACAATGAAATTTTGATTTAAAAAACAACAAATTTGTGCATATCAAGTAGGGTGAAACGGAGGGGGACAACAACTTCAACAGGCAGCTGTGCTCTACCTGTACGCTCAATGACATTCTCTTTTGCCTTTTGTTTTAACTTTTTTTTCTTTGGGGGTGTGTGTGGGCTTGTTTCTGTGCTATTCTTCTGGATTTATTCTCTTAATGGGTTGCCTGCTTGTCCTTGCCCAAATGTTTAGGGTCCAGTTTTCAACTTATGGTGTTCTTTTTGGGTTGGGGGGTGACAGGGTGTTAATTGATTTAAAATAGTGCAAACAATAAATGTGTAAATCAATCCAAATTATAGTACTTGTGTGAGGTATGCCAAACTTTTTTTGACAATTTGCATTGTACTTTCTAATGGACAAGCTTATAATTTGTCTTTAGAAGCACTGATATGCCCCATGGTTTGCCCTGATGCCAACAATCTATCTTTTCCTTTTTAGGTGTTTAAAATAAAAATAAAAATAATTAAAAGTATCGTCAACACATGTTATTATATGGGTGACGTCAGTGTTTTTAGTGATACAATATGAGTTTAACGGAATGGTGTGAATAATGAAAATAATTTAAAAGTTTGGTATGTGTTCCAGAAAAATTATAGTTTGAATTATTTTACACATTTGTCCAATAAGTAAGATTACTTATTTGCATTTTTTTTGATAATATATATATATATATATATATATATATATATATTTATTATGGGTGTCTTCTATAGGGGTGAAAATTATTTTCTTGAAAAATGATGTTCTTATTTTACGATGTTTGGTAAAATAAGGATGCAAAATTTGTTTTCTAGGGAAATTGATTTCCCTAGAATGAAGAAAAATAATTTCACTTTGAATAAAGAGTAAGTCGATTTTGCATTTCTTAGACTCTCACACGGTCTCATACTCTTTCTCTCTTCTATGTATATTTTCTCGACATATGGTTCGAAGATTATGGTGGCGACATGGTTCGAAGATTAAGGGGGTGACATATGGTTCGAAGATTAAGGTAGCGTATTAAAGATTAGCAAGTTGTATCATCCTGATGCCGACGCCGGTGAATCTGACTATCATGATTTCATCGAAATAAAAAAAAACCGCACTGTAATTAGTTGCCACGATTTAGAAGATAGAGAAGCTCAACAAGTTTTTCCTCTTCTTCGTTTGGATTCCTACTCAAAGATGAAAAACCCATAAGTGTTGCTAGCATCAAATTGTAGGTGGTAGATGAGATCAAAACAATTGACAAATGTACGTATTCTCACAACTTTGATCTGGATGACATCAATATTGCAATATAATTTCCAAAAAAGTATAAAATCCCTTTTTTTAAATTTCTTTCTATTTTTTGTGTTTCATTAATGTGCCTCTTTAAAGTTTTTTTTTGTTCATTTTTTGCTAGTCAAACTCATTTTTTAGAAAATTCATTTTCCCTTTTACCAAACAACTGAAAATATGAGTTGAAAAATAATTTTACATGGAAGATTATTTTCCAAGAAAATGGTTTTCAACCCTACCAAACACACTCTATATACTACATATTACACAACCTTGTTAGCTTGGTTGAATTTGGCTTTGGAAGGAATGATTTTTCTTAAAATCCTTTATGACTTTCTAATACTTAGGAGACTAGTATCTACCCCCGTGCATTATAATGATATTTAATTATCTTGATAATTGAACCAATAGCAACCCTATTAAAAAAATTCAAGTACTGATGAACATTCTAAAATTTAAAGAATGTCGAAGGTAGCGTGATATTTTTCGTCAATTACACCAATTTGAGTAAATTAACCAATAACCCTCCCAGAAGAAATATCAAGCAACAGTCAAGTGCAAGGGAGTTACATTGTTTGCCAGTTGTACTTGGTTAGTTACTTGGTTTGTTGTTGAGGTGTTCATTCTATTACAGGGTTGTTTTAGCTCATTA
>JACYFF010031959.1:37767392-37790062 GCA_017589665.1 Selenicereus undatus | reverse complement strand
ATATATATATATATATATATATATATATGTACACATACATACGTATTGATAAAGCTTATGTAATAAATACATAGATTAATAGAAGATTAGAGAGGGTTTGAGTGATCACATTGATCCTCCCCAATCTGAGTTCATACATCATAATTAATCTCATAGCTTTCATATTCTTCAACATTTTCGTGGTATCAGAGGAGTTAATCTGAATTGCATTTTTTTGTTTCTCTTCTTTAATTCGATGTTATGATTTGTATCATATCAAGTCAAACATTAATCAAATTACTCTATTTTTCTTCACAATCAATTGATTGAATTGAATCTTCAATTAATCAGGCCATTGATCATAGTATTCAGATTTCACATCCTAATCCAAAATGACTGCAAAAAGAAATATAGGCAATTTAAGGATTGCTGGTCTACAAAATCCTTTGGTTTTACATCCTTTCATAGGGACCTGGTTCTCTGGCAATACAAGAAAAGCTGATTGGTGTAAAGAATTACATATCTTAGAGGAGAAATGTAGAAATCGCACTTGCAACCAAGACAAAACTAGTATTGGTTCAAGGTACAATCCCTAGACCTACTAATGATGTTGTTAAAGATGAAATGTGGGATACTTGTAATTGTATGATCATTGCTTGGATTCAAAATTCTTTGTCTGCACCAATCGGGAAGTCTTTTCTATTCTTTAATTCTGCTTAAGAGATATGGATGCAACTTGAGCAAAGGTTTTCTTTGAGCAATGGTTCAAGAAAATATAAAATCAACAAAGAGATCATGAAATTAAGCAAATCATACTTCTATGAGGGGATATTACACAAGGCTGAAATAATTATGGGAGGAATTGGAAGACATGATGAACTACCTAAGATTTCAATAATCACTAATGAGACTACCACATTTGTCAAAGCATTGACTAAACAGATAGAGGAGCATAGATTATTTCAGTTCCTTAATGGTCTAGATGAAAAATATGGACCACAAAGAAGTCAACTGCTTCTCATGACACCTCTACCAAGTGTTAAGGTTGCATGTTCATTGATTTAGTAAGAAGAGAGTTTAAGAGAGATTCCAGAGGTTCGAAATCTGGAGATTGAACCAACTACATTATAAAGTAGAAATGATAATCCAACTACATTATATAGTAGAAATGACACCTCTACCAAGTGTTGGACTGTCATTAGATGTCCATCTTGGCATCCTAAAGCCAAGAAGTTTCCTTAGAAAAAGTTTGATAAGAATCAAACTTATAAAGGCAAATTCAAAGGAAGCAATGGAGGCAAGATAGCATCAGATGCAAAATTAAGTAAAACTCAATCTGGTGAAGCCTCCTTGACTTAGAATCAAATTGAGTAGTTACAACAACTACTAAAACTACTACCTCAAACAGTAAACAATGTAGAGCAGAAATTGATGAGGAGAAGTATACAAATTTTACTGGTATGATCTTATGTACACATGCTAGATTTAATAAATCGGAGTGGATACTAGACTTAGGTGCCACAGATCAATATGATCAATATAATTCAGATAACTTGAGTGACATCAAGATGCTTAATGAAAAATCAAAAATTACCTTGTAAAATGGTAGTACATTTGAAATATCATCTATAAGCGAAGTCAAATTGTCATTTAAGATTATCTTACAAGTATGTGCCTATCTTCAAGTACAATTTATTGTTAATTCCCAAGTTAGACAGCAAGTGTATAGTCAATTTTCACCCTAAATTTTGTATAATACAGGATTATATCACCAAGAGAATTTTGGGAGATAGTAGAGAGAATAGAGGGTTGTACTTCCTGAAGATTAACCTCCGCATGGAGTGGATTTCAGGATGGAAAATATAATAATGAGTTTGTTAGAGACAAACAAGGACAAGTTTCTGGTTGCCGGTGTTGCGAACGGTTCAAAGGCTTCTGATTCTTATGAAGTTTGGCACAAAAGACTTAGACATGCACCCTTAAACAAGATGAAGCATCTCTCAAGTCTTCAACTTAAGTTGGAAGAAAATAAAGTGTGTATCACTTGCCAAATAGCAAAGTTTACTAGAAAACCTTAGCTTTGGTAGTAGTTCTCTATGTGAAATGATACGTATGAACATATGTGGGCCATATAGAGTTCCTACATATAAGAATTTCAGATATTTTTTGAATCCTGTTGATCATTATATTAGAGCAACATGGTTGTACTTACCCAAGCAAAAGTCTCAAGCTTTGTCTACATTTTAGCAGTTTATGAAATTTATATCTACTCAATTTCAAACAAAAGTTAAAGTGGTCAAATCAAATGATGCACTCGACTTTCAAAGTGATCTTTGCCAATAGTTCTTGAATAATCATGGCATCATACATCAACCTTCATGTGTTGATAGGCGACAAAAAAATTAGTCACGTTGACAGGAAACGTAGACATCTCTTAGAGATCTCAAGAATTTCAAATTTTCAAGCAAATTTACCTCTTAAATTCTGGGAAGATTGTGTCCTCACTGTAGCATCTGTAGTCAACGGATTACCAACTCCATTACTCAGTAACTAGACATGTGTTCGTGCCAAAAATATGATATTTTAATATGCCCATTTATGCTTATTTCATGCTTGAATAAATATTAATTAGGATATTTATTTTATTTTATTTTATTTTACAGGTTATGGAATAAATCCGAAAAATTACGAAAAAAAACAATGAAATACCGGAAAAATGAATTGAGTCAAAGTGCTGAAACTCAAACAAGGTCCAAATTTGAGAGCCAATGCATTGAATCAAAAAAAAAAAAAAAAAAAAATTTCACAGCCCATTTCTCCATTCAGCCCAACCCATTTCAAGTCTTCCATTCACCTCACATGCCTTGCACATGACTAAACCCCCTCCCCCCTTAATTCATTCTGTCTCTTCTCTTACTGCACTGCCGATATTTCAGCCTTCAACCACATTCTTCTCTCTTTCTTCAACCAACCCCAAAAAACGATCCCTTAATCTTCTCCATCTTCTTCGCCCATAAGCCGCCATTAACGGTAAAATTCATTTATAAGGGTTCCTTGCTGAGTTGACTGTTCAAAAGAGATGGGAAGGCCCGAAGGTGACCCAACGACTCAATTACTTGAATCGTGCAAAGTGGGTAGCAAAGAATCCACCAAGTCCAGATTTTGTGGAGTCAAAGAACGATTACAAGGGGGCAAAATTTGTGTATAAATAGAGGGTTGGGGGGAAGCTCGAGATCATCAGTCATTAGCCTTAGTTCAATTGAAAATTAGCTCTCCAATTATTTTCATTCATTTGTTCAGATTTAGCAGTTTTCTGGGTTCCTTACTATCGTTGGTGCAAGGACTTGAGAAGCCATTGTTGAAGGCTTCACATAGTCAAATAACGATTCTCTTCTCTTAATCTTGAGCTTTGGTTGAGATCTTTGGCATCAAATTGAATTAATTTGCAAGTATTTTTGGATCCACATTTTTTTCATTGAATGCTCTGCTTTACCTATTCTCATGGTCTGTTTTTTTTCCCCTTTCGTTGCTGTGTTATTCTACCTTTCATTGTTTTGCTTTGAGTGTTGGCTAATTTCACCTAAGTTCATTTTTTTCTTTTTGGTGCTCCTCCTTTTACATTTATTTTCGTTTTGGTGTTGTCTCCTTTAATCCCCCGCAGCTTTTGGCTTGTTTGTTTGTTTGTTTTTTAGGAATTATGTTCTTTTTCCTTTCTTCTTGGTTCTGTTTTTTAATTTCATGTTGATTGTGCATCAAAAGTGAAAAGCTTTGGTTCTGTGTTAATTTTGTTGTTATTGTTTTTTTTGTATTATTTAAGTTATTTCTAGTTAAGTCATTGTCTGGAAAATCATAATATTAGTATTGTAACTCTTTTAGTCATTAATTTAGTGAATGTCTGATTTTCTTGAGTGAAAATTATAAGTTTAGTTATTAAGTTTTGTTTAGTAGGGATATTTAGAAAGTGGTACAAATTGTCTTTAACTCCAATTTATCTCATCGTTTTATTTTATGTTCATTTTATTTTATTTATATTTACCTAATTTAGTTTAATTAGTGTAAGCTTAATCTTGGATCATTATTTTCTTCGGTCTTATTTAGTTGGTTTAGCTAATTAAGTGGTAATATTTAATACTATCATCTTCGAGGGAACGACCCGTATTCGCTGAATCATACTACAAGTTGACACCGTGCGCTTGCGGCTTCTATTTTGCATCAACAAGTTTTTGGTGCCGTTGTCTGGGATGGTACGTATTCAATCAACCACTTTTTAGTACTTTGCTATTTTTGTCAATATTTGTGTCTTTTATTAGTTTATGTGTTTTATTTTATTCATTATTAGTTTTTTATTTTTTATTTATTCTCTTTATTTGAGTAGGTTTTATTTAGATCATTTTTATTTATTTTATTTATTGTAAAAAAAAAAAGACCAAAAATATGATTGTGGGACTTGCATGATTGTTTGGGTTAGGGAGGCTAAAAGAAGAAGACTTATTAGGAATGAACCGGAACCAGAACCTAAACTTGAAAAAATGGCTGGACAAGAAAGAACTGAAAAGGCCTTGAATGAGATATTTTACCCTCAACATTCAACCTTGCATTCATGCTTTAATCTACCTACCTTAGGTACTAATGTGAACCGGGAACCATATTACATTCAGATGCTTCATAAATTCACTGGACTTGAAGATGCTTATTTATTTTTAAGTGAATTTGAAGAAGTATGCAATATGACACATTTTCATAATGTGAATACCGATGTTGTTAAACTGAGATTTGTTCCTTTCACTTTAAAAGATAATGCCAAGAGATGGATGTATAGCTTGCCTGCTAACTCTATTTCGAATTGGAATAATTTCACTAAAGTTTTCTTGCAAAAATATTTTCCTAATGGCAAAACCGTTAAGTTAAGGAATGAAATAAATCAGTTTATTCAATTTGATAAGGAACCATTCTGGAGGTACATAGAAAGATTTAACAACTTGTTAGCCCAGTGTCCCCACCATGGCCTTGAACAGTGGCATTTATGCCAAATTGTGTATGAGGCTCTGGACCAACAACCTAGAACTATGCTAGAATCTATGCGTTAAAGTGGATTCCTATCCAAGAGTCCTACCATAGCTTGGGAGTTCTTAGAGGACTTAGCTGAAAAAACAATGCAGTGGGAGACCACTACATATGATAGCCTCAGTTCTAGAATTGCCATTACTAAGGGGGGTTTGCATGCAGTATCGGACTTGAGCCATATAGAGTCTAGATTTACAGCTTTAGAGAACCAGTTAAAGGGGTTGACTATTCAGCAATCTCAGGTCTTTCAAAGTGCTACCATTACATGTTCTCACTGTCAATCCCCAGACCATACCTTGAGTGCTTGTCCCTTCTACGCCCACCAGCTATCAACTGGAACTGAGTAAGTGAACATGGCCTACCAAAGGCCAAGAAACGACCCTTTTGCACCAACCTATAATCCAGGGTGGCGAAATCACTCGAATTTTTCCTGGAGCCAAGGCCAAAACTTAGGAGGTCCTAACACACAAACCGGAATGCTCCCTGGAAACACTTCTATCCAGCCATATCAAGCACCTCGGCTACCTCCTCCCCCCGTTGTCCACACCCAATCACCTTCTGGCTATAATGAGATTGATAAAAGATTTAACAATCTAGAGAGATTACAAAATAGCCTAGAGAAGGTAAAGAAAACCATGGCAGAACAGTTGTCTCAACTGGTCTTAGCAAATAGGGAGAAGGGAACGTTTCCTAGTCAGAAAGAACCCAACCTGAATGTAGGTTCTTCCTCAATGCCCCCACTAGTCTAGGATAATGTGAAAAGGGTTAATGCAATAACTTCACTTAGGTCAGGATGTTTAATTGATCATAACTTAGAAGACCTTGTGGATGTTCTGTTCAGTTCTCTCCATCTCTATCTCCACCATCTCCCCCTGATAATGATTCTGCTTCTAGGGATGCTACTTATGGCACCCTAATCGATCCTTCCCTATCCTGACCTATTGACCCAGTTAACTCCGAAGAGACTAAGCAAGATGAATCCAAGAAGGGAGATGATACATCTCAGCCTTCGACTCTTGAGAGGGTTCATAAACCCACTGCACCCTTTCCTAATAGGCTAAGGAATAAGAAGGACTAGACCCATGTTGATAAGATTAGAGAGACCTTTTCTCAAGTCAAAATCAGCATTCTCCTTCTAGAAGTTATCCAGCAGATGTCTCCTTATGCCAAGTTCCTGAAAGAGTTATGCACCACTAAAAGAACGACCAATGTCCCTAATAAGCTTTATTAGCCTCAAATGTGAGCTCAATTATCTCACGTCAAATCCCAGCCAAATACAAAGACCCCGATTGCCCTACCATTTCCATAGTCATAGGGGACTGGACTATTCATAAAGCATTGTTGGATTTAGGGGCCAGTGTTAATTTGCTTCCACACTCGGTGTATAAGAGGCTGGGATTGGGAGAGTTAAAACCCACTAAGACAATCCTTCAGTTAGCTTATCACTCCACTAGAGCCCCTAGGGGAATAGCCGAGGATGTTTTGATTAAAGTGGGTGAGTTCATATATTCGGTGGATTTTGTTGTGCTGGAAACCGAGTCTGTTGCTAACTCTGAAACCTAAATACCTGTCATTTTTGGTCGACCTTTCCTAGCTACTTCTAATGCTTTGATCAATTGTAGGAATGGTATGCTGAAGTTGTCTTTTAGAAACATGACTGTTGAGTTGAATATTTTTAATCTGGAAAGACAACCTGCTATCTTTGATATGTTTGATGCGATTAATTGGCTTGAGGTGTATGCTTGTGATGACTCATATGTCAACGGTTTGACTGATAATGATATATGTGATGAGATTGAACCCCTCTCCCCTGATTCTTCTGATTCCCCTTCTTTTACGCATGCTCCTGACCCTGTATTAGAGTTGGAACCTTTGCCTAATTCCCTTAAGTATGTCTTTTTGGGTCATAATGAGACTTTTCCTGTGATTATTTCATTTGACCTGATTGAGGACCAAGAGAATAAATTGTTGAAAGTACTTAGGGAACACAAAAAGGCCATAGGGTAGACCTTAGGTGACATTAAAGGTATTAGCCATTCCATTGTGCAACACAGGATTCATTTTGAGGAGAATGCTAAACCTTAAAGAGACCACCAACGACGCTTGAACCTTATCTTGCAAGAAGTCGTAAAAAAAAAGGTCATTAACTGGTTAGATCACGGGATAATCTACCCAATTTCTGATAGTAAGTGGGACAACCCAGTTCAAGTTGTTCCTAAGAAGACCGGTATTACTGTGATAAGGAATGACAAGAACGAGCTAGTCCCCACTAGAGTCCAATCTGGGTGGCATATGTGTATTGACTATAGAAAACTGAATGTAGCCACTAGGAAAGACCACTTTCCTTGACCTTTTATGGACCAAATGCTTGAGAGGTTAGCCGGACATAGTTACTACTGCTTTTTAGATGGATACTTTGGCTACACCCAAATCTCTATATCACCCGAGGACCAAGACACGACCACCTTTACATGCCCCTTTGGTACTTTTGCCTTTAGGAGAATGCCATTTGGTCTTTGTAATGCTCCTACAACTTTTCAGCGTTGCATGATTTCTATATTTTCTGACATGATTGAGCAATGCATTGAGGTGTTTACGGATGATTTTTCTGTGTTTGGTTCCTCATTTGATGACTTTTTAGCTAATCTGACAAGAGTTTTGCAAAGATGCAGGGAACAGAATTTGACTCTAAACTGGAAAAATTGCCATTTTATGGTAAAGAAGGGAATTGTTTTAGGGCATGTAATTTCACATGATGGGATTGAGGTTGATAAAGCAAAAATTGATTTGATTGCTAATCTTCCCCCTCCTACTTGTGTGAAGGATATTAGGTCATTTTTAGGGCACACAGGATTTTTTAGACGATTTATCCAGGATTTCAATAAAATTACTAAGCCCTTGACCAACCTTTTAGCCAAAGATGTACCTTTTCACTTCTCTGAAGAGTGTTTAAAGGCATTTACTAGGCTAAAGGAAGCCCTGACTTCTGCCCCTATCCTACACCCTCCTATTTGGGGAGAGCCCTTTGAACTGATATGTGATGCTTCTGATTATGCTGTAGGGGTTGTCTTAAGACAACGTATAGATAAGAAACCTCATGTTATATATTATGCGAGTCATACTTTAAATGAGGCACAATTGAACTACACAGTAACTGAAAAAGAGTTTTTGGCAGTTGTGCTTGGTTTTGAAAAATTTCGACCCTACTTGATTGGCTCTCATGTGATTGTATATACTGATCATGCTGCTCTAAAGCATCTATTCTCTAAGAAGGATGCAAAACCTAGATTGCTTAGATGGATTTTGCTCTTGAAGGAATTTGATTGTGAGATTCGGGATAGAAAGGGTTCTGAGAACCTGGCGACTGACCATCTATCCCAGCTCGTTGTGAAAAATGAGAGTGAAATCCCCATTTCTGAATGCTTCCCTGATGAACAGCTACTTATGATTCAATATGAACCATGGTATGCTAATATTGTCAACTACTTAGTGACTGGTGAGATACCCCTAGGTTGGAATAAGCATGATAAGGACAGATTCTTTTCTCTGGTGAAAGTTTTCTATTGGGATGACCCCTACTTGTTTAAATATTATTCTAACTAGATTTTTAGGAGGTGTATCCCTGATAATGAGATTAGAAGCGTCCTTTCTTTTTGTCATGACCAAGCATGTGGAGGGCTTTTTAGCGGGAAGAAAACAGCTGCCAAAGTCCTTCAGTGTCGTTTGTATTGGCCTACGTTGTTCAAAGATGCCCACTTGTACTATAAAAGCTGCCCTAGGTGTCAACAGTTTGGGAAAATCAGTAGGAGAGATATGATGCCCCTTAACCCGATAATTATAGTTGAGATTTTTATTGTTTGGGGGATTGATTTTATGGGACCATTTCCATCGTTTTTTGGGAATGAATATATTCTCCTTGCTGTAGATTATGTGTCTAAGTGGGTGGAGGCTATGCCAACCAGGACAACTGAGGCTAGAGTCGTTGTCAAGTTCCTTAGGGATAATATTTTCTCCAGGTATGGCATGCCAGAGGCGATTATCAGTGACCGGGGTACTCATTTCGACAATCGTTCTTTTGATTCATTGTTGAAAAAGTACTCAATCATTCATCATTTAACCACCGCCTATCATCCCTAGACTAATGGCCAGGTAGAGGTTTCTAATAGATAGATTAAGCAGATTTTAGATAGATTAAGCAGATTTTAGAAAAGATTGTGAGTAGAAACCGTAAGGATTGGGTAGATAAGCTCATTGATGCTCTTTGGGCTTATATGACGGCTTTTAAGACCCCTTTAGGCATGTCTCCTTTTAGGGTTGTCTTTGGTAAGCCTTGTCATTTTCCAGTTGAACTTGAGCATCGGGGTATGTGGGCTATAAAAACTTTGAACCTTGACTTAGAAACAATTGGGGTAGAAAGGAAGTTATAGTTGAGTGAGTTGGAAGAAATCAGAGTTGAGGCCTATGAAAACTCTAGGATGCATAAGGAGAGAGCGAAATTGTTCCATGACAGATGCATTCACAGGAAGGAGTTGTTTTCAGGTCGGAAGGTGTTACTTTATGATTCTAGGCTTTACCTTTTTCCAGGTAAGTTAAGGTCTCGTTGGACAGGTCCTTTAATTGTTTCTCACGTTTTCCCACATGGTGCTATAAAGATACAGGACCCCATGAGAGGTACGCACTTCAAGGTGAATGGACAGAGGTTGAAGCCATTTCTGGAGTTACCTACATAAGAGAGAGAAGTAGAGTGTCTGATGCTCTACGAACCACAATATAGAGATTGAGATATGGAGATTAGCTTGGATGCATCCAGCATTCAACCTGGTATGTAATAGTCCGACCCTAGATTCTGGTTATTAATTTCATTTCATTCACATCATTTCTTTTCATATTCCCATCTCTTTATTATTCTCATTTGGACATTTCTAACGGGGCCCTTACTTTGCAATTCGGAGATTTCTTCTCGTCAATTTTGGAAATTGAGTTAGGCCTTGATATTTAAGAATTTAATGTTGAAAATTCTTTTTCATGGCATCACAACCATTTATTTCAAATTTGTTTAAAAAAAAAAAAAAAAAATAAAAAATAAATTTTTTTTCCGTAAATGCACTCGGTTTCAGTTTTTCGCTACACCCAAGCCCGTTTAAAGGCGATTTCGATGCGGCAAGACTTAATCCTTATTTATTTAGCTAAACCTTCTTTCTTAAGCCTTAATCAGGCATGCTTTTATTGACTTTTCTACCTAAATTTGCAGCCAAGTAATTTGGATAGAAAATGCCAAATTTTTCATTTTAACTCATTTTTCACCAAGTAAATTCAAGTCACTTTCTCTCTCCTATTTCTCTCCTCCTTCTCTCTAGCACACGGCAGCAACTCCTTCAGCAGCAACACCACCCTTTTCAGCCACCAAACAACCACCATACACCACCCCCAACCACCCCTCTTACACCCTCTAGCATCAAGGATCATTTTTAACCTCTTTTGCTAGTACAAAGTAAGTGTTCTTCCACCTCTATGCTGATTTTTTTGTTTCATCTTTGATTTTGTTGGGTTTTGTTCTTTATTTTGGTTGTATTAATGATGGATTAAGCTATTTTTGTGGTATTAAGAATCATCTTGTTGAGGGTTTATGGTGGAGTTGATTTTGGATGAAGTTAGGGTTAGGGTTTCATCTTGGGTTATGCAAGCTTCTTGTTCAAGTGATATTTATGGCTTGCTTTCTCCATGTTTTTGCTTATCTTTTAATGTATTGAAGTTTACTATGGTTTTTATGATGTGTTGGAAAGATGAGATGGGGTTCAAGTTGACCCAAAGTTAGGGTTTTATCCATAAATGCATGGTTTGGACCAAAGTTGTGTTAACCTTGAGGTACGTGTTTATGTGCCTAGAAAGTAAGCCTTGTTGGATATATATATGAATTGAAGTTGAGTGTGGTGATGTTGTATGTGGTTGGGATGTACCAAAGTGTGTTATACACTCTTGAGAAAGAGTTTGAGTTGAGGTTCGGTGTTAAAAAGGGAAGTAACAACTAAAAGAAGTGCTGCTGGAATTTTCAGTGAAACAGGACGAACTTTGAAACAAAACTGGTACTGATCGGCCAGGCCAACAATTCTGATTTTTGGTGGGTAGATAGGTCTGGATGTTATCTTTAAAATGACTCTTGAATCGCCTTAATCCGAGGTCTGTGGAGGAAGTTATGGCTATTTTACTGAACCTGGGCAGAGTGGACAGAATGGTTGTTTTTTTTTACCAAAACCTGACATGTTGTTGTTCTGACCCTATTTTATGAAACCTGTCATAGGAATCTGGTTATGTGCCCTTTAGGAAAGTTTTAGAGGACTTCCTAAGCTGTTTATATTGGGGTTTTATGTCTCATTTGGAGGTCAGGAGTATAAGTTGTGGATTATTCATTCTGTACCTCGTCATAAACCCTACCCTCTAAACTCGCTACCGTGCCTTAACATTTCCATACTTTATTTAACTTTACCAGTTTCATAAGCCTTTTCTTTTAACTGATTCACACAAATTCTTTATAAACCTTTTCCATTTAAGGGTATCCATTGTACTAATTTTATGCCTGTAATGATTTTGAACAGCATCAAGGCCTAAGCTCTCATCCTCTTCTCCATTTTAGTACATCTGTTTAATATGTGAACTAGCTTTTAAAGACCCCAGGTACGTTTATTGGCTGTATCTTTGGAAATTAACACGTATTTATCGAAATTATATTGTTTTGGTAAGTACATCAATAAATCAATTGAACCAGTGATGTGTCACATAACTAGTGACCCCATCAGTTATCAGTTACAGGGCTTTGCCCTTCAGTTACCCGCCCAGCTTCAGGTCAGGTCTTCCGGTCGGCTTGGCAGGTGTACACCTATACATAGATCGTAACAGTTACTAAGGGGTGCACTAACAGATAATAAGTGGCAATGTAGTTTTATATACATCTCATTCCCTGTTTTAAAATCAAAATGAATTGCAAAGCGGGCCCTCATACTTTCTTTCCCCATTGAATCTTTATCAGTACAGGGATGCACGTATTGAGCTTTGGCTCACAGTTCGAAATGCTTTTATGTTTTGTTTTAGGAAAATGCTCAGTAAACCGCTCACAGGCGGGCAGGGAGGCGGAAGGTGATAATTAAATCAGGACCGTCCCTTTGATTGGCGGATAGAAGCGCTAAGACGTTTTCATGCCTTTTTGTGGTGCATTTTGGTGTCCCAGCTGTACATCTGAACCGCAATATGTATTCTAATGTTATATTGGTAGGCTTAAGCTGTGTTATGTATGATGTAACCCTGGGATCTTAGAATCATTCCCGTGTTGTTGTTAAATGTTTCGAATGCTCGTGAATGACCTCTAAGGTTATCTTCGATTCTATGGTTCAACTTTCATATTTTAGAGATGCCTTGTCCTTGCGGACGACGGTAATGCCCATCCATGGAGTTCTTGATGTTCAGCTATGATTTATGTATTATTGGGGCGTTACATGGTACTATTGTTCCTTCGTATAAATCTTATTTTGTGTATACTTTTCTCTTATTTTCTTTTCTTTGTGTTTTTTTTTAATTTTGTGCTTCTCATTCTAATACTTTTACATGCAATAGAGACATTGCATTGTTTAAGTGTAGGGGTGGACCTTTGAATTTATGGAAAAAAAAATTCTTTTCTTTTCTTTTTCTTTCGTCTCTTTTGGTTTATTTTCTTTTGGGGAATGTATACTATTTTGGTTAGATTTACTCCTTCTAAATTGGTATTATGTTGTATATAGATGGGAGGTACATGATAAAGAACTTAATTCTAAGTGTGACCCTCTGTACTCCACTTTTAACCTTATTATTCTGTTATAACTATGAGTCCAATCGTTACTTTTAAATCACCATTATCGTAGGAGATTAGGCCTCTATAGTTTACTCTCCCACTTGTCTGTGCATAGTTATTTTTGGTTTTGCTTGCAGTTGATTCCAAAAAAAAAAAAACAAAAAAAAAGTGAGTAATAAATTGGGGATGACAAGTACCCTTTGAGGCATGCGCTATTGGGTGCCACCCTTTGAGGCAATACTGCTACTGGGAAAACTTGTTTCCTATGACAATGAGTCAATAAAGTAATTCGTGTTTTGTCAAGTGGGAATGAGTCGAACTTTGGTTAGCCTAATCCCTAGGGTGATGGTACACTTACACACCGTGCACTAGGATGGATATGTGGTACTTATGCTGGTTCTCGAGGTGAAAAGGTGGAGTTAGATGTCATCCATGAGGATTTAAAGTCTAGAAGTGTACACCTTGTATATATACAGCTTAAAATCTTGGTCAATAAGGTGATAGGTCTTCTTGAAATTTTATACTATCCCCCATTTTATATTTGTGTAAAATTTTATTTTATTTTATTTATTTATTTTCCCCCTTTTCTTTCCTTTTCCTTTTCTTTCTATTATGTTCTTGTTCCTGATAAAGATTCTGTGGGTATATCTTCTGCAAACCCTCACGAGACCTTACTCGTCCACTAGGGGGAACCTAGGGGTTTAAAGGGCTTGTTGCATACGCTAAATGCAACCGTGATTCCTACGAAAGTGAGTTAGAATTTTTTTTTTCTTATTTTCTATTTCTCTTTTGGTAGTTTAGTTGTTTGACTCGGGGACAAGAAAAATTTAAGTGTGAGGGTATTTGTTCATACCAAAAATATGATATTTTAATATGCCCCTTTATGCTTATTTTATGCTTGAATAAATATTAATTAGGATATTTATTTTATTTTATTTTATTTTGCAGGTAATAGAATAAATCCAAAAAATTATGAAAAAAAACAATGAAATACCGGAAAAATGAATTGAGTCAAAGTAATGAAACTCAAACAAGGACCAAATTTGAGAGCCAATGCATTGAATAAAAAAAAATAAAATAAAATTTCACAGCCCATTTCTCCATTCAGCCCTACCCATTTCAAGTCTTCCATTCACCTCACATGCCTTGCACATGACTAACCCCCCCCCTTAATTCATTCTCTCTCTTCTCTTACTACATTGCCCGATATTTCAACCTTCAGCCACATTCTTCTCTCTTTCTTCAACCAACCCAGAAAACGACCCCTTAATTTTCTCCATCTTCTTTGCCCATAAGCTGCCATTAACGGTAAAATTCATTTAGAAGGGTTCCTTGTTGAGTTGACTATTCAAGAGAGATGAGAAGGCCTGAAGGTGACCCAACGACTCAAGTCCAGAACGGTTACAAGGGGGCAAAATTTGTGTATAAATAGAGGGTTGGGGGGAAGCTTGAGATCATCAATCATTAGCTTTAGTTCAATTGAAAATTAGCTCTCCAATTTTTTTCATTCCTTTGTTCAGATTCAGCAGTTTTTTGGGTTCCTTACCATTGTTGGTACAAGGACCTGGGAAGCCATTGTTGAAGGCTTCGAATAGTCAAATAACGATTCTCTTCTCTTAATCTTGAGCTTTTGTTGAGATCTTTGGCATCAAATTGAATTAATTTGCAAGTATTTTTGGATCCACATTTTTTTCGTTGAATGCTCTGCTTCACCTATTCTCATGCTCTGTGTTTTTTTTGCCTTTTGTTGCTATGTTATTCTACCTTTCATTGTTTTGCTTTGAGTGTTGGCTAATTTTACCTAAGTGCTTTTTTTGTCATTTTGGTGCTCCTCCTTTTACATTTATTTTCGTTTTGGTGTTGTCCCTTTTACAGCTCCTGATCCCCTGCAGCTTTTGTCTTGTTTGTTTGTTTGTTTTTCAGGAATTCTGTTCTTTTTCCTCCATGTTGATTGTGCATCAAAAGTGAAAAGCTTTGGTTATGTGCTAATTTCGTTGTTATTGTTTTTTTTTGGTATTATTTAAGTTATTTCTAGTTAAGTCATTGTCTAGCAAATCATAATATTAGTATTGTAACTCTTTCAGTCATTAATTTAGTGAATGTCTGATTTTCCTGAGTGAAAATTATAAGTTTAGTTATTAAGTTTTGTTTAGTAGGGATATTTCGAAAGTTGTATAAATTGTCTTTAACTCCAATTTATCTCATCGTTTTATTTTATGTTCATTTTATTTTATTTATATTTACCTAATTTAGTTTAATTAGTGTAAGCTTAATCTTGGGTCATTATTTTCTTCGGTCTTATTTAGTTGGTTTAGCTAATTAAGTGGTAATATTTAATACTATCATCTTCAAGAGAAAGACCTGTATTCGCTGGATCATACTACAAGTTGACACCGTGCGCTTGCAGTTTCTATTTTACATCAACAAAATGCCATGAGATGCTTTTTGGTCATCCACCTACCTATGATCACATGAAAGTATTTGGATGTTTGGTTTTTGCTGCACCTTCTTACAAACAAGAAGACAAGTTGAAAGCTAGAGCTTTGCCATGTGTTTTCATAGGCTATTCAGCAACACAAAGAGGTTCTAAATTATTGGATTTGCAACCAACAAAACCATGGTGTCCATAGACATCAAATTTGAAGACCACATTTTTCCCTTTTATAAAGATAGTAGTCAAGCTTATATGCAACTAACTCCCGTCAATAAGACTCTAAAAGGTCATTTTGATGGTTCTTATATTTCAATCCCTTGTTCTAACTCAACTTGTAAATATGAGAATGATAAGCAAGAGTAACTATTACCTGAAAGTACATACAACTCTTGGACCAACTATGAGGCTTCTAATCCTGAATAGTAAACTAGTTAGCCTACACCTGCGTGACATATGCCTGAACCATGTTCAAGGAGAACAGCAAGGCCATCCAAGAAACCTCAATGGATGTCAGATTATGTCACTGTTGTTGTAATATATACAAACAAAATTTTATATCGTGCTACAAATCAAGTATCTTATACACATCGCAATTCTAAATATCAAGCTTTTTTGTCTGCTCTAGACAAATGATAATACCCTAAAACTTTTGAAGAAGTTGTATAAAGTAAAAAATGGTGTGATGCTATGAATGTAGAACCTTGGAAGGAAATGGTACATGAAGTATTACTAAACTTCCATCAGGAAAGAGAGCTATAGGATGCAAGTGGCCCTTCAAAACAAAATATAGATATGATGGTACAATTGAGAGACACAAAGCAAGGCTTGTTATCCAAGGATGTAGGCAACAAAAGGGCATTTATGAAGAAACTTTTGCCCTAATAGCAAAAACGACAACAGTTAGGTATGTACTTGTTATTGTAGCCATGAAAGGATGGAATGTTTGTCAAATGGATGTACAAATCCATTTTAACATGGTGATTTAGAGGAGGAAGTCTATATAAAGCTTCTTAAAGGATATAAAGGATAGGGCAGAGGCAATTATGTGCTTTTTAGTTCTAAAATTAGTAAGTACTGCATCATTAATAGTAGTTTTCAAACTTCACAAGCCTTTATATGGGTTAAAGCAAGCCTCTAGACAATGGTTTGCTAAGTTGACTTCTAATCTATGAACATCTAGATTTTAGTAGTCCAAGGAAGATTATAGTTGTTTACAAAACAAATAAGGATACATAGTTGTCTTAGTCTATGTAGATGACATGCTCATTACAGGGAGTTCTTTTCTTCTCATTTAGTAGTTAAAAGACCACTTGCATAAGTGGTTTCACATGAAAGATCTTGGAGAACTAAGATACTTCTTAGGCCTTGAGGTTGCCTGATCTAAGCAAGGTATTTTCCTTTCATAGAGAAATTATGTCATGGATCTTCTTAAAGAGACAACCCTGACAACTTCAAAGCATGTGTATCTCCCTATCCATCCTAATACATCTATGACTCAAGAAGGCAATATTATGACTGAATCAGATAAATATAAAAGATTGATTGGAAAATTCATCTACCTACCATTACAAGACCAGATATAACATACAGTATTTAAGTACTCAGTCAGTACATGCAGTCACCTACTCGAACTCATTTTCTTGATGCACTTGGGATGTACTTGATGCATTTGAGTTCATACATCATGATTAATCTCATAGCTTTCATATTCTTGAACATTTTCACCTCCCAAACAAAGACCAAAAAAGCAATTACACTGACCCATACTAGGCCCCTTATAATTTTTGAACACAATTGCCTCTTCTTTACACATACTTGTTGAATTGTTAACGTTCTCAACTGTACTGAAGGAACATTACTGAACCCAATCATACAAACATAGTCTTACCTGATAACTCCCTAATAATTTTTCCAACCAAAACAACTTCTCAATTCCCTTATAGGACATTCCATTCCAAGAGACCTTTGTTTAGTTTTAATCACATTCTAAAATTAGCATGCTAGGTGGTCTAGTTTTTAGTCTAACAATTTTTTCATTGGACCTGCGAGTTGTTTCTAATTGTCTCAAACTTGGTCATATAAGCCTATAAGGATTCCAAATAGGGAAAACAAATATCTTCAAACCTTCTTTATTGAGTTTTGCTGAGATACCAGTGGCACAATGGCTGATAGTAGCAAAGTACGAGGTGATGTACAGTGCCTACAATGACAATGACAAATAAAATTGAAGAGCAAGTATCGATGGCAAATAATGCTAACACATTTCAGGTAATAAGTATTAAATTCAATGGTGATTGATGTAGAGATCAGATGATGAAAAGTCATGGTTCAAGCTAAGAAGAAGACCTTCAAAGAATACAACAACAACAACAACAACAAACTCCCAAACTGGGTCCCGCTTTCGCGGGGTCCGGGGAGATCCAGCTGTAGGCAACCTTACCTCTACCGGTATTCCTACCCATAGAGAGGCTGATTCCATAAGACCCACAAAATAGCTTTGAAAAAAAGGTTCGACGGGGAAACAATTGCAAAGCCATTTACCGAAGTAAAAGAGAGGGGAGGAGAAAAGGTTTCGGATAATCAAATAAAGTAGAATCAAAAAAAAATTGAACCAATAGAAAGTAACCAACATTCACAAAGAACTCGCATGTAATAGCTTTGTAACACCCCCAGCCCCTAGGGCCGAAAGCGTTACGTTTTCTTAACTTTCTACCTAAATTTTGGGATGAAACGGACAGAGTTTTCCCTAAAAACTGATCTTTTCCAGGCTATAAGCCTTACAATAAATTCATGCAAATTAACGGAAGCGTAAACATATAAAACATAGCTCAACGGCCACACGTCAGAGTTCATAACTCGACGAGCCACCCGCTCTGAGTACGCCAAACAGAATAGTTCATTAATACAGAAAAAGTAAAAGATACAACTCAACGGTTCACACAACCGGAGTATGGAGTTTACATCCCAAAACACATAACTAACTTTGACCAAAAAGACCTCTAGCTAACTGGATGGTTGGCTCATATGGTCATACAGAGCGACTCATAAACAATATGCATTATATGAACTTAGAATACTTATTTACAATCATTTCAAACTAAAAACACATGACATGACTTCATTAAGCACGTAAGATCCCTTCAAATGGATCTAAACGACACCTGGCAAGCAAGAACAGGTTCCATCTTGACATAGCTGACTCAACATCTTCCTGTTATAAAGAAAACCTGGGGAAAAGGGGAAAGAGTAGTGGGATGAGCAACCACACGCTCAGTGAGTGTTCCCCCAACCCCCTTAAAACCAAAATCGTTACAGGCAATAATATCTTTACTAATCACATATCACGTATCCATACTTTACTATCATAATAGGCATTCACGAAGTTCTTATAGAAATATCACTAACCATAAGCTTTACTTTACCCACTTAACACATTTCTAGGTCCCTAAATGACCAAACTTCTTTACTGACAGGCAGTTAAACACTTAAGCAAGCAACGAGGCTAAACATATAACTTTCTTTCTCATAAACATAATTTCTTAGCGTTCTATTCGAACTATGCATGAAACCCTATTCACATGATATGCACAATATATACGCATTTCAAGTCTCAATCAAATCTCATTCATAGAGTATGCGTAAAATATGCTCATAAGACTTTCTTTTTCGTAAATGTATCTTACTTAGTATCTTATTCACAAGTTATACTTGGAACATGCACATAACAGTTTCGATACTTTACTAAGATCTTATTCATATGATATGCACAAGTCATGCATAGTAAACTTTCTTTCTTTTCTTTGAAAACACTTCATTTAGCCTCTTGAGGCTCATAAAAACTCTTCTCTTTCATTTTCTTTGAAAGAATCTCTTTCATCTTGGTCTCATAATTAATGACCCTTAAAAACTTTCTTTCTGAAATACTTAAAAAGGTGAAACGCCGACTGCTTTTCTCATTTGATAAGAAACTACTCTGGGCATAAGATCATTATAAAGTGCTGGTTGGGACAGATCTACACTCAATCCCCTAAGCTCTTACTCTCGGGATGACAACTAACTTTTGGACCTTAACCCTCGTCAGGGTCTCTAAGGACTACTCCCTAGGCTATAGGGATTTCCCCGTTCAAGCAGGTTCACTCACTATCTATTGTCCCTAAGCACTTATCTTAACCATTTAAACTGGTCTTAACGACTAATAAGTTTGCTGCCTCTCACAGCGAAATCCTTTATTATGCAACTCATGCTTTTGTAAAACTCTTTAGAGATTCCCCTGTTCAAGTGAGTTCACTCCCAAAACTGTTTTTATTTAATTAAAATAGGTCATCATGCACTAATAGTTATGGCTACTATCATTTCTAAACATGAAATCTTTCTTTGAAAAACTCACCCTTATGCACATAATGCAATTTGAGCATTTAAGCACATATATCACATACATTACATTGGTAAAGGGGTCCACATGTACCACATTTAAGCACTTCATAATCAATTCAACACAATGAGCCATACATGGCCTCGCAATCCACACGATTGCGGTCAATTCACAATCGGAACTCCCTCCTCACAAGCACCGTATCACAAAAACCTCGAACCACTCATAGTTCTTCCTCAAACCATCCAACTACCATCTTGGTTTCAATTTCATAAATCATAACACATTATTATGCTAGCTTATAAAAAAAAGACGTGTAATGGGGTTTATGCACTTACCTGGGCAAGCGGCCTCATTCAGCTGTGCGTTATAGCGTATATAAACACATATACGGATATATCTATATCACATCGACTTGGAATAGGTACTTAATGAACCGTATGAAACTAACAAGGCATGAAGCTCAATTACATTCATGGCTTACGTTTAGGAATTAAGCATATCATATCTATGTCATTTTTAAAGCATAATCAACCAACTATACATGCCACGATTCTAAGCATTTAAAGTTTACTTCGAAGTTATTAAACGAACGTGAACCAACTAAGCATACATATATCAATTCTAGGCATTTATAGTTTATTTCGAAGTCATTGAATGAACAGGATTTAGCTAAGCATACGGATAACGATTCTAAACATATACGATGCATTTCGAAGTAGATTTCCTAAGCATGAATGTACTAAAAAGGGTTCGAATGAAAGCTAAACATATTTCAGTAGCTTCGAATTTAATCCGTTTACATGCATTAGCTAGTTTAACTTGAATCAAAGCTAAACACGTTTATATAACATCGAAATTAATTCCTTTAACATGCATTAGCCAATGTACTCGATTCGATGCTAATCACATTTCATTAACTTTGAAATTAGTTCATTTGCATGCATTGGTTAATTAACTCGAATGGAAGCTAAGCACGTTAAAAGGACTTCGATTTTTATTCTCTTTCATATGTTGGCTAATTAACTTGAGTCGAAGCTAAGCACATTAATATAACTTCGTTTTTAATTCTTTTTCATGCATCAACTACTTAACTTGAATCGATGCTAAACACACATAGTTCACTTCGAATTAACAACTCAGGCATACATAAACTTAACATGTCCGAACCGATTCTAAACATGCATAGCTTCTCATCACATAATCCATGAAATTAACTAACCCTAAGCTGACATAAATCATCGTTTAGGTTAAAACATTTCAAAATTAATACTAATTTAGGAGGCGAGGAACACCCACCTGGACTCCAAGCTAAGGGTTCGTTCGAAGGGCTTTAGGCTCGACTTTGAGTGCTGGAAAAGCTCGATTTCCTGGCCATTGCTTACTGGCGCACGAACAGACCCAACCCATGCTTGACCCACGCAAAAACGGACTTAATTTGACCCCAAACCCAGACACTAATCAACCCCCTTTTACTGTTGTCGTTGCTGCTGCTGCTTCCTTAAGGCTACCCGATTCGAGCCCCGGTCACCGTTGTCGCACTCAACATCAGCCATTGATGGTGGTGGTGGTGGTGGTAGCGGCGTCGCTCGGTGGTGGTAGATAGGGTTTGGTTCCACATCTCGCTCGCTCGGCCTCTCCCTCTCTCCCCTCGCATGACTGCGGCGTGGAACAGGTCGACTGGGCGCGACGGCGCCAGACCGTCGCCCCTCCTCTCCTCTCTCTCTCTCTGATGTAGTGTGGTTTTTAGGGGGGGGGGTCGTGAGGGGTTCGAAGAAAGCCCCCTCCCCTTTTCGTGTTTTTTTTTGCCGTGAAAGGGGCTTAGTCCCCTTTTTACTCTTTCTTCTTTTTGGGGGGGGGGGGGGGGGGTTAAAAGCTCAGTCAACTAAAATCGTCAGTCCAATCTTGGACCTCTTATTGTAAACAATCGCTCATCAATCTTTCGTTCCCAAATACGTCGAGGTTCGATTTTCATAGCCCTCGAAACTAATTCTAAGGTAACAACCTAATCGCATTCGGGAAATGACTAAATAAATCGAATAACGACTAAATTAAACTATCGATGTAATTTAAAGACACAAATAGCACGAATTAACTTTGAAATCAATAATAGCAATAATAATCCTTTTTAATAAAATTATTGCTCCCAAAAGCACATCGGTAATCATTTAACTCATATAGCTACTAAAAATACGATTTTATAACGTAAAAAGGTAATACAGTTAGCTTAACGGAAAACACAAAATGCGGGTCTTACAAGCTTTTTGAGTTGACTATTATGGAGGAGAACATCAAGGTGTAAATATACAGAAAAACGATACTAAATAATAATTACTAAAAGCAGACATACGTAAATTAAACTCATTAAGGCATATGTAGCATAGATAATTCAAATGTAACTTAACATCCATATTAATATGTGATATTAATTTCGCCTAGATCACATAGAATTACATACTTCATACTCAACAAGTATGTCTTAATCCAGAAAAAACATAAGAAAATATCATCATCAATGGATCATAATTAATAAACAAACATGAAAATAGTATGGTCAAGAACCTTACATTCTATATATCTATATCTATCTTGTTCCAACTTCGATTTATAGGCACGGAAGAAGGTATGAACTTGTACTCTCTCTCTGTCTCGTGACCTATTCAATTCTAGATTTCCCAACCTATTGAGACATAAACAAGGAAGCAAATTTAAAAGGGATTTTATATCAAGATTAACATGGAATATTGGATCAAGATGAAATTAGAAAAAAGAGGGAGGCACCCATGACTTAATCAATCAAAGTCTTACGAATCTATAGAATACATGAAATGATAACCGGTTTATATATTATAATCCATTGGACCCTAGATAATGTTCTCATGTGAAAACATGGCTCAAATTTTAGCTAAGAAAAAAAAAATCATAATCAAAATTAAAAAGGAACAAATCCAAAAAAAAAGAATGGAAACTCAGGAAATTATCCTTTATTGAAGAACGAATAT
>JACYFF010031959.1:37724819-37766992 GCA_017589665.1 Selenicereus undatus | reverse complement strand
TAACATTAATCTTTGTAATCAAGCACTTCAAATTGTAACTAAAAAATACCAAATTTCTAATTTCTAAACATTTCAACTCTAATTTCTAAACATGTCCACTTATTTTAAACATGCTTACCCTACCAATTTTTGTTTGTTTATTTAAAAAAAATACATTAACACATTCAATTTCTAACATATTGTAAACAACAACAAAATTAATTTCTATATTCAAGCAATTAATAAATAGTAACTAACAAATATTTCAATTCTAAGTGAATATTCAAATACTATTCTTACATAGTCTTACCCAACCTTTTTTTTTTGAAAAAAAAAGCACACACTTAATTTCTAACATGTTTTTAAAAAGAATAAGCAATATTAATTTTTGTATTGAAGCGATTAAATCCTAAGTAACAAGTATTTAAATCCTAATTTGTTAAAATTTCAATTCTAATTTCAAATCATGCTTACTTGTACTTATTTCCAATCACACACATAATTTGTAACATATTTCCAAAAATAACAAATAATATTAGTCTTTGTAATCAAGCACTTCAAATTGTAACTAAAAAAATACCAAAATTCTAATTTCTAAACATTTCAACTCTAATTTCTAAACATGTCCACTTATTTTAAACATGCTTACCCTACCAATTTTTGTTTGTTTATTTAAAAAAAATACATTAACACATTCAATTTCTAACATATTGTAAACAAAAAAAAAATTAATTTCTATATTCAAGCAATTAATAAATAGTCACTAACAAATATTTAAATTCTAAGTGAATATTCAAATACTATTCTTACATATTCTTACCCTACCTATTTTTTTGTTTTGAAAAAAATAAGCACACACTTGATTTCTAACATGTTTTTAAAAAGAACAAGCAATATTAATTTTCATATTAAAGCAATTAAATCCTAAGTAACAAGTATTTAAATCCTAATTTGTTAACATTTCAATTCTAATTTCAAATCATGCTTACTTGTACTTATTTCCAATCAGACATATAATTTGTAACCTATTTCCAATAATAACAAATAATATTAATCTTTGTATTCAAGCACTTCAAATTGTAACTAAGAAATACCAAAATTCTAATTTCTAAACATTTCAACTCTAATGTCTAAACATGTCCACTTATTTTAAACATGCTTACCCAACCAAATTTTGATTCTTTATTAAAAAAAATACATTCACACATTCAATTTCTAACAAAAACAAAATTAATTTCTAAATTCAAGCAATTAATAAATTGTAACTAACAAATATTTCAATTCTAGGTGAATATTCAAACACTTCATATTCTTACATATTCTTACCCAACCAATTTTTTTTTGTTTTAAAAAACACCATTTACACACTTATTTTCTATCATGTTGTAAAGAAGAACAAAAAATATTAAATTTTGTAATCATGCAATTAAATTCTAACACATATCTAAATTCTAACATTTTTTTAAAAAGCACAAACAAAATTTCTATCAATTTCAAGATAACAATAACAACAAATTTGAATTACTTACCATTTCCTTCACTTCATTTTAGTCTTCAACTTAATGAAAAACTCCAAAATATGTCTACAAAATGCCACAAAACAAAATATATTAGTTAGAATATCAAACTAAAATTATTTTTACAAAACTAAAACCAATTACATAACAACTATTATAACTTACTCAAATTTGTGCCTCTTGCAACTTCAATTTTTTCCAAATTTCATAAAACTGAAAATTACAAAACCAATGGGCAAAATCAGATTTGAGAGTGAAATGTAGATAAATTTTTGGACAAAAATAGCATGCTTTTATAGAACAAAAAATAACACACAATAAAAAGGCCAAAACTAAAAAACGTGCTTTTTTCGGCGGATTTTACGACAGAAAAAGCACAGTTTTCTGTCGGAAAAATGATTTTCCGATGGAAAATCTGACGGAAAACGGCCGTCGGAGCAAGTCCCGTAGACCCGCTGGTTCCAAAGGCATATCCCGTTCGTCGGACACATTTCGACAGAAAGAGACAACCGTCGGGAAGCGGGCCGACGGAGTGGGCGATGGAGGCCGACGGATATCGGGTGTCCGACGGATCCGTTCCGTCGGGGCCTCAGGTACTTTGGGGCAAGAATCCGCAGGGGAAGGGCCGGGTTGTTCGACGGAATTTGCCATTTTCGTCGGCCATTCCGACAGAATTTGCAAATTCCGTCGGAAATTTAATTTTTTTTTTAAAAAATATTTTGAAAATTTAGGTTGAGTTACGCATCTTTCCACTGCGAAATCATGATATCGTTAAGCAAAAGACCGTTTGACGGGATCGAAACATACTTGCCATCAGTGCATTCAATGTAATACCAAGAAACTCCTCATCTTTCAATGGCAATTTAATGTTCTCTCTAATAACATTTAGGTTTAATTACTCACTTGAAAGATGAGGAGTTTCTTAGTGCTACATTGAATGCAGTGACCGGTGGAGGCGGCGGCGGGTAGAGGCAGTGGCGACCAGTGGAGGCAGTGAAAGGGGCCGATTTTGAGGGAGGAACGAAGGGTGTCGAACGGTCGCAGATGGTGGCGATGGTGGCTAGAAGAGGGCGGTGATAGCGGCCCCTGGCGGACGTGGCAGCGAGTAGCAGGCACCGGGAAGGCCGGCAGCACTGGCGATGGCGGAGAAAGAGAAAGGTTTGTGCGTGTGTGTGGAGTGTTCGATTGCTCGAGCAATCGGGTTTTTAAAGAGGTGTGGTCCGACGGACATGCTGTCGACCAGACCGTCGGGCCACTTATTTTTTCAAAAAAAATTCAGGAAAAAGTGTTGTTCGACGGATTATGTCGTCGAACGATGACGGCTGTCCGACGGAAAATTCCGTTGGACCACTTACTTGTAAAAAAAAATTCAAAAAATTAAAAAATTTGAAATTTCAAAAAAATTCAAAATTTGAAATTTCCAACGAACTGTAGTTATTCCGTCGGAAATTCCAACGGACTTATATTCCGTCAGAAATTCCGTCGCCCACTTCACTTTTTTCGATATTCCGTCCGTAATCCGTCGGCCGTTTAGACGGACAAAAAATCCGTCGGAAAATTCCATTGGAAAGCCCGATTTTTTAGTAGTGTCACGAGACCTAACTCCCTTCCCACAGACAAAAAAAAATTACCCGTGGGGCAGCACGCTTGGGCGGTCTGCCACGCGTGTAGCTGCCTCGTTTCCCTCGCTGCCAGTGCCCCCCGACAGTCGTATCACATGCGGGACCCACCTTCTGACCCCGTTCCACCCACTGCCAATGCTCTAAATACATGCTTTGCGGAATTTTGCGGGATGCATGGTGCAGACCATTTTGTGAACACAAGACCTTTGACCATTGATGTCTATGACTCGAAGTATAATTGTAACAATTTGCTAAATTTTTTAATTAATTTTTTTCTGTCCTTTTCCCTATTTTTTTCCAAACATTTGCTTAATTTTTTTAGAAATATATTCTATTAGTTAAATTATATTTTTAACCAAATTTTGTCCTACAAAAACTATTTACTAAATAGTGATGTATTTGCACTAAAAACTAACTTATTGTTCACTAAAAAGTGTTTTACTATTTATGAAAAATTAATCTATTGTTCACCAAAAATTTTATCTACCAAATACTTTTCTTGAAATCTATTGTTCACTAAAAATTCACATGTTGTTCACCAAAGAGTGTTCTAATGATAATAAAAAAAGAGTAAGCATAGGTTGTGGCTATTTATTAAGTTGTCAACTACAAATTTTGAAAACTTACAGTAAACAGTGCTATAACATACACTGAAAGTCAATCCTTTATTCGTTGAACAATGTTCTATTGTACAGTAAATATTGATACACTAAACATTGTTGTATTATAAAATAAACACTATTATCTTCTACACTAAAAGTCTAAGATAGTGTAAACATCCAACGCAATTCCTATTGAATAAGATTTGTTTAACCAACAAAGTAAATGTTGCAAACAAAATAAAAAATAGTAGCAAAAACATTAAACGGAGAAATATGTAACATTAAAACAACCGAGAATAATGTAAGTATTGTCTCGTCATATACTAAATATTGTCCTATCATACACTAGACACTATTATATTTACACTAAAAGTCCAAAATAATGTAAAAATGTATATGAATGAACACCTCTAAGAAACTTAGATGAGAAAACATCCAAAGCCATTCCTATTTAATAATATTTGGTTAACAAACTAAGTAAACGTTACAAAAATAAAAAATGTAAACTTTCAACAAAAAAATTAAAATAAATAGAGAAACAGGGGATACTAAAACAAGTGAGAAATATGAAAAAAAAATGGAGAAAACATAGTGCTTCTACCAGTGCAACTACTGTCAATTTTGTTATGCATTGTAATGAAACAAATATATAAGTGTCGTGGGCAGATAGAAAATCAAACCATGCACGAATTTAAACGCATGATTTGCGCAGTGTATACCATGCTACTGTGCCCAAGGTTTTATAGTGTAATATGTGTGTACGATGACTTAGCTTTTGGCACTATAATATATACAAAGGTCACAAATAAGCATGTAGTTATCTAAAATTGAATTTTGAGAAGTGAGGCTCGCTTTGGAGATTTGGAATCCAAAGAGTGTGTCATTAACTCACATACGCAATTCAAAGATTGGCGCACTCACGGCTCGATAAAAAAGAAAGCCTTGCTAAGCAGTATACAATATCATAATGTGGAGAGTGGACAAAATATTGGATGCCAAAACCTACTGATTAACAAAATCAAATATAGAACTAGCAATTTACCGAACATTGAAAATTAAGAAATGAAAACTTACAAAGCCTAGCCAGCAATTCAATTGGTTTCTTTTGTGAACATCTTTACGCAGAGAGCTAAGCATCCTTTTGCAAGACTATTGAATTTCCAATTTCATTCCTTCATTTTGTGGCAAGTCCAACTCTTGGGTTTTTTTTTTTTAAATTTTACATGTGATCTCTACTTTAAAAAAACAGAGAAATATATGAGCCAAAAGTCATACTCATAATTGATTGAGTTTACTGTAACTAATCACCGAACATAGTCCAATCAAAGGGAGAAGAAAATGAAATTTGAGGGGGAAACCTACTTCATGAAAATAAGAGAATTTTACCAAACTCACAGCATAAAATTTGATGAGCATAATAATATAATATACTTTTAAGGGAACCCCAACAAAACTTTGAATCTCTGTTCTTAATGACATGAACTCTGCCATAACTGCCCAACATGTGAAATATTCCAATTGCGAACCCCATGAAAATCGTAACACCATTTCTTGAAGAGGATGAAGATAATAAAATTGGAGAAAATAAAGAGGAAACATGGAATATCGTAATTTAGGAGTTCTAGTATGTAAAAAAGTAGGGAAGTTACTCATACCTAGACCTGATCAATGGGTCAGGACCTTACCTGACCCTCATCGCCCGAACCCTTAAAAATAAGGGTTAGAGTAGGTTTTTTTTTTTGGTCTTCGACCCACCCCAGCCATCAAATTGAGGGTACTTAACTATGATGAGGGTCGGTCTTGGATAGAAGTATTAACCTTCTAACCCGATCTCCTGACCCTCTCTTTCTTAAAAAATTAAAATTTTTTAAATCAAAACAAGATACTTAAGGTTTCATTTGTTCAAAACCTTTTCACTTTCTAGTTTCCAACTTCTCGTCTCCTCTTAGCCTGCCTACAATTCACCTCTCCAAAGCTCACTGGTTTGTAACCTTCTAAGGCTCCATCTCTGATGTTTGAAGTAGTCATTTGAATGAACTAAACATTTTAATCACTAAATTACTCATTAGAGTATTTGTGATTGCGATGCACTTCATTCGAACATCATATATCATTTGACCTTTTGTTTTGTAGGGATTACCCAACATCATGTTAGTGTAAATTTCATATCCATTTTGCTTTATCCATTTAAAATAGTTGAAGGAGAAAAGGTTATAGTTGTAATTAAAATGGGAAAGAAAAATCAACTTCCCACCTTGAGAATGGGAGTTAGTTTCCATTTTAAGATCTAAAAATAATTCCCTTAGAAATGAATTTCCAGACTTTCATCCATGTAATATATTAGAGCATGTTAAGTTGACTATTCTCCCTTAATTTGCAGAGTTCAAGTGAATAAGCACTGTTAATTTGATCTATGTAAGCGATCTCAGTCCTTGGTGGTATATTATTGATTTTGAGAAAAAAAAGGAGTTCAACGGTTACGACCCATGGGGCGAAACTCGCAAATAATAAGTGCAATTCGTTGGCTCTGCCACAGCGTGCTATTCTGTTGTTCCATAGCTGTTTCTCATCGCGACGCTCCAATTTGACATGAGTCCTTAACTGGTTGTCATCAATTAAAGATAAATAAGTAAATATTGGGTATGAATAGACCTAATCAAATTAAGGGTCTGATCAGTAGACCGAATTTTCTCAACCTTAGCCTATTTGATCCTCATGCAGGCCAGCATACCCTTGACCTTGACCCTATCCTTACGGGTACCGGGTACCCTCAAGTCATTGCGTTATACTCGATCCTCAAACCTTCCCTATATAGAAAATGAGATTTTTAACTAAGTTTCCTTTATATTATAAAATTCAACATTAAACATCTTTTTGGGATTGGGTCCCTAATTTAGTGTATTGTAATGATTGGAAATTGAACATGTTAGTTTCTTATTGTCATTATTTCATTTGAATTAAATTTGTGTTGATTCATTTAGATGTGTTTAAAGTAAAATTATTAATTTAACTTAGTTCATATCATGAGTTAATTTTAGTGTTATTCAATTATAGCAGCTTAGATTCATATCTTATTTCTATAGATGGACCCTCAAGTATTATGACTAACAATTTTATACTTGCAATATTTAAAATGTTTGGGAGATTATTTAACAAGTTTTGGGCTCCATTGCCGTGGATCGCGGTTTTGAAATTAAGTCACTTTTTGTCTTTTGATCTTTATTTTGTTTTGAAATTTTTTTTAGTTTGCATGTCTCATGTTGGTTTGCTTTTAGTTGATAGTGCATATCTTATAATTAGTTTTCTTAGGTATTATATTTTTTAAAAAATAAAAAATTTCAAAAAAATTAGATTTTTTTAAAAAAAGATGTTAGTTTTCCATTTCCCTCAACTTGATAATGAATCTTTTTGGAACTATTATCGAGACTTAATGACTTTTGTGCTCAATTGTGCATAAATATTTAAATGAGAAATTTTTGGCATCAATTGTGTTTAGTTTAAGTGTTCAATTTAGAGGCCATGTCGGTTCCATGTATCTTGGGAGTTTACAAAGTTTACATTTGAAAATCCAAATTAAATTCGGGATTTCTTTCAATACTTGACTTAGGAGACTTGGGAATTTGAACAAGCTAGAGAGGCTCTTAGTTATCGTTCTCTCGGTCCTTAATACTCATCATTATAAACCTTATTGTCAGGATGAATTTATGGATCCTTAGTTTTAGCAAGCTTATGTGCATTGCAGTCAATCTTCTGGTCATGACATGCATTCTAGTCCATTATCCACTCATATGGATGTACTTGATCATATTAAGAACACAGTGGGAAAGCTTTCAACTGTTCAGTATACGGAGTGTTATGGTTTGCATGAGCTAGTCTGGTTTAGGTTTTAGTATGCCTAATGTTCATCCAGTTGATGATATTGTGTATTTTCTACCACTAAGGATCAACATTCAGGTTGATACATATTAGGGAAGAGAATGATCTCACTTTAACACCTCATGTTCTCCCTTTTGGGTCTAAACATAAAAGAGACCGCCAAGGTTATCATGACCATACCTGATGCACCACTTCCTTTAACTCCCTTAACAGAGTGATAAACATCTAATTTTGCTATTTCAACCCCCTAATTTCACCAATCTTCCCCATATATTTATTTGATTTAGTGGAGGATTTGGTCATATGTGCTTCCCTTTGCTCGTAATCCTTTTATTTATACTAACTTTCCTTTTTGTAGGTATGTTGGTCCCAAGTGTAAGGATTTCTGCATCTATCAACCATAGATGAGTAGGGAGCAACATTCTAAGAAGGGGAGATGTTTGAGAGTTCATAAAAGGGGGTCAAAGCTTGAAGAATTGAAGCAAAAAAGGCTTTGCATCACTAGCTGTGCATGTGAACATGGTTGCGCATAATCAAAAAAGAAGTGCAAAAGTGAATGGCTAGGTGTGCATATATTTGCATAGCCATGTGCTAGAAGCAGAAAGTTCCCGCAAAAATGCACGGCCGACCGTGTGTTTTTGCATAGCCGTGCACCTTGAACCCAAAAGTTGTACATGGCCAGTCGTGCCTCAAAGCATGGCTGTGCGTCCCCCGATTTTCAGCGTTACTTAGCCTTTTCGGGAAGTTAATCAGAGACACTTTTTATCTTCCTTTTAAAGGGAATTCTTCGAGGGACGAAATTAGGTTTTGTTAGAGAGATTTTGAAGAGTCTTTATTGCTTTGATTTGTGGTTTGATTGAAGATTGGATTGGTGGTTCTCAGCAGCGATCAATTAAAGTTTGTATCACTTTCCTTCATTTTTGCAATTTCAATTCAAGTTTTTATATTCATCCGTATTTATCAATTTAGGGTTAAGAAGTATGATTGTGAATATGAGTGGAGGCTAAATTCCTAATCTTAGGTTAGGGAATAGCCTCTATTATGGTTGATTGAATCATGTACTAGTTTTCGTGAATTGTACCCATGTTTATGTGTTGGGTTCTTGCTTGGTATGCCAAGTGTTTGATGAAAATCTCGAAAGAGAATTACTTCATTGTTCTTACTTAAGGTTTAGGAGATCAACGAAAGTTGAATTCTCTGTCTAGTGCGACTTTATGAGCGATTGAATATCTTGATGCAAAAACAATCAAGGTTTTAATTGGGAAATTCCGATTACTCAATTTCGTGGCTTTGACGATTCTGGTTTCATGAAAATAGATAGGTAGGATTTGTAACATTCCATTCCAATCGTTTATATAGCAGATTTGCATGATTTAGTTAATGATTTGTGAAGCATAATAGTGTGGTGAACCCCAACCTAAGATCCTTATCATCCACTTATTTAGATAAGTTTTCAAGCATTTAGTAGAATAGAACTGTTTTAAGTAATTATCAACAAGAGTGAATATTTGCCTGGATTAAGTGTTAAAAGTCAATTTGGTAGTTGAAATCAAGTTCCTTGTGGACTTGGCCCATATTTGTCAGTTGCTAGGTAATCGTATACTAGCAGCAAATTTACACAAGTTTTTGGCGCCGTTGTAGGAAGATTGTTTATTTCAACATCAAAGTTAACCAAAACACTCTAGATTAGGCCTTGTCTTTTCATTTCTTTTTCTTTTGTTTTTCTTTATCCTTATTTGGACCTTCTTACGCTTGGTATAGTTGTAGCTTTGTATGCACATGCGCAGTCAAGGGAATCAAAACCTTATTCCTTTGGATCCTGAAATTGAAGCTATTACACATAAGAAAAGCAGCGCCCGAAGAAAGAAGAAAATAGAAGCTGCAGTGGCTGGAAGGGATAACCGAGCTTTGAGAGACTATGCGATGCCATAAGTGTCGGGTATCACTTCATCCATAGTGAACCCAGTAGTTGAAGCGCATAACTTTGAGCTCCGACCCGCTCTTATCTCCCCAGTGGAGAGAGACTAGTTTGGTAGTTACTCCTTTGGGAGCCCAAACATGCATCTTTGCAGTTTTCTTTGCGAAGTGTGATACAATCAAACTCAATGGGGTACCCACTGATGCCATTCAACTGAAGCTCTTTTTATTCTCCTTGAAGGATGGAGGTGGAGATTGACTCCAAAATGAGGGCCCAATTGTCTTTGCCACATGGGATACACTCTCTAAGGCTTTGTAGAGCAAGTATTTCCTACTAAGAAAGGCTGCCAAGTTGAGGGTAGACATCACTTCGTTCACCCAACTACATGGCAAGTCCTTATGTGAAGCTTGGGAGAGATTTAAAGATCTCCAATGCCAATGTCCACATCATGGCATCCCCAACTAGCTAGGGTCCAAACTTTCTACAATGGACTAGATCAGTCTTTGAAGCTGTCCATTGATGCTGTAGTCGGGGGTGCTCTCATAGGAAAATCAATTGATGCTACAAAAGCTCTATTAGAAGATTTGGCCACTAACAACTACCATTATTCTAGTGAGAGAGCAACTTTGAAAAGAAGCAGGGGGTAAATATGACATTGATGTTGTGGATATGCTTACCAGCAAGGTTGATGCCCTTGCTTAGCAATTTGATAGGCTAGGGGCTCTTAATGTGGGTAGCTCATCTAGTATAATTATGAGGTCGGGATTATTTATAAGATTTATGGCATCCAAGGGGACATGGCTATTGATTGTCAAGTAAACTTCCAAAGAGTTGAGCATGCCAACGCCATGCAAAACTTCAACCCACACACAAAATAATCCCTAGTCAAACACATATCACTTGGGGTGGAGAAATCACCCAAAATTCTCCTATAGAAATAATAACCTAGTGCCACCCAATGCAAACCAAACCCCCAGTTTTCAATACAAAGCACCTTACAACCTATCTCCCTTACCTCCTCAACAAAATTCCAACCTGGAAAGTCTCACGGAATGCTTTATCCAAACTCAGATTAAGACTAATGAAGCCCTTGGCGAGTCAGTCAATTAGCTAAGTTTTAAATTTGAGACCATGACCACTTACTAGAAGATGATGGAAAATTAGATTGCTCAGATTGCACAATAAGTGAGTCAGTCATCTGGACCCTAGGGAGGCTTACCCAATCAGCGTGAGACCAACCCTAAGGGTCAGATGAATGCTATTACTCGAAGGAGTGGAAAAGAACTGGATGGTCCCAAAATGTCCATGAGGGAGGACAAGAGGGAGGGTAAGGAAGAGGGTAGTGCTAATATGGAGGTTTCAATTGAAACTCCGAGTGAGTGGGTTGGGGTTGAGAAAACATGGGAAGCATAAGCTAAGATTATTTGACCTCTAGTGAAGCCTTACAAGCCTCCTGTTCCATATTCGTATAGGCTAGTAAAGGCAAGAGATGAGCACAAGTATGAAAAATTCCTAGAGATGCTGAAAAAGTTCCACATCAACATTCCCTTTTTGGAGGCTATCACTAACATGTCATCCTATGCAAAATTCTTGAAGGATTTGCTTTCCCGCAAAGGGAAGTTACTTGAGAATACCATAGTGTCTCTCATTGAGGGGTGCAGTTGCCATTATTTAGAGTAAGCTTTCTCCTAAATTTTCAGATCTAGGAAGTTTTTTCATCCCCTGCTCTGTTGGGGATGTAGCCATCAGTAGAGCACTCTGCGATCCAGGGGCTAGTGTGAGCCTAATGCCTGACTCCATTTGCAAGAAGTTGCAAGTAGGAGACTTAAAGTCTACTACCCTATCATTGTAGCTTGATGATAGATATGTTAAGTATCCCCTAGGTATTTTGTAAGATGTTTCCTTGCAGGGCGGAAAGTTCTTTATTCCTTGTGATTTTGTTATCATGGAGATAGAAGAAGACTCCTGCATCATTATCATCCTAGGGAGACCCTATTTGGCTATAGCTGGAGCCATAATTGATATCAAGAATGTTAGACTTTCCCTTTAGGTAAGGGATGAGAAGGTAAAGTTTCGCCTATCATAGTCCATGGTCAGCCCCACTCTCGATGATACTTGCTGCATAGTGGATGTGCTAGAGGGGATATGTAGCACAGAGGTCATGACTTACCATTTTGTGGAAGACCCTGCTTAAGGCCTTTATAATTGGCTATGATGTTTCTGAGTCACAAACACGGGAAAAGGAGGAGTATTGCTAGACTCCTCGATGCATCTACCACTTACACATGTAGGCAATCTCCTAAGAGGTCCTCAATGTGGAAGCTCAAGCCTCTTAGGTGAAGGAGAAAAGCATACCAAAGGTAAAGTTGAAACCTCTACCTCTCTATATCAGGTATGAATTTATTGAACTCGATCACCAGTTTCTTGTCATTGTTAGTGCTAAATTGGATGACCCCCCAACTCGAAAAATTATTGGAAGTGCTCAGGAAGCATAGGGGTGCCATATGTTATAGCATTGACGATATCAAGGGACTTAGTCCCTTACTTTGCATGCGTTGCATCTTTCTTGATGAAGATCATAAACTCTCTAGGCAACCTCAGCAACATTTAAATCCAAATATGTAATAGGTCGTGAAAAGTAGGTTGTCAAGATACTTGACGTAGGGATCGTCTATCCTACCTCGGATAGGAAATGGGTGAGTCCAGTTCAAGTAGCTCCCAAAAAGGGTGGTATGGCCGCCACTAAGAATGAGTGTGATAGACTTATATCTACCAGGAATGTCATTGGGTGGTGCATGTGCATTGATTATCGTAAATTGAATCAAGCCACCCAAAAAGATCACTTCCCTCTTCCCATCATTGATCAGATGTTGGACGGATTGGTTAGACATTATGTCTTTTGTTACTTGGATGGCTATTCAGGTTTATTCTAGATTCCTATAAATCCAAGTGATCAAGAGAAGACGACCTTTACATGCCCTTACGGCACCTTCGCTTATCGCCAGATGTCTTTTGGGTTATGTGATGCCTTTGCTACTTTCCAACACTTCATAACTGTAATATTTTTTTATTTTATTGAGAACATCACGAAGGAGTTCATGGATGACTTATCTGTCTACAGAGGTACCTATGACCTGTGTTTAGAAAACCTGACTAAGGTACTCCATTGGTGTGAGGAAGTCAATTTAGTGCTGAATTGGAAAAAGTGTCATTTCATGGTATAAGAAGGGGTGGTTTTGGATCATGTTGTCTCTGATAGGGGCATTGAGGTCGATATGGCTAAGATACAGGTCATTGAGTGATTTCCGTCTCCTACATCTGTAAAAGGGGTGCAAACTTTCCTTGGACATACGTGATTTTATCGTCGCATCATCAGGGATTTGTCTAAGATTTCTCAACCTCCGACTCAGATTTTTGTGAAAGACACCCGATTTGTGTTTATTAATGAGTGCCTTGATGCTTTTTATAGGATTAAGAAGGCATTAATTTCTGCCCCCATCATTCAGCTGCTTGATTGGGATCTCTCTTTTGAGATAATCTGTCACACTATTGACCATGCAGCGGGTGCAATTTTGGGGCAAATGAAGAATAGGAAACCCGTTGTGATCTATTTTGCTAGTAGAACACTGGACAAGGCCTAGCATACTACACCGCCACTGAGAAGGAATTGCTTGCACTCATGCATTCAATGGAGAAATTTCGTCATTATCTCTTATGCTCCAAGGTCGTTATGTACATCGACCACTATGCTCTCAAGCATGTCTTAGAGAAGAAAGATGCAAAGCCTCACCTCAACTAGTGGATCTTGCTCCTGTAAGAGTTCAACCTAGGGATGGGCATGGGGCGGGTTCGGGGCGGGTTGAGCTATACCCGCACCCATACCCATTTTTAAAAATTATACCCATACCCATGCTCATACCCACCGGGTTTTGGATGGTTGTACCCATACCTATACCCATAGGGTTTTTCGGGTTTACAGGTTTTATTCAGGTATATATAGAGTGTGCAAAGTGTCACCCATATTCAACACATATTTACATACATTGTATATTTGATTAGCAATTTCAAGCGACGCTACTAAAATTCATGTCGGATAAACTCATGGAAGTTAAAAATGTAAAAAAATTTAATTTTTCATTTCTACATAAATAAATACTATACGCTTGGAGTTTCATCACAAACATTTATTTTTGGATTTTACCATATTTTGGTCGCCTTTTACTAACAAATCGGGTACACAATCGGGTATGGGTTTTAAGAATCCATACCTATACCCATACCCATTTTCAAACGCAATACCTATACTCGTACCCCTTTTTTTACAAGTTTTCGTACCCATAACTGCTATAAATGGGGCGGGTTCGGAGCGGATTTTTCGGGTTCGAGTGCAACTCCCATCCCTAGTTCAACCTAGAAATAAAGGATAAGGTAGGGGCCGAGAACGTTGTTGCTGATCATCTTTCTAAGCTTACTGTTAAGAGCCCGGATGTCCCCTCTCAATTATGCTTTTCTTGACAAACATCTATTTTCCATCTCCTTGGGTATAGCTCCATGGTTTCTAGACATTGCAAACTACTTGACCCTTTGGTATAATACCATCTGATTTGAATTCCCACCAAAAGAAGAAGTTCTTTTATGACATCAGATTCTATTTTTGGGAGGTGTCGTTCCTTTACAAGCTGTGCAACGATGACACATATAGAAGAAGCATTCCAGATAAGGAGATTCAGAGCGTGATATCTCATTGTCATGAATATCCACATGGAAGGGCATGCTAGTACCTCCAAGACCGCCACCAAGGGACTCCAAGTGCTGCTTCTTTTGGCCTTTATTGTTCAAGGATGTTCATAGCTATGTCTGCTCTTGTGATCGTTGCCAGAGGACGGGAAACCTAGCCCGAAAGAATGAAATGCTCCTCAACTTCATCCTTAAATTTGAGATATTCGATGTTTACGACATTAAATTTCATGGAACCTTCCCATCCTCAAGAGGCAACGAGTATATTTTTGTTGCTATGGACTATGTCTCCGAGTGGGTGAAGGCCATATCTAGCCATACTAATGACTCAAGGGTAGTGCCTAAGCTATTCAAGAAGATCATTTTCCCCCACTTTGGGGTCTTAAAAGTGCTTATTAGTGATAAGGGGGCACACTTCATAGAGAAGAGGCTTTAGACTATACTGAAGAAGTATGGAGTGCATCATAAGTATGAACTTGGATACGACCCTCAAACTAGTGGACAAATTGAGGTCTCCAACTGTGAAATCAAAGCCATCCTTGAGAAAATGATTGTAAGATCGAGAAAGGATTAGGCAGACAAGTCGGATGTCGCCCTTTGAGCCTACCATACAACATTCAAAACTCCTATTGGCATCACGCCTTTTAGGCTAATCTATGGTAAGTCATGCCACCTCCCTGTGGAGCTCGAACACAAGCCCTACTGGGCCATTAAGCATCGCAACTTCAATTTGAAATCCGCAGGGGAGAAGTGGTTGCTACAGCTAAATGAACTTGAGGAAATCTATTTGGATGCCTATCAAAGTTCAAGAATCTATAAAGAGAGGATGAGAAGGTGACATGACAAGTTTATTAATAGGAAGGAGTTTTAGGAAGACGACTTAGTTCTTCTATTTAATTCAAGATTGAAGCTCTTCCTTGGTAAACTCCAATCTCATTGGTTAGGTCATTTCAAGTTGTTAAAAGTCTATCCCAATGGGGCTATAGAGATTGGAACTAAAGCCATAGACTCTTTAAAGTGAATGGCTGCAAACTAAAGCACCATATAACAGGCCGAGCTGCTTGAGGGAAGGTTTCTTTCGACCTCCCTAATGTCTCTTCTTTTTAGAGGTCGACAAAGGTCAAGCTCGGGACCTAAAATAAGTGCTTCTTAAGAGGTAACCCAAGCTTTGCTGCTTTTGAAAAATAAAGAAAAAAGAGAGCAAAATAGAAAGAGAAGGTAACAATGTGGAAAGATGAAGGATTTTATACCAACTCAGGTGCATGACTAGCCCTATAGAAGATGTATGGTCATGGGCCCTAACTAGAAAATTCCTCCAATTTTTGCACGATGAGCCATGTGTTTTTGCACAGTCGTACGCATCCAGGGCTAGGAGCACGACTTGCCGTACGCTTGATGCACAATCAGGCATTTGGATGTTAAAAACCCCTAAATTCCTTATGAACTCTCTCTCCTTCATTTGAACTCTCTCCTGTACCTTTGCTAAATGCCCCCTCTTCTCAAATCTCATAATCTTCACCTTCTTTCTCTTCCCCCTCTGTCTTGCATTTCAAGAACCTCAAAACCCTAACCCCCAAATTCATGCGAACCACCACCCTGGTGCCAAAATTTCGCCATCACTCGTAGTGGTAACTACCACACTAGCCTCCTCCTCCTCCCTTATCCCATTTTCTCTTCCTTAGTTCCACCTCTTCCATCCACAGAACCTCAAATGTGCTTGCCCAAACCTGCTTCTCCTTTGCATTTTCTGGAATGATTCCAGCATTTCCACCACCCATTGGTGCCCAGTGGGGTTAATCAGGTGCTTAATTAAATTCAATTGGAAGTTTGGGGCGTTTGAGTTGTTGAGTATATTGTGTTCGAGTTTGAAATTAGGTTGAATTGGTTTGGGTTCTTACTCAATTGTAATGACACCAAAGAACAAGGTTAGCTTCGCTCTCAAAAGTCCACTTCAGCTGCCACTGACTCAGCTAGCCGCCCACTGGCTCGACCCCGAGGTAACCAGGCCTAATCTCACCTTCCTAGTGCAATTAACAAACATGACATTACGTTTCTTGATGATGCTTAGTGTGCACAATATGATGCTTTAGTGTCTCGCTGAATTAGTGAGTGTAAATACATTGATGTTAAGTTATTCACATAATTGAGTCTGTAGGACGATTTGCATGCTTTATTTGATGTCTTGGGTTGGCAAGAGTATGTCTAATTGAGATTACTTGTCTATGAGAAATTTGTTTGGGAGTTCCTTAGTTCCTTCATGATTAATGAGAAATAGGTTCACGATAATAGGCCTTGCTACATTCGCTTTAGATTAGGCAACATAACTCATAAGATGAATCTAGCCTACTTTAGTGAACTTTTACAACTCCCCAAGGGCGGGACGACTATTTTTGTTCATGCCGATTAAAGTCGTGGTGACTTTAGAAAGAAAATTAGTTGTGATGTACCCCATATGTTTCCGTTTTGCTAAGGCCACCTTTCTCTGCAATCTTGTCCTTTATTGCCTCTAGCGCTGTACGGTGAATATAATCTTCCTTTGTTTTGAGAGTCAAGAGGGTACTGACGAGAGGGGAGTTGTTTATCTTATAGGCCGCCTTACATGGGGTTCGTGTCAACACCGCCTTTCATATCAATACTCTTCATGAAAAGCAAGTTAGGAATAGCAAGGCGGTTATCGACGCCGTTGGCATCGTTACGACCTTAGCGCATGCTATGGGATTGTAGTATCTTTTCCCCGTCACACCGGTTCTTCATGAGGGTGGGCGCATTAATTTGGCCTCATGCATTCACATGGAGCTTTTTATGATGGAAGGTAGTTAAGTGTGGCTCAACCATCATGGTCCTCTGTTTCATTACATAATCCCGAGCATACTAGCATCATCGATCAAGCCAATTGGAGTTATGATGATGATATTGATGCTAGGGGTGATGATAAGGCCGACATGGAGAGGATCAACCATAAGAGCCTCAAAGTGAAGGTGCATTAGAAGACACCTAGGGGAGCCTGACCTTGTGAGTGGACATGACACTGCCGGCCCATTGGCATCACAAGAGTTCCCATTCCACCAATTTATCACTGATGAGTTTGCTCACTTCCACCTAAGGCTCGATTAAATGAGTGAGCAACACTTCCAGGCACAAGCAGAGCTCCTTCGTATGCATGATGAGTGCGACTGCTGACAATGGAACCTTGAGCACCACGTATATTACGCCTACAAGCATTTTTAGTGGCCATACCCTCTACCTAATTGGAGGCGTAGCGGTCCTCCCTGGCCCTAGTGATGCACTGTGAGTATACCCCCTCCCCTTAGTTTGTATGTCTATTTCTTTCGTTGGGGACGGTGAATGGCTCAATCATGGTGGGGTGAGCTTATGAGCTCTTGGTTGGCCTTGATGATGATTTGATTTGCACTTTGGACTGTTGAGACTGTAATTGGTGCATAATTGATGTGATTTGCTGTAGTAGTGTACATTCATATGTCCATTTAGCACGCTTGCAACTAGGCACCTAGGTCTTAGGTTTCATTTTTAGTTTAGAAGCATATATAGGATGCACTAGTCTTAGACTTATCTCCTATTCAGTAGAGTATGTAGGATAGAGCATATAGGTAGGTGATGCAAGCATATATTATCTCTAACCATTTATCTTAAGTGGAAGCATGTTGGGTAAGACCTCTATGAGACCACAAGGTAATCTTTCTATCCCTTGTCTTCATTTATTTACTTGTAGATAGGCTTAGTTAGATTCATTGCTTTGAAAAAAAAAAATTAAAAAATCTCGAGAAATCTTTTGAAACCCCTTATATGATGATGAGTCAACGCATTGGCGGTTAGTCAATTGGCGTGATTGTGCACAATTGCGAGCTATTCTTGGTAAAATTCTTCTGAATGATGACTTTGAAACGTTTTGATTAGAGAGCTTGATCTTGCCTATTGGTTGCCTTTAAAGGCCCCTTATCATGATTGACCACTCCTTTCAAATGGAACATCCCTGAGACTAGTTGGGTGCATTCGTGGTTTTTCCCATGAGACTCTTGGGCCTGCTTAGACTATTCACTCATATAGACTCATTATTTTAGTTCATATGTGATCTTGTTCCTTCTAGAACTTAGTTTGTTTCTCTTTGAGGCTACACATACACTGTGTATTTGACAATATGATAGAGGCAGTTTTTGATTGATTACTAGCCACACAACCAAAAACTATTCACTTATCCCTTGACCTTGTACAACTTTCTACCTTTATGCTAGGACTAGATGGAGTTTTGTTTCAATGATTCTTGATTGAGTAGCGAGGCGTGTAAGTTCACTTATTTGGTTGGCTATCATGAGGTGTATTGATAGTGGAAAGGTGATTTAGTGTTTTTCTCTTGTGTTTGTTGGGCTGAAAGTGTGTTATGAGAATTAGTTAAGTTGAGCCTGTGAAATGCGTACCCTGTGCCATCCATTTGAAAAAGAAAAAAAGCTAAAAAATTTTTAAAAAAAGAGAAAGAAAGGGAAAAGAAAACAAAACAAAAAAAGAGAGAACTGAGAATAAAAGTGTTGGCATGGTTGGTGACTTCAATGCAATATTGATATGTCTCAACTCATTTCTCGATGCCCATCCTGCAGTTCGACTTCAAGTTGGTTAGTGTGGGATAGTATTGCAATGTAATGCGCTGTGTGGAATGTTTGTGGTGCTCCTTAGTCTCCTGGCTCTTAGTCCACATCCCTAAACTTATTTTCTCTCTTCCACCCCTAACCTAAGCCCTATTATAACCCATAACAAGCCCTCTAGATTGTCATTTTTATGTGCATTTTAGTAGTAGAGGATTGAGAATATGACCAAGCTTATGGTAAGGTTGTTATATTGGGAGGATGATTGAGAGTGCCAGATATTTTAAAACACATGAGAGGGAGTGTTTTACTTGTTCTCCCCCTTTAAGAGATACTACCACATATCCTAGTGCATCGCTTGTTTGGCATCTTGGTTACGGGGGTGTGATATGGGTCAACCAAATGCCAAGTTCAGGTAGTATGATCTTACAAATGACTTTGTATAGTTCTTTGAACTACTTATTTATGCCTTGAATAGTCCCAAGGCCGTGTATAGTTATGTTTGATTGACTGATTATCATCTGGCCTTACCTAAGGAGGTGACAAATTAGGGGTTTTGATCCCTTGTTAGTTTGTTCATGCTTTCAGTCTTACTTGAGGACAACCAAGTGATAAGTATAGGGGAGTTGATAAACATCTAATTTCGCTATTTTGACCCCCCTAATTTCACTAATCTGCCCCTTATATTTCTTTGATTTACTAGAGGATTTGATCATATGTGCTTCCCATTGCTCATAATTATTTTATTTAGACTAACTTTCCTTTTTGTAGGTATATTGGTCCCAATTGGAAGGATTTCTGCGTTCATCAACCCATCGATGAGCACAGAGCGACATTCCGAGAAGGGCAGAGGTTCTAGAGTCGATAAAAGGGGTTCGAAGCTTGAATTGCATGGCTACCGTGTATGTAGGCATGGTCGTGCATAATCATAAAAGAAGTGTAAAAGTGCACGACTAGGTATGCAAGTTTTTCATGACCATGCACGGGAAGCAGAAAGTTCCCAAAGAAATGCATGACCAACCGTGCGTTTTTGCACAACTATGCATCTTGAACCCAAAAGTCGTACACAACCAGCCATGCGTCGAAGCACGGTTGTGTGTCCCTAATTTTCAGTGCTACTTTTTTGGGAAGTTAATTAACGACACTTTTAATCTTCTTTCAGGGGGCATTCTTCGAAAGACAAAATTAGCTTTTGTTAGAGAGATTTTGAAGACTCTTTATTGCTTTGATTTGTGGTTTGATTGAAGATTGAATAGGTGATTCTTAGTAGTAGTCGATTAAAGTCTTATCTCTTTCCTTCCTCTTTGCAATGTCAGTTAAGTTTTTATATTCAACTGTGTTCATTAATTTAGGGTTAGGAATTATGATTTTGAATATGAGTAGAGGCTAAATTCTCAATCTTGGGTTAGGGAATATGCCTTTTTTTTATGCTTGATTAAGTAATGTTCTAGTTTTAGTGAATTATGTGCATGTTTATCTATTAGATTCTTAGTTAGCATGCCAAGTGTTTGATGAAAATCTCGAAAGAGAATTAGTTCACTCTTCTTAATTAAGGTTTAAGAGATCAACATAAGTTGAATTCTATTTCAGGTGTAACTTTGTGAGCGATTGAATTTCTCGATGCGAAAACAATCAAGATTTCAATTGGAAAAGATAATTCAATTTTGTGGCTTTGACGATTCTAGTTTCATGAAAATAGATTATTAGAACTTATCATTCAATCTAATGACCTTTGAGAGAAGGTGTTAGATGTGTTTCAATTTATAATCATTCCATTCCCATCATTAATATGGGCAAGTTTGCATGGTTTAGTTAATAATTTGTGAAGCATAAGTGTGGTGAATCCCAACCTAAGATCTTTATCACCCATTGATTTAGATAAATTTTCAAACATTTAGCAAAATAGAACTATTTTAATTAATTATCAACCTGAGCGAATATTTCCCTGGATTAAGTGTTAAAAGTTAGTTTGGTGGTTGAAATCGAGTTCCCTATGGACATGACCCATACTTGCCGGTTGCTAACTATAGCTGCACCATGCACTTGCGGTAAATTTACACAACACAAAGTTCAAAAAGGGTGACGTACTAGAGACCTACGCTAATTGTAGTGATGAGGAATTGCATTAGTAGCCAAAGTACCTTTTTGAGGAGGAGCATTCATTAAAGTCCCTTGATGAATCATGTGAGGAGGTGGTTGAGCCCATTAGTTAGGAATTTAATGATGACATATTCTTTGTTGATTATGAGGGGGCTTCTTCCCCCCCCCCTATATAGGTTTCATGAAATGTAGCATGTGACGAATATTTCATTGTTGAATGTGAGCCCTTTTCCTTTGAGCTTATGATTATTGACCTTTTCTTTAAGTCCTTTAGATCGTTTTTTAAAAGTATCGGACCTTTAAACCTAGGGATTTTGATTTGGACCAACCTCTTGCACAGGCTGAAATTAAGAGACTTAAGGATTCAGGACCCACTAATTTGCATAGATAACTCATTCATGGTGGTAAAATTTCTAGGTTGATGATCAATCTCTAGCTAATTGTGATTATGTTGTCTCAACTCATGCATTCTACCTATGTACAACCAATACATGAGCTATTCAAGATAAAAATTAATCATAATCATATGCTTCCCAAAATCGATACAATTTCTATTTTTAAAGACAAGCAAAAGTTCTTTTTTTGGTTGAAAATTTATAGAGACCTGCACACTTGCACCTGAACAATGCGATGCCCACATTGGGAGGTAAAGGAAAATCAAATACTAAGGAAATAACTAAAAAGAGAAACATATAGACAAAAAAAACTTAAAAATAAATAAAAATGATAAGACTCACAAACTCAAAAAGAAAATTAGTAACAAATGAAATAAAATCATATATACAAGAGACAATTCAAAATACGAAGCACAAAATATGTACAAAATAAATGAAAATAAAAAGAAATACAAAAAAATGAAAATAAAAAGAAAAGAGTAAGAGGAACTATTCTACCACATTAGATGTGAAGTACACCTGAATTGCACATGTAAACCGTTCAAATGGAAGTTCAAGGAGCATCAGGTACTCCAAATCAACCCAAGCTACTACTCACACCAAAACTCATTAGAGTATAGAGTAGCTTATCAAACATGCTTAAACAAATTTAACCATACGGAGAAAAGTAAAAATTGTAAAGTATGTTCTAAATCAAGGATATCACCAAATCAACACAAGTAAGGGCCCATTTGAGCTTATGAAATTATTGGGCCCCAAACATGTAAAATGTGACCACCAAGGTTGTCGTGACCGTTCTTGATTTACCAGAGACGTATGCTAGTTTTACTGATGAGGCAGATGCATTTAGAGGTCAAAGTTCCTTTTTGAAGAGAAGTATTCATTAGAGTCCCTTGATGAATCATGTGGGGAGGTGGCTAGGCCCACTAGTTTGGAATTTAATGATGATATTTTCTTTGTTAAATATGAATTTTGTTTTTTTTTTTCCATATGGATTTCGTGAAAATGAAGCATGTGATGCAGAATTCATTGCTGAATATGAGTCGATTTCCTTCGAGCTTATCATTAGTGACCTTCTCTTTGACTCCTCCAAGTTTGATTTTTGAGAGTATGAGACCTTTAAGACTAAGGATTTTGATATATACTAGACTCTTGCATATGCTGAAGTTAAGAGACTTGAGGATTCAAGACCTACTATTTTGCCTAGATAGCTCATTCATGATGGTAAAATCTCTAAGTCGTTGTCTAATCAACTGGCTAATTGTGATTATGTTCTCTCAACTCATGCAAGCTACCCATGTACGACCAATATACGAGTTATTCAAAATAGAAATAAGTCACAATTATACACTTCCCAAAAACAAAAATAATTTTTTTAAAGCAAAACTTCTTTTTTGGGGAAAATTTTTGCAAGAACCCACACCTCACCCCCTCACCTAAACAATACAATGTCGTCATTAGGAGTGAAAGAAAATCAAATGGTAAAGAAATAAATAAATAGAGAAATACATAGAGAAAAAAAAAGACATAAAAATAAAGAAAAATGAGAAGACTCAAATACTAAAAAAAGAAAATTGACAACAAATGAAACAAAATCGTATACACAAGAGACAACTCAAAACACAAAGCACAAAATATGTACAAAACAAATGAAAATAAAAAGAAAAGAGCAAGGGGAATAATTATAATTAGTTAGATGTTAATTAGGTATACCTAAACCACACCTCCCAAATAGTCCAATTGGAGGTTCGTGGAGCATCAGCCACTCCAAATCAACTTAAGCTGCTACCCAAATGAAAACCCAATAGAGCATAGAGTAGCTTATCAACCATGCTTAAAGAACTTTCAAACACATGAAAACAGTAAGAATTGAAAACAGTAAGAATTGTAAATGTGTTGCAAATCAAGAAGACACTAAAATAAGACCAGTAAGGGCCCCTTTGAGCTTATGAAATTGTTAAATATGAGTTATGCCCGAAACACCTAGCATAAAAGAGACACTAAGGTTGTCGTGACCATTCTAGTGCACCTTTTCCTCTAACTCGCTTAGGGGAGTTCAACGAGGGTGATTTACCAAAGACCTATGCTAGTTTTAGTTATGAGACAAATGCATTTTTTAGCCAATGTAACTTTTTGAGGAGAAGCCGTCGTTTGAGTCCCTTGATGAATCATGTAAGGAGGTGGTTGAGCGCACTAGTTTAGAATTTGATGATGATATTTGTTTTGTTCAATATGAGGGGGTTTTTGTTTCCAATATGGGTCTTACCAAAACTAAAACATGTGATCAAGATTTCAATGTTGAATATGAGCCCTTTTCCTTTAAGCTTATGATTATTGACCTTCTCTTTGAGTCCTCCAAGTCTATTTTTTTAGAGTGTAAGACTTTTAAGACTAACGATTTTGATTTAGATGAGACTCTTGTATAGATTGAATTTAAGATACTTGAGGATTCAGGACCCATTGATTTGCCTAAACAACTCATTCATGATGGTAAAATCTCTAAGTTAATGAAAAATTTGCTGGCTAATTGTAAGTATCCACTATTTTTGGTGTTTAGGGCCCAACAATTTGATAAGCTTGAAATGGCCCTTACTTGTGTTAATTCGGGTGATATGCTTGATTTAGGACATATATCCTTTACAATTCTTACTATTTCCTTATGTTTAAAAATTGGTTAAGCGTGTTTGATATGCTACTTCCAAGCCCTCATGGGTTTTGATTTGAGTAGCAGCTTGAGTTGATTAGGAATGGCCAATGCTCTATGGGCTTGCAGTTGAATTGTTTAGGAGGATTAGTTTAGTTATAGTTAATGCCTAAACTAGTATAGCCTTTCCTCTTACTCTTTTATTTTTTGTTGTGCTTTGTATTTTGAGTTGTCTCTTGCGTACATGATTTTATTTCATTTGTTTGTAAATATCTTTCTGACTTTTTGAGCTCAGTAATTTTCTCTATTTTTAAGTCTTTTTTCTGCCTATATGTTTCCCTTTCAATATATTTATAGGCATTATATTGTTTAAGTGTGGGGGTGAGGCCCTTTCAAAAACTTCATAAAAAAGTTTTGCTTTAAAAAAATTGTTTTTTGTTTCTGGGAGTTGTATGGTTGTCATTGTTTCCATCTTGAGTAGCTTGTATAATAGTCATACATAGGTAGCATGCATGAGTTAAGATGTTTTGCTCTATGATGTGGCCTAGTTTCTTCTGTACTAATCTCCACTTACAGTGACATGTCTATAGAAGTCCTCCACACTAGAAAATTGACTTTTAGTACTAGTTTCCTAAAATTGTGTTTGAGAACTTGTTGCTCGCTTAATTTGATTTCTAAGTTCAAGAACAAAAATAAAAAAAGAGAAAAAAGGAGAAAAGAAAAAAAGGGAAATGAATGAAAACATTTGACAATGTTCAAGACACTATCTATATTTAAAATCTTTAACTGGCTTGAATATATGCTAATAAGTGCTTCCCAGGAAGTTCGATCAAAGCCTGAAGGGGTGCTTCATGACTCGGGCTCTGGACTATCTAGAATGGGTTTGGTGAGAACCAAGTAGAGGCTTGCTACACTAGCTACTTGGGTCAATGAGCACAAAGAGCTTGTGAATTTCTCTAAATAAAAAAAAAGAAAGAGAGAGTGGAAACAAAGAAACTAATAGACAGAGGGTGAAAGAGATCGATAAAGTCTAATATTATAATATTCAAGGGTCTACACAATTTTGCACATAATATCTAAGGTACGTAGATTGTGTTGTTGTGAGATGCGGGGTGAAAAACAGAGAATGTGGCCTACTTTTAGATCGAATAGCCTCTTGATTGTGTATTGTGCTCATGTACAATTTGAATATCGAGTTGTTTAAGTGAGAAATAAATAAATCCTTTGTCTGTCCTTGATAGATTTTATAGGTATATCATCTGAAAACCTTCGTGAGACTTTACTCGTCTACTAGGGGGAACCTACAAGTTTAAAATGGTTGTTGTATAGGCTAAATGCAATCGTGATTCTTACCCAAATGAGTTAAGACTTTTGTTTTCTTGTTTTATTTTTTTAGGTTGTTAAGTTTTTATTTTATTTAAAGATGAACAAAATTTAGATGTAGGGTATTTGTTCAATCCAAAATTGATATGTTTTATTCCCTTACTTAACTAATATTTGGCTTATGATAATTAATAAATGAGTTGCTTTTTGTTTGCTTTTGCAGATTAATAATGATATTTAAGAAGGGAAGAAAAATGATCACAAATTGTAGAATTCGACCCGATCAGTGTATTAACTTAGTTAAATTCTCAATCCAAAGAATATTATCCCACATTTATATAGCCCAAATCTTTTATCATCTTTGCATCTCAAGGCCTATGCAACCCACCTCTCCGATTCCATCATCAGTTCATCACCATCACATGTACAAACCCTTTGCCATATCCTCATTTTCTCTCTCTTTATTCCTCTATTGTCCCTGCTTCGTATCCCCCTTAGTCAACCTTTGACCCTTGATTTTTCTCCACTGTATTCAAATCATCTAGAAATTATTGCATTAGGGGGGCATTGAAAGATGGTTACAAGTGTTAGGTCAGGTCGTAATTTGTTATGGATGGAAGAATAATCTTGAGCAAAAGGTTATAAAAGAGAACCGATGTAGGAGGTAGAAAGCTGAGAGTAGTAAGAGTAGAGTATATTCATATTTGCTTTTCGTCTTCCGTTCATTCTTATTTCAGATCTAGTTTTTGGGCTTACAAATTAATGCAATCAAATTTTAGGTTTTGTTGATTTGAATGAAATTGCAATTTAGGAATAATTTACATTTGTGAATATCGAACTTTGGTGTAATCATTTGCAGGGTCTTATGGAATCAACCTCTCTATGGGTAAGAATACCGGTAGAGGTAAGGTTGCCTACAGCTGGATCCCCCAGACCCCGCGAAAGCTGGACCCACACTGGAAGTTTGTTGTTGTTGTTGTTGTTGGTGTTGGTGTAATCATTTGCAGGCCTAGCTTTTCAAAATGTTCACTACCAGGATAATTGAGTTATTGTGCTATTAACATTTGGGGGACAAATCACTATTGAAATAAATAAAAATTTATTTTTAAGTCCCTAAACTTTTCATATTTGCAAATCTACCCTCAATCCTTAAAAATTTACTTTCGAAAAATCTAAAATTGTGTATGAGGTATTTTGCTCACTAGTAGTACTCGTCATCCTCTTTTATCTGGTATCAGAGCCACATGACCAAAAATAATTAAGATAATTAAGCTAATTAATAATTAATTAAGCTAATTAACTGTGATTAATGCTTGAATCATCTCTTGCTTGCCCTAGACCAAATTATTCACATATTGTTCACTCTCCGAAAGACCTTTCTCCAATAGCACGTCAATTTAACTATATCACTAATATAGTTTTGGAATTAAAAGCTGAATTAGTTAAAATTAAGACTGAAGTCAAGGAGCTTAAGAAACAAATATCTGTAATTCACTTATCTTTGGCTAATGAAGTTAGACATAGGGAAAAATCCACTTCTAGTATTTGTACCCCTTTTCAGTAAAAATATCCTGTCCAAAACTCAAAAAGCAAGATTCTATTTCCTTTGCCTGAGACAAAAATCCAAAAAGAAGTAGGAGAAAAATCAGACGAAAAATCAATTGAAAAAGCAGAAAAATAAGAAGAAGATGGAGTATAAGCAGTATACTCTTGAAGAACTCCAGAATATGTTCGAGAGAGAACAAAACCCAGAAGAATTAAACAAAATTATGGGCACAATTAGTGATAAACATGTCATATTATTTGATGATAATGAAGAGACCAATAATGTTCAATTAGACGAGAAAATATATCACCAGATGAATCTGATTAAATTAGAAGATCTTGATGTATTACCATTAGAAGAAATTAGGTGAAAACTGGATAAGAAATATGGTAAAATGATTGTTGAAAATGAGACCAATGAAATTGGAGAAGAACTCGACTTATATGAATCAGAAGCCAATCTAGCGAACAATGTCATCCCTAAGCCTAAAGAATTTGGTGAACCTTCTAGAAGAAATACTTATTTCTTAAGACCTAGGTACATTCCAGTAGGACGTACAAGAAGTTTTTCCTATGGGTTTATCCCAAGGAAAACTATGACCTATGAAGAAATTGGCTTTACCCCAATTAGCCAAAATGGATGTATCTTAAAGATTGATGGAACCCGTAATAGAGAAGAAGTATTTGTACATTGGAAAAGAGGAATGAACAGTATCTTGAACCTAAATTTGTGCAAATACCTTAAGAATGATGGAAATACCAACTGCTATGTTCAGAAATTTGTGCAAAGAAATCGAAATTAAATTCATCTGAGCAAAACTTGATTTAGAAGAAAAGGCAAGAGAATGGCAGTGAAAGATTAATAACATAGAACTATGGAATATGAGATATCTGAAAAATTACATTGCTGAATTTAGTCAATATTATTACAAAATTGGATATAATGAAACTAATCTTTGTCTATTCTATGAAAAATTTCCATATTTGATAAATTCTATAATTAGTGAAAAATACATTGCATGGCTTGAATGAGCAAATGTCATTGACACTCTTGGTTCAAGAATCTTTTATTTACGAAAATAGGTAAATTATCAATGTCTTGATCTCCAGAAGCAAAAGAAGATAAAAAAACAGTTTTTAACTTGTTGGGTTTCACTTCACCAATAGGGAAAAGAGCCTGAAAAAAGGAGAAAAAGAAAATTTTATAAGAAAAAGAGCTTTAATAAGCAAATCGGAGAGAAATTTAAGAGAAAATATTATAGGAAACCAAGTCCTAAAAAACGAAGATTTTTTAGGAAAGTTGCTTACTGTCCTATAGGGAAAAACAACTGCAAATGTTGGGTATCTGGAGAAGTACGGCATTATGCTAATGAATGCAAAAATAGAAAAAATAACAAGCTTGTTGAAACCTTGGGTAGCCTAGATTATGCTGAACTTAGTGAAGATGAGGCATTAGAGCTAGCCTTAAGTAATAACAAAGGGATTGTTGAAATTATATTGGACAATGAATATGAAGAAGCTGATTATGAAGAAACAAGTCAGATGATGAAGAGCAACTCTGTTAGTGTTGGTGATCTTCAAGGAGAAGAATTTGTTGTAGGCAATGATCATGAGGAAGTCAAAGGAGATTGGGTTTTTTCCATAATCCAAAAAGGCATGATCTATAAAAAAAATCCATCTTTCAATTAAAAAGCAAATGCGTATGTGAAATGATGGAAGAAGATTTGGAGATAATGGATTGTGAGTATGACGTTGGGAAAGTTAATCTAGTTAATTGGAAAAATATCCTTAAACATAGCAATGGTAGAAAGTATAGGTATATCCATGTCAAAAGTGTCCAAGTTCAAATAACTCCATTACAATATTATGGCAAAGATATTGATCTTTGTGCTTTACTATGTGATATTAGGCATATCGAATTTAATAATTAAATTATCATAGGGATTAAGACTAATTTATGTAATGGATCGGTATGATTTAATTATCGGCCTGGATATTATGTGAGTCTAAAGGATGAATTTGCTAAAAACTTCCTATCCCTTAAGATAAAAACAGTTGGGATGGACATGAAAAGAGGGGGATATCCTTTAAGGATATTTTAGAGAATTATCTACAAATTAGATAATACAATAGATCCAAAGACTAAGGTAATAATGATAGAAGCAGAAAAATTTGAAAGTCCCACCCCTATGCAAAAGATCTTGAGAATTAATTCCAATCCTTAGGACATAAAAATCGATCCGATCATGGATATCTAGCTTTGCCAACCCCATGAAGATGAATAAGAAAAAATGTAATAAAAATTGATGAGGAGGATAAAATTACCATAAAACCCCAATTATTAAGAATTATGAGTACAAGATCAGATAGGGGAGAAGGATCTTCTTTAGCTAAAGAAGGGCTTAAAGAAGACGATACAATTAGCATGACCAGTGAAATGAGTAGAGTGAGTTTTGAATCTGCAAGACCCAGTGCAGATCGAAGTATGAGTCTAGAAATAAAGGTGATTTGGTACAAAACCAGAACTATTATTGAACCAATCTATGAGGATGACTTAGTCAAAAACATGACTATGGAGATATGCTATGAAGCCACCAATACAAATGTTAATAGCATCTATATCCCAATAAAGGTATGTTTAGAAGAATATAATAAATATAAACTGTGTGCTTATCCAGATAGTGGTCGTTCTGTCTGCTTTGGGAAGAAAACATTATTTCTAGAGTTTATGTGGAAAAAAGCTAAGAATCCTTTACAAGTAAGGATAGCTGATAATAGTATTAAGAGCCATAATGAAGCTATAGAAGGGTTATCCATAGAAGTAGGAGGAGTTCAATGCACTATACCAGTTTTATGGGCTACTGATCAACCCTCTCATGATATGATTATTGGAAATAATTTTCAAAGATTATATTCTCCATGCACCCAAACCATAAACTAAATAATATTTACAATTAATGGTTACTCAGTTCCTATTGAAAAATTAAGTAAGGTTTATACTCATTAAAGAATTGAATTCACACGCAACCAGCGTGGTGAGAAGGTAATGCCTGCAGTACGAGAGGTAGTGCTGAAAATCTCATTACTTGAGTTATCGATTAAAGAATAGATTGTTGAATAATAAGAAAAATTATGTAAAGAATTCTACTCTGATAATCCTATAAAATTTTGGGATAAAGATAAAGCATTTGCTAAAATCACTTTATTAAATCCCAACACTATTATCCGAGTTAAACAGATGGTGTATACATACCAGGACTTATAAGAGTTTAATAAAAAAAATCAAAGAACTTATGGATAAAGGATTAATCAGGAATAGCAAGAGTCCTCACACTAGTTTTGCTTTTATGGTAAGAAATCATGCTAAAAAAAAGAGGCAAAGCTAGAATGGTAATTAACTACAAAAATCTTAATGATAATACTATCTTTGATGGCTACTATATTCCTAACAAAATAGTCATTTTCAACAGAATTCAAGGAGCCTCTTGGCTCTCCAAAATGGATTGTAAAATCGATTATTGGTAGATAAAAATAGACGAAGAAAGTGTTCCTTTAACTGCATTTAGCGCCCTAGACATTACGAACGGATAGTAACGCCATTTGGTTTTAAAATTGTACCCTAAATATTCTAGAGAAGAATGGATAACATCTTCAAAGACCTTAATTATTGTTGGTTAGTTTACATTGATGATATCCTTGTCTTTTCCAAAAACATAGAACAGCAAAATGATGATGTCTTAGTTGTCACCCAAAGATGCTTTGATCATGGTATTATATTTGTACAAAACAAGTGCCTTTATGCTGAACAAAAGATTGAGTTTTTAGGTCTAGAGATAAAAGTTGGATAGATTATTCTATAAAAACATATTCTTGAAAAAGTAGAAAATTTTCCTGAAAAGATTGAAGATAGAAAGTAGCTAGAAAATTTTCTTGGATGCCTAGCCTATGCTTTAGATTTTATTAAAGATTTGACTAAACTAAGAAAGTTGTTACAATAAAAACTCAAGAAAGATGTGATGTGGACATGGACCGCTAATGATTCAAAGATTGTCCAGAACTTCAAAAAGATGTGTAAAAATCTTCCTATTCATAATTTACCTAATGAGGGAGATGATTTAATTCTTGAGATAGATGCCAGAAATGAACACTAGAGTGCATTACTCAAAATCAAAGAAGGAGAAAAGCTTTGCAAATATTGTAGTGGAAGCTTTAATAATGCAGAATGCAACTAGCCCACGATGGACAAAGAAATCCTTGCAGTCATAGGGGGAATTAAAAAGTTCTTAGTCTTTTTAGCCGCAAAACCTTTTCTTATCCAAACTGATTGCAAAGGGATACTTGGTTTTGTGAAAGCGAATTTATCAAACATGCAAGCACAAGGGCAACTCCTACATTGGCAATTATGGCTTAACCAGTTTTCATTCTCTATTGAACATATAAAGGGATCGAAGAACTCTTTGACAGACATCTTAACTCGAGAACTCGCTAATGGTGATCATTAAAGCCGACTGCTTGCCAGAAAAGGAGGAAGTCTTTAATGAAATGTCATTCCTACTAGAACGGGTTTTGCCTTCTAGTAGAGTCCTTATTGATAACTTGGAATTCCATATAAAAAGTAGATCACTTTTTGGTCTATTATCTACTGCCTACCTAATAGCCTAAAGATTTTCCCTTCTAGAGTTACAAGTTAATTGCATACGGTGTCGTTATGATATTCAAGAAAAAATAAGTTCTCATGTTCAAGTAAAATGGTTCAATGAGTGGTATGCAGCTTGTCTAAACTTTTATCATCATTATTTCTATGATATCTGGGAATCTTGGGGTACAACTACTTTCCCAACAAGTCTGGAGTTGGTGGTGTTAGTTTCCCAGCAAATTCAACATCTCTAAATGACCCTATCATTAAAGCTTGGGAATATGGGATGGTACCTTACTTTATAGAAATCCCAGGTCCAAAGTTCCCATTTTTCTCAAGACTAACGAAATTTCAACAATGCATGTTCCGAAGAATCCATTGGGGTCTTGCATCACCTGAAGGTCCAACAAAAATTCCAGTTAGTTGATGTCAAAATTTGGAAGTGTATAGCGCATTAATTGAATATGAATAGGGAAAAGCCAAATCAACCCATTATCTTATTCAGATAATTGATTATGATGATGATCAATAATAAGAATGGGTTCCTGAACGACGAGAATTAGTTGTTGATCCTTCTTTGGCAAGAGCCATTGGATTTTTCAACATTTATCGTTAATGTTGGGTATTAATTTAACAAGGAAAAACGTTAATGCATTATGGAAACACTACTTTCGCCTATGGTAATGAGTTTAAAGAATACATAAAGGTGGGAGGAGCAGTCTCAGAAGATATATTTGATTAGCTCTTTGATGTTGGAGCTGGAAAATTCTTACCAAAAAAAGGAAAGAAATATCTTCTAGAATTATTTAAGAAATGGGATCTAGAGCATCTTCAATTAGATAAAGGTTTTGATGATTATCCAGATAATGATGGTCTGGAAGATATAATTAGAGATGAAGGCATACAGAATCTCAACAATGATGACTAGTCCTGTCATCATTAAAAGCTTTGAAAAGTGCTACCCCATTATTATACTATTTTGATAAATGTCAGGTCTATAAGATAAAGAGTGTACTGTAGCCATCTAAAAAATCAGTGTGTCCTATAACCATATGAAAAATCAGTGTGTACTGTAACTAATAGGGCATCCTATGTACCCCTATTTTCTTTGTAAAAGGAGAGGTCGAGTGTTGAGAAGGGACACAGTCATTTGAGCATTCTTGAGCAAAAGAGAAGTCGGGATTCTCCATTTCTCTATGAGCAAGCATCCCTAATGATCTTACCTTTCCATTGTAATATTTCCACTTTTAAGCTTTCAACAAAAGAAAGTTTCCCGGTAGGGAACGTTATCCAATCGAACCTTATGTCTTGAATATTATATTTTCTTGATTAAAGTCTCACTATCCTTTAAAATATAAAACTTAATTAGTGATTACAGTCTGAGGTAGGAAACAAACCAAATCTGTGCTGTGCCTGATCTAAGGAAGGTGTGGTTGAGATTACCAATCTCTGTAAATCGAAAGCTAGAGGAACGCCTGCGGACTAAGTTCAGGTAACAGTCGAAACTCTCTGCGTAAATTTTAGTTGTTTTTGCTAAGCATGGTGGGCCTGTAACCACAGAAAGTATAATATGTAAGATATAAGTAGTAGATTATCATAACTAGTACTATTAAAGTCATTATAAGAAGCTTAATCAAACATAGTTGTTGAAAAAACCCTAAAAATATCTTATTTCCACAGCTAACCCTTTTCAGGGGCCTTTATGCAATTTCTAAAAGTTCAAGGACTAAATTGATAGTAAAAAGCGCTAGAAATTCACTTGTACCAAACTGGAGATACCAAAATGTATAGATTTTCAAAACCTAGTCTAACGTGTGAATGTGTTAAAACTAGAGGTACCAAAGTGTAAAATTTTCGCAATTTAGTTTTGAAATTGAGTAGTATTGGGATTGAATTTTTGGTTCAAGTGGTTGTTTCCCTCCTTCCCTATTATTATTTTGCCTTGCCCTATTAATATGCTCTGTTTCAAACTTTGGCGAGAAGATTGCTGAATCGGCTTCGATTTGTGGTTTAATTTATAGTTTTCATTTTCCTTGATCCAATCTCTCTTCTGGGTATAATCTCCAAACTTCCACAATTTCATTTGTTGTTGAGGATGCTAATTCTATTAATTTTGCTTGTTTTTCGATTCATGATCGAATTTTATTTCTATGATTTTGTCCAGTTTCTTTTGCTGAATTTCACTGTTAGTTACTAATTTTAATATTGTTTGATGGTTGAATTCCATTTTTCAAGTTCAAGTCCTTAGTTTAATGTATTATATTGGTTTGGAATCTAATATGTTAGTTTCAAATTGTCGTAACTTTATTTGGATTAAAATTGTTTTGAATGCTTTTAGATTATTTACTAGTGCTTAATGCGATTATAAAGTTATCAATTTAACGGAGTTCGTGTCATGAGTCAATTGTAGTGTTATTCAATTATGTGGCGACCTAATTTCATATCCTATCTTTGTGAATTGACCCCCAAGTGCTACGACTAAGAACTTTGCAGTTGCAGTTTTTAAAAAGTTTGAAAAATATTCAACATAATAACATCCAATAAAAAGTTTCTAATTCTAAAACTCTACCTTACACGAACAACACCCTCCTAAAAGACCTTTGATGATCATCTTCCAAGTGTTGCTTCTAGTTTTTAACCTTTTGTAATTATATTGGTCTTGGATCATGGATTTTAGGGTTTTTCATTTTGTTGCATCACATATCGTTGTTTTCATTTATGGTTTTGTTTACCTTTCGAATGACTTAAAAATGGTTATTTTTAACTAAGTAAATTCAGTTGTTATGAGGAAAGAGTTTAATGGTACTTTGTTTTGAAATTTACACTTTTGCTTCTGGATGATTTTTAATTATGTGACTATTTATTATAGTTTTCCACCAATCAAACATTTACGATGGAAAATCCTCCCTTCCCCAGCTACTGAATTGTGTTTCCCACCTTCTTTGTATAAGTTGAGTTTAGTAGCTAAGATCATTTAGTGTTTTACTGCTTTTTTTTTATTGCAACGTGTTACAGTTTATAAAAGCATGCAAAAAGCCATAATGTTATTTTACGCTTATTTACGTGTGGATGTTTGTACGTTTGAGCCTATCCCTACTTTCCTTCAATATCAAACTACTTTCTTCACATTAGGCTTTTGTCTTCTCTTCCCTGTCTAACTTATTCGTTCCCTCGATTGTACTAACTAATTTTATTCATCAATATTAATAGCTACATTAATACATAAAAGAATATTAATATTTGCATTTATTGTTTTGTTATTTCTCTAGTCTAATTTGAAAATATGGATATAGTCGTCACTTCACATCATAATATCTTTAAAAAGTTTTTCAATAAAACTTACATTTAAGCCTTTTTTTTTTGGAGAGGGGCATTGAAAAAGATTAACGACATTCACTATTTTACTGCTCAAATCACTATTTCACTATGCAAATCAACTGATACACTTGAACACAACAATCCCTCTCCTAAAAAAAAGCTCTTCAAAAAGCGTTTACACAACATCTCATGGGCAATATATCAACAAGCAAACATATTTTTACATCTGCTATAATTTACTTGTTAATTTCTAGATTACACAAGAAATGGTAAAATTTTTGCACTTTACCCCATGAAAAAAATTTGGACTTTACAGTTTAGCCTTTTTTGCTTGTAGTTTTTAGCCTCACAAGGGGGTGTACATGTGCTATAGAAACAAAGAATCACATGGGTGTGATTTTACATCTATATCAAATTTTGGCCTCCAACTACTTTAGTAAAGTTGGATGCCAAGGATCTTTTAAATTGTAAAATGACTTATGATTCTATTGTAATCTATTGTGGTTTTCCTAATCCACATATTGGAAAAGAAGAAGGAAAGAGACAAATTGAAGAAAAGAAGAATCTTAGAGAACCAAAGGTCATAAACACAATGAACTAGCTGAAATGTCCATCATACCAATGTTGATCTATTCAAACACAATTTCCTTATCACTTTCATATGTCAATAAGGGGATTTTATTTATGAAATATCAAGCTCCTAACAATGTTAACTCTCGGGGGGGGGGGGGTTGTCAACATGCACTTGTTCTTCCCCATTTTCTAAACGTAAATGAGAAACTAACTGTATAATAGTATTACCCTATTGCCATGACTTCATCATAAAAGAACACATGCACTATTAAAAGATTTCATGTGGTTAAGAAAGAGATCAATCATGGTCAAGCCCTTTTCCCCATATTATTGTTTTGTAATCAAGCTCATGTAGTCATTTTCAATTACAACTACTTTGAAGCATGCACCATCAGGCTTCTTGAACTTAAATAACACTGTAATTACATTGGCTTCTTTCACAAACTATGCTACCACCACCCTCTTCACTCCTATCAATTTTACGCATCCCTACTCCTGGAATAAACATAATGTAGACGGGCACACCTTGTCCATATAAGCAATTGAAATTACCTTAAACATATCTTGAGAAGGAGACTCCGATCTTTCAGGAGAGGTGACTTCCTTCATCCTACCTGTGAAATTGTTCCTCTTAGTAGGTTGCAAATTACTTCATCATTTTGACAAAACCTTATGCCATTGGTTCTTAACATGGTATCCCGTTGTTGAAGACTACCTCATTCCATGTCATCTGTAAGGACCAAGAGATAGCCATGGTCGCAATGAAGTTCTCATCATATGCTATCTCACTTAACCATTGGAAACAACCTATCATATAAGATCTTGGCATCCCTAATAATTGCACTCAAGCCACTTTCGTCCCATGTCATTTGAACTCTTGATCATTAAAATAGGTGTGAAAAATGATTCTAGAGTCAACGGCATACACAAAGCATCAATCATCATTCTTAGTGCATTTGCCCCTTTAACTCTATGTCGACACCAAAGATCTCCAAAGAAGGCCTCCACATAAAGTGTTTTAGCTTGGGTATTCATTGAACTCTCCAAAGTGGTTTCCGTCCAAGTCTACTCTTGAATGCTTGTTATGTTTGACCACTTTTGTTTGTGTCCTAGTTTCCTAAGCCAATAGGTCGGCTTGACAGAGAAACTTTCATCCTTACATGGCCACCAATATCATAGGTATGGAGGGAGGCCATTGCTAGTAGAAACATTGATGATATATCTATAAACACTAAATTTTAGTTCGCCTTTTATTAGAGTGCGTTTTAATTTGCAAATACCAAAAAAAAAAGTTCATTAAGGTGTAAATATAGGCCAAAGTTTAGAACATCAAAACCAAAGGGGAAAAAAAATCAAAATTCAAATAAAAGGCCCGTGAGCAATAACCTAACACATTTCAAATCCTCCAAAAAAAAGAAAAATGATAAAAGATGAAGCAACAAAAAGAAAAAGGAAAACATATAAAATGACAAAGGAAGAAAAGGAAACAAATATATAGTTTGCTTGTGAACCACTAGGTTCACAGGAACATCCTACCCCCTATTCTTAATGTTGCTTAAAAGAAGGAGAAGAGAGGATAGAAAGTCAAAACAAAAAAATGGAATTACAGAAATATTTTGAAGGCCCCCCTGCAATTTAATGGCCTTTTTTGTGATTTATTTATTTTAACTTCCCCCCTATTCTCGTCTTTTTCTTTTATGTTCTCTACACTAATTTTATTTGTCTCTTTTGTATTCAATCAAAGAAGTTAGCAATGCTTTTTCCTTGTGGTTGTTTCCTCCATGCTTGTCCCATTTATTTTATTTTTATTTTCTTATATTTTTACTTCAAACATTATCATTAGGGCTTTTTTACAGAGTTTGTTTATAAATACTCTTTATCTCCCCACTAATAGGGGGGAAACCCTTCCCCCTCTTGAAAAATCTCTCACTTCCGTCTTCTCTTCAACCTTTACTGGAGAGTATAAATTTTCTAATTAGATCCAGTTAAGTTTAATTAACTCTATTAAGAGCTAGTTAAATTTTGGTTAAATCTCTTGAAGTCTTTTAAACTCATGTTCTTCGACAAAACTCTCCAGAGTTATTAGTTAGTTTTAGTATGTGTTAATTAGTTCTCGTGAATTAGTTAACGTAATAAACCATTCGAAGTCTTTTGCCCTAATTACGATAGATTATTATTCTTGTACATATATTTTGCTAACTTATTTCTTTCTTTTGGTACATATATTTTCGATTTTGGCTTTTCTATTTCATTATTTTGCATAATCTCTTCTTGTTTCTACCAATCTTGTATTAATGTTTGTTTCTTGTGTTCTTTTCTTTTTTGTGGGATCACCCAGTCTTTAGAGGTCTTTTGACATCGAGTTCATCCGTTTGTCCCTTTAGGACCTTCGTAGCTATTCCTACTACTTGGGTTTGGAACAACAGTTCTACATTTTTCTGTGAGTGAATCAATGAGGGCAAGAATGCTTATAAACTTCCGTGTTTTTCTCATTGTTGCTCTTTGCATTTGCCTCCTCCATTTTCTATTTTGCTTTAAGAAAAATGGCTTAAACGGGCTAAGTCGTACTTAAAAATAACTAAATAACAAATTGGAGTTAAGAGGTTAGAACCAAAAGGTTTGCACTCATTTTCATAGGCCAAGCTTAGAAGCTTATTGTGAGAGTTTTCAGAATATTTGGCACTCCTAATATGGGAGCCAGGCACTTGTACTTATAATAGAATGTTACAAGAGTAATTTACAGAAATATCCCTATCCTCTATTACACCCCCTCATATCTATACAGGAGGAGAACAGATGGACATGTTGACTTTCAAAAAAACAAACTACTTAGAAGACAACCCTTTTGTGAAAATATCAGCTAACTGAAGCTTAGTAGGTATACAACGAATAACAAGGTCGTCATCAGCAATGTGTTCCCGAACGAGATGATAATCAACTATAATGTGCTTGCTGCGATCATGATGTACAGGATTAGTAGTAACGTAAGTGGACGAGATGTTATCACACAAAACCTTGGCGGTAGCTGTAATGGTAAGTCATGAAGCAGCTTGCGAATCCAGATGGTTTCATTAACAACATATGCAACTGCACGGTATTCAGCTTCAGTAGATGACTTAGAAATTGTAGGTTGCTTCTTCGAACACCAGGCAATAAGATTAGGTCCCATAAACACAGTGTAACTATTAATAGACCTACAGGTATCCTTACACCCAACCCAATCTGCATCTGCGTAGGCAGCAATGACAGATGTGACAAGAGCAGGATGAAGTAGTAGCCCATCGCCCAATTTGCCATGCAGGTACCTGAAAAGCTTGACAGCAGAAATATGAGAGGTACGGGGGGCATGCATAAACTAGGAAACTACATGAACTGCATATACAATGTCTGGTCGAGTCATAGTTAAATAGTGAAGAGCACCTACCATGCTTCTGTACTTAGTAGGATCTGCAAATAAATCACCATCTGTGAGGGTAAGGGTAGTCCTATCAACAAGAGGAGTATGGACATGCTTGCAAGTGTGAAGATGGAATTTACAAAGAAGGTCAGTGGTACACTCATGCTGTGAAAGAAACAAACCATTGGGAGAACAAGAGACTTGCACTCCCAGGAAATAATGAAGATCCCCTAGATCCTTCATGGCAAACTCTCGTGAGAGAGTCTCAATGAAGGAAAATATATGGCTAGAGGAGCTACCTGTCAGGATTAAGTCATCAACATATGACAGGAGAACAAGTATCTAATCAGCAGTGCAAAGAATAAATATAGATGGGTCAAATTGACTGCAAACAAAATCATGTGTCAACAGGAAGCTACTAAAATGATGAAACGAAGCCCTAGGTGCCTGTTTCAGGTCGTAAATAGCTTTCTTGAGGCGACACACATGATGAGGGAAACGGGAGTCAATGAAATTAGGAGGCTGACGCATGAAAACTTGCTCGGTAAGAATGCAACGGAGAAAGGCATTCTTAACATCAAGCTGGTGAATACTGTAACGTCCCCAAAATGCTAATGACATGATTTATGGAAAACTGCAGCGGAAGACTTAATGATAGAAGGCACTACCGCTGTCCTGATAAGGACAAGACTCGCTGAAACTATTTAATCTTGCAACTCATGTTCATAATCACAATATCTATTAAATTGAAGCACTATAGGACCAAAGTCCATAATAGTTCAACTTCAATACACTCGACTTAATCATACCATATGCTAACTCGCACTCCACACTACACAAGTATACACAACTTCAATACACCCGACTTGACCCTGAGGTTGATTCCAACATTCATGCTATGCTGAATGTACTATGAGCATATGATGACTTCCAAAAGGGCTTACTAAATGGTGAAATATGTGAGACTTCAGCACCTAAAATGGAAAACATGAAAACAATTAAAAAATATGAGCTAAAACTTAGTACATGCATTCTTGTATTGTAAAATGAGCGTAGAACCACTATTGATGGGTACCCGACTTTGCAATTCATTTAGCTCGCAATAACAATAAAAATGAAAGTAATATGAAACTTAATTGCCCATTATTATCTGGATGTGAACCCCTTGCAATGATATGATCTATACATAGGTATATGCCTACCAATCCGATAAAGACTTGCCTTGAACGCACACGGGTAAATGATGGGGTGATGCCCTATAAATGATAACTGACAGGGTCACAAGTTAAATGGCAAATCACTGTGTAAACTGATTCATTGATAAACTCATTAAGAGTTGTAACTTGGTAAACATGTTCTGATTTCTAAAGATACATGCAATAGACGTACATTGAGTCTTTAAATGGTATACATAACTTGGGTATTTCAATATAATTTCAAAACTGAATTAATGAAAGTAATTAAATCTGATATAAAGTAAATGAAATTAAAATAGAGCATAATGAGATAAATGAGATTACAAAGAAAAAGACATTAATGGCGACAAATAGGAGACTGGTTTTGGCCTTTTCTGAGATAACAACGAGTATACTAGATTGGCTTGATAAACACATTTGATACATTCTGAATTGAGTAAGTAATAGAGGTTTGTGGCCAAGGGAGATATATTTTGGTTCAAAATAGCATAAACTACAATAACTTGGCCTGATAAATATGATTTATGAGTCAAAAATTCTCCCAACTTCCCATATTTCATTCAAAAGTCCATTAAAATATAGTTTTTCACCGCAAATAGATTATTGATCCCAATGAATGCTATTAAACTCCCTAAACTTGGTACTTTCTTTGTAATATCCATAAGTGATTCAAAACTCATAATTAAGCTCCCAAAATGCATGTTTTTCTTCTTTTCTCTCATAAATCGAGCTGAAAACTCCAATAAAATCCATGAATATTTATTTTCCCCTTAAATGACCTTACTTGGACCAAAAAACACAAAATGAGTGCATGATCAATCTCACTCAATCTTTATTATTGCTCTTTACACAATTAGTCAAAATGCTTTCAAAATTCACCAAACTCAAAATACTCAAGCAAAATTCATGAAAATTTCAGGAAATTTGAAAATAATATGGGCAATCTATAGTAAATTTTTGAGAATTTTCCTCCACGTATACGATGTACAAAAATTGGAATAACAGCCTAATTTGCACCAAAGCAGGTTAGTTCACTTTAAAATTTCATAACTTTCACCCTTGATTTCAAATGGAGCACTAAAACCCAAATATGGAAAGATTAAAAAGTCCCAAAAAACTTTCATTTGCAACAGAAAATATGATTCCCACAATAGGGCTAGAACACAAGTATGTTAATTTTGGTCTAACCTATGTAGTTCTCGTAAAATGACCATAACTTTTTCCACAGAACTCAGATTAAGGCAATCCAAAAGAAATTTGAAAGCGAACACACTGACCTATCAACCCCCCCCCCAAAATCATAATTTTTCAATGGGCTGATCATTACCAGTTTAATCTTAAAGTCACCCCTGTATTCTACCATTTCTAGCTCTCACTGCTTTTGCTTTCTCCTCTTTTGTTCTCATTAATCCTCACTTGAAATCATTCCAAATTACCAAAAACATCATTATAATTATCAATAAGACTAATGATTACAAAATCATATACAAAATAATACAAATCCATCAGTTGACTTAAGCTAACTTGATTATGACAAAACCCTAACCTTAACATGCTTTAAGCTCATCCCCACCATGATCAATCCCCCAAAATCAATAACATTTGCATGATAACATCTATTTTGATCTCAAGAGCATGAATCAATACTAAAACAATCGTAAAACCAAAAATACATCAAGATCAAGTTAGGGTTTACTCACTTTGATGCTTGGAAGCAAGAGGTTTATAAGGTGTGAGGTGTGAGAGATGGTTGGTGGTGGTTGTGGTGGTCAGTGGCAGCCTCTAGTTGGCTAGAACAATGGCACACAGCAGCAGCAGCCAAGGGGGGGAAGGGTTGGTCATGTGGCTAGAGAGTGAGAGGAGAGAGATGGGAAGATGGGTTGTGATATTTGCTTCCTTTACTAGACTAGGAATGCTTTATAAATATTGGCTGAATTTTTACCCCATAAAGTGACTTTTTTTTTAACCATGGTTAGACTTAAACCATGGTAATTACTTAGGTTAGTCAAGCAAGCTTGTTGGATTATGATTGGCCTGTACGGTTTAGGGCCCGGGAAGGGAAGTAAACCGTATGCGATTAAATTTTCATAGCTCAAAATTAAATTTTTGCGAGGTTATAAAAATAGTAGTAGTAGTAGTAGTAGTAGTAGTAGTAATAATAATAATAATAATAATAATAATAATAATAATAATAATAATA
>JACYFF010031959.1:37680722-37703121 GCA_017589665.1 Selenicereus undatus | reverse complement strand
ATATATATATATATATATATATATATATGTATATATATGTTTATGTAATTATGTATACATACAGACACACACACACCCACGTATATATATATATATACGTATGTATATGTATGTATATATATATATCTATATATGTATATGTATGTATATATATGTATATGTATATATAAATATATATATGCATATATGTATATATATAGGTATATATATATATATATATATATATATATATATATATATTTACACACGTATTCATATACTTATACAAACATACATACACACACATAATTGAGCATTACAGGTGCGTCAAAGTGTCAATAAGGGCATTGATTCTCTTTAGGGTCTTAAAGTATGAAGTTTCTAGTTCTTGAATATTACATTGATTCGTTATAATTGAGTTGTCTTCTATAGTTGGAAATTCTAAGCTCCATACCATGGCTCGTGTTTTCTATTCTTGAAATGTCTTTGGCTTGATCACTTACAAAGCATACAATGTATCCCAGTCCTTTCCTTGAGCACACGTGATGAACTTCATATTAGCATAGGATTTTGTGTGTTTTCTGAAGTCATTTTTGGGGATTAATATGCTTAATGGTATGATTTACGCCAATATTGCTACTATTATGCTTGGTTTTGCTTGTTTGAGGAGCATTTGCATATCACTAGCAAGCCCAAGTCATGTGAACGAAATGAAGATTTTAAGGCCTTGTGAGCGAAAGAAGGTAGCAAAATTGGCCCAAAGACACCCCATATGGACATGCCGTGGCTCGGACAAGAGTCCAGGAGGATCTAGAAGAAGCAAAGGGCCAAACAAAAGTAGGCATTGGGAGCAGTGGCCACCACCTAGACCGAGGTGGCCCCCCTCCCTCACGGCTGCTTGATTTCTCCACGACCGTTGGGTTCTAGAGCAATTTGACGGGTTATAGTCTTAATTTTTGCGATAAAAGCTAGGTTTTGAAACTTTCTTGAACCACCTACCTATAATCCTATCATCACTCCATCATCAGTCATCTCCAAAAACGTCTATTAAGAGAGTTGAAGTAAGGGAAGAAGCAAGATCAAGCAAGGTTTCACAACTTTCGGAAGAAGGATTGAAAGATCATCATCCAGGCGATTAGACTAAGCCTTTCTCTTCTCTCTTTTCTTTAGCTTTTCTCTTTAGTTAAGATTAAGATTTTAGAGATGTTTGCTTTGATTTCAATATTGTTCAAGTAGTTTTCTTTATCTAGGGGTTTGCTAAACCGAAGTGATGTTGTTGATTTTGGTAATTTAAACCATTTCACACTTGGAATCTTTCTTGATTGTCTTAAACTTAGTCCTTGGATTAATTTTGTTGAGTGTTATTATGTGATTTTTGGCCAAATTCTTGCATGCATGTTAGATGCTAGATCCAAGTGTTGAAAGGTGAAAGTTGTGAATTCTCTAGCATTATCAACCATTGAATCAATCGGTAAGGTGCAAAGTGTTTGTTTGACTTGTAAGATCGATACATCATTAGGTGATGCCACCCTTAGATGTTTTTAGCTATTGCAATTACACTTTGTTATTTAGTGGTTGATAACTATAATCCAAACCAACTCTTGATTTCGCCTAGCAAATCCTTTAAAGGAATACTTTGTAATTCAACATAGTTTTGGTGGGACGACCTTAATCTATTCTACAATATCCGTGCATTTGCAGCAACACTTAAGTTTTTGGTGCCGTTGACAGGAGCTAGATTTGGACACTGAGTTACCCTCATAAAGTTTGGCTAAGCATTTTCTCTTTTCTTTTTGTTTTGTATTTTACTATTTTTTGTGTTCTTTGATTGTATGTAGATTGCCTTCCATTTTATGCCTAAGTACCCCGATTTCGGAGTGCTCTTTGACTTTAACCCTGAGATCGAGTTGACTTTTTATAAATTGAAGAGGCAAAGAAAGATTCAAGAGGAGCAAGAAGCGGCCAACTCCAACCTAGGATGGCAGATGCCCAAAGAAGGACCCTTACGGACTATTTCACTCCAAGTGTCCACGACCTCACCTCAAACATTAATAGGCCACCCTTGACTACCAACAATTTCGAGCTCAAGCCGGTGCTAATTTCTAAGGTGCCACAATCCTAATTCGGCGGCACCCGCATGGAGGATCCCACTTTGCATCTTTCGGTTTTCCTAGAGGTGTGCAATGTCTTGAAGATTAATGGAGCCTCTAGTAATGCGATCTGCCTCTGTTTGTTTCACTTGTCTATTAAGAGACAAAGCAAGGGCATGACTTCACTCTTTGCCATTAGGAGTCACACATGCCATGAGGTCTATTATAGATGCGATGATGGGAGGAACGTTGATGAACAAGAAGGAGGATGAGGCATATAATCTGATTGAGGAGATGCCACTTAACAATTATCAATGGTCCAATGAGAAGAATCCTTCCAAGAAGTCTAGAGGTAAATTTGATGTTCATGCTTTAACTTTGCTTAATGGTAAAATGGATGCCATGACTCAACGTTTAACTGTTAATGTGGTGAATGCCTATGCCCTCTCCCTTCCTTGTGATTGTTGCTGATATTTTGGCCATGTAACTTTGAGTTGTCAAATTGGGAGTCTTTTTGCCAAGTCCTTTAGCGACCAAGTTGCAGATATCCATAACTTCCAACCTAGGCTGAACCATGACCCACATTATAACACCTACAATCCTGGTTATAAGAACCCTCATAACTTGTTCTATAGGAGTGATCCTTTCCTCTTCCCCCAAGCCAAAGCAAGGCCCTTACCTCCTAGTTTTTAAAGACCTAATTTTCCTCCACAAGCTCTACAAAAGTCCAACGTTGGGCGTATGTTGGAAAGTGTGCTTTTAGCACAACGAAAGCAAGATGAGTGTCTTACGTAATTAGTCTCTAAGATTGATATGCTTACTACTCAAAATAAGATGTTGGAATCCCAAATTGCACAATAAGCTAGCTCTTCTTCAGCATCTCCAGGTAGACTACCTAGCAAGCCTGAGTCCAACCCTAGAGAGCATTGCAATTGTACTATCTTGAGAAGTGGCAAACAATTACAACGTCCTAAGCGTGCTAGAGTTGGGGTGGATGGTGAGGAAAATCATGATGTGCATGTTAATGACTTACCTAGTGAGAATGAGCCCTAAAAGAAGACTGAAAGTGAGAAGCCTAAGGAATCTAAGCTTCCTTCCCTAGAGCTTTATATGCCAACCTTGTTTTTCCCATAATGATTTGCCAAGGGCAAACTTGATGCCCTATTTGGGAAGTTTCTTGGCGTGCTTAAGAAGTTGCATGTGAACATTCCTTTCATTGATACTTTATCTCAAATGCCTATGTATGCCAAGGTTTGAAAGAAGTCCTCTCCAAAAATAAAAAGATTGATAAGCATGTGATTATAACTTTAGGTAAGGAGTGTAGTGTCGTAGTTCTAAACAAGCTTCCAACTAAGCTCAAGGATCCCGATAGCTGTTCTATTCCTTACTTGATTGGAAATGTGAACATTGATAGGGCTTTATTTGATCTTGGTTCAAGTATGAGTTTGATACCCTATTCTATTTTCAAGAGACTTGATCTAGGAGAGCTGAGACCACTCACTATTTTGCATTAATTAGCAGATCGTTCTGTGAAGTACTCTTTATGCATTTTGGAGGATTCTCCTATCAAGGTGGGTGATTTCTATTTGCCGATAGACTTTGTGATTCTCGATATGGTTGAAGATGCCCTCATCCAAAGTCTTTTTTGGCCACTACGGGATAAAGATAGATGTCAAGGAGGGAAGGTTGACTTTTGATGTTAGAGATTACCATGCCAAATTCGGTTTGCTAAGGAAGATGAGTTTTCTCCTTCATCTCCTATTGTGGCTATGATATGGTTATCTCTAGTGAGATTTAGGAGTCATTTGATGTCTGTCTAAATGATCCTCATGAGTTTGGTTATGCGTCTATTGTGGGCCATGGACTTGATTGTGCAACGTGGATATGGTTGACAATTTGCCACCTAGCACAGTCAAGGATAAAGTCTATGTTTTTAATGAGGGTTATTTGAGTGGTTACTGCAAGTTTGCAAGACTATTGCTCTCCTTACCCTCTTTGGGCAGTGTTGAGAATGATTTTCATTTAGGGGCCGTGTGTAGTTGTTGTGATGGTGGCCCATCTTATTGTGTCCATTATAAGATAATTGTGTATGCAAACTGCGCTACTTCGCGTTATTTGATGCTTAAGAATGACTTACATCCCACCTACTTGAGGTGGTTCCTTCTTTCATAAGAGTTCGAGTTTAAGGTTCGTGACAAGGGTGGGATAAGAGTTGCGAAGTCCCCTTTCTCATCGGTTTCTCCTTTTCAAAGGGATGATGAATGCTGTATGGTCTAGCTAGAGACCCAAAAGAAGCGCTGCTTGGGAGGTAATCCAAGTTCCTTTTTTTCTTTTCTCTTTGTTTTTGTTTCCTTAGTTTTTAGTCTATTTCGCATGTGCTTTTGCATGATCATATTCCCCTTAGTCTTTTCATTGAGCGCAATGTATTACCTAAGCATGGGGGAGGGATATTTTTACATGAGTTGCATCTTAGTTTAGGCATGTTAGCATTGCATTTAGGTTATGTTTAGGTTAGCATTTAGGATTTAGGTTGCATTTTTAAAAAAGACAAAAAAAATGAAAAAACTTGGAAAATGAAAAATAAAAACCTCCAATGGTGATTCCCTAAGCTTGAGTGACTTTTGATTAGTGGCCCCCTTTGGTGTGAAAATTTTTGAAGGTTTTGTGAGTGTATTTTGTTTTGGCCCTTGTCTTGATCGAGAATTTTGCTACCCCTTGGAGTCCCTGGCACTAGTGTAGGTACCTGAGAGTCATTTTATGAGCTAGATGAGACTTCGATGAATGTCCCATGAGACTTTGAGCCTTATTCGGACTAATTCATCATATTTAGTCTCATGTCCTTTTATGTGTGTAGCTCTTTCATGTTACATCTCTAGAACTTACCCACATTCTTGTTCAAAAGCACATTAGCATGTGCATAGTTAATGATATGGTAGAGGCATTCTTTCTAGTTATTTTAGGCACATTGCCAAATAGCCTATCCTAGTGTTACATGTTTATCCCCTTTGCCAGCTCCTTGTTGCTATAATCTTTTCTTGGTGTGAATCCTTTAGATTAACCCTTGGCCAAACACATATTCATACCTTTATGCCAAGTCTATGGAGTAACACTTCTTCTATATAGTGGGTGGTTTTAGGGATAATTGAGATTAAGGTGACTTTGGTATGTTGGTTTATTGAGGGATTGATGATATTGAGCATTTGGTTTTATTCCACTCTTGTTCGGTTTGTGTATGTATATATAAATCAGGTTGTGAGTTGATGATTAGCGACCTTATGCCTTTCACTAGTCAAAATATTGTTGCAAACAAAATATCAAAAAATCATATTGGAAAAGAAGAGAAAACAAAACAAAAAATAAGTGATTGGCATTAGGCATGTAAATAGATTGAGTTCCTTTCATTGCCAACTCATTTCCTATTTGATTCATTACGGTATGTTCATTGTATTGTTGGGGTTTAGAGTGCTGGTGAACTTCATGGTTGCTTGGTACCTTGTTGGTTGCTTCCTAGTCATTTGGCTAAATAGCTCCACATTGTCCAAATTCATTAATCTACTCATTTCTCTTAATGCTTCGAGCCCATATTAAAACCCATGTAATGTCCTCTTGATTGTTATGTGCACATTGCATTTTTAATGGTGGAGAATTTAATAGTATTGACAACCATATGGAAGATTTCATCTTTGGAATAAGTCTTCAGTGAACTGATGCTATATTTTAAACGCATGAGTGGGAGTGATTCACATTTTCGAAAGGTGAGGTTCTACCTGTTGATATGGCTCTAATCAATTCCATGTGCTTGCATAATGTACTTTAGCATTCTTTGGTGGTGATCCAGTTTGATATCTGATTTGTGGTCTCATGCTTTTTCAAAAAAAAATTCCCTTTCTTGTGATTTTGAATCATCTATTGCACTATTTGGGTTTGCCACTGATTGTCATTCTTGCTTACGATATGCTATGGGTTGTCTAGTATAAGGAGAATGTTGTGTCTATGACTCTTTAATGCATCTCCCCTCGTCAGTTCATCTTGAGTTTAACTTTTCTTGGGTACAAGCAAAGGCTTAAGCATGAGGGAGTGATAAATGTCATGTTTGCATAGGATTTCATGAGTGTTTGGGAGTCATTTTAGGGGAAAATAAGCTTAATGGTATGATTTACACCCCTATTTATACTAATATGCTTGGTTTCAGTTGTTTGAGGAGCATTTACAGATTTTGACCTAGTGAGCCCAAATCATGTGAATGGAATAAAGATTTTGAGGCCTTATGGGTCAAAGAATGTAATAAAAGAGGCCCAAAGACACCCCATACAGACATACCATGGCCAGAACTACGGTCCAAAAGGATCCAGGAGAAACAACTGGGGAAAACAAAAGCAACATCGAGAGCTGTGGCTACCACGACCTAACTGTGGTGGGCTCATAGGCTGTAGTAGGATCCGCGACCAGACTGTGGAGGGGGTCGCTTCATTTCTTCGCGAATGTTCGGTTCTTGAGCGTGTTGATGGGTTGCAGTCTTGATTTTTGCGATAAAAGCGTGACAATGCTGCCTTATTAAACCAACTATCCATCATCCTATCACCAATCCATCATTATCCATGTCCAAAATCATCCCTTAAGAGGGTTAAAGCAAGGAAGAAGCAAGATCAAGCTAGGTTTCGAAGCTTTCAGAAGAAGGATTCAAAGATAATCATCTGGGCGACTAGACTAAGCTTTGCTCTTCTCTTTTTTCATTAACTTTTGTATTTAGTTTAGACTACTATTTTAGAGGTGCTTTCTTTGATTTCAATAATATTCAAGTAGTTTTCTTTATCTAGGGGTTTGCTAAACCGAAAGTGATATTGATTTTGCTAGTTTAAACTATTTTCCACTTGGAATCTGGCTTGATTATTCCAATCTAGTTGTTGGATTTTGGGTGTTATTGTGGGATTTTTGGCCGATTTCTTGCATGTATGTTAAATGATAGAACGAAGTGCTAAAAGATGAAGATTGTTGTTGGAAAAACTAGGATTATACTTGATTTAATAATTGCTTGTGAAAGGATTATGAGTTGAGTGATCGAGTGATAATCATATCCCTAAACTTTGTTTCATTAATGCTGAATGAGAATTAGTAATTAGTTTGATCAAGTGAATTCACTTCGTTTCAAAAGAAATTTGTGAATTCTCTAGCATTTTCGACCGCTGAATCAATTGGCAAGGTGAGAAGTGTTTAGTTGACTTGTTAGATCGACACATCATTAGATGATGCTACCCATTGATGTTTTTAGCCGTTGAAGTTAGACTTTGTCATTCAGTGTTTGATAACTATAATCCAAACCAAATCTTGATTCTGCTGAGCAAATCCTTCAAAAAAATACTCAGTAATTCAATCTAGTCTCAGTGGGACAACGTTGATCTATACTACAATACCATTACACTTAGGGTGGCGATCACATCTCATCAGCAGAAGAATCAGATAAGTGATCTTTACACTTAAGAGAGAGAGCACCCCAATGATTAATATAACCAATGACCAACTCATCATCTTGTTGCCTAGTGTTAATTCTTCTTTGCTGACTACGTCATGCATGTTATAGAAGTGATTAAAGAGCTCACTTTCCATTTTCCCCCCGCTATCAATGGATCCAGAAGTAAGGTTTGTATAACTATCAAATGCAATACCTGTAAGAGATCGCACAAATTGCTTCACCAAGAGGTCACCTTCTGCACTAGCATTGTTGCAAGTCTCATTGAAGTGCACGACATGCTTTGTTAGGTAAATTTGAGTGTAAACTAAAGTCGTAAGCATACAGCTTTCGCTGTAGTACTTGAGGGTCGTTTCCTTAGGGACAATGGACAAGATTATGGTCACAAAAAGGGTGAATTAACTAATTAATCTAGTATTAACTACACTAGACCAAATTAAACCATTCAAAGAGAACTAGTGCCCTAATTCAACTGAACATTTGGCTAAGCATTCGACTAAACATAAGTGTGCAACTTAAATGAAATGAACTTAAATTAACTAGGCCTAAGCGTTTAAGCAAAAGCATATAAATGAGTCTAATACATTCATCACCATTCAACTCAAACTAAAACCCAGAATCTGAAATCACCATTCAGTCATCATATCAACACCTTAAATCGAGCAACCTTATCGTTCAATAACTACCCAAAATTGAGCCATTAAATATTACCAACTAAACATAAGCAATCAAGCATTCAAAGGAGGCTCAGATTAAATGAATTCCATTAACAACCTTTTCAACATCACTTGAATTACTAGAGCAAGCAACAACAACCCAAATTTTCATAAACACCATTCAATCACCAGAATTTAGATCAATCGATCAGGACCATTCAACCACAACAGTACCATTCATTCACCATTCAATCACCAAATTGAACTGAACTTCTAAACAAGGGGGGGGGGGAACACTTACTACTCAATCACCATTCAACCCGAGACTAGCCTAGCACCAGAAACGCCACTTCCAAGCTTCAAACAGGACTAAAAGTAGGGGGAGGGAAGAAAAAAACCGAAATCCAAGCTTCCTTGCTTTGCAACTCAGCTAATGGGGGGATTGTGACCGAAATTCAACAAAACCAACATCCAATTCTTGCAAAATCAAACTGAAATCGTGAATTACTACTGGGAAACTTCAAATTGTAGCATTATTACATGAAATTCGAAATGAAAACCAATCTAACATCAAACTCTAAAACTGAAATTAACCCTAAAATGTTGAAAAACTGAAACAAAAACGAAATTAAAACTAAAACTAAACCTAAAGCTTGAACCTAACCTAAAATCCTAGATTACCTTCTAACCTTTTCTGGAGCCGGCTTCTTCGATTTATAGTCGAATATAGCCTCATCTTGTCCTTCAAATTTGTGCGAGGTGGATGATGACGATGTAGTTGTACTGGCAGGCTATGTGGTCACTAGTGATGATACGGTGCTCCTGGTGCACAAACAATAGCGGAGATGGTGGTGCGTGGTTCAATCGAGAGAGAGAGAGAGATGAGGTAGAGAGAGGGATGATGGTGATGCAGATGAAGATGATGGGGGTTCGGGTTCTTTGATTTTGGGGCTTGTTTGGTCTAGAGAGAGGAGAGGGAAAGTGAGAGGGGGAATAAGAGGCGTTGGGTCATGTGCCATACGCCTAATGGGCTAGGTAGATTTAGGTTTTCACTTTTTTTTTCTTTTTCTTTAGGCTGAATAAGAAAACATGCTCAAGGTTTGGCTCGGGTTTGAGTCAATTTGGCACAATTCTCCACTCCCGGCATTTTGAACATCTTTCTTGCATTTTTTCACATTTATTCAATACCTACAAAACAAAATAAAATCAAATAAAAACCTAAAAATAACAATTATAACGAGCATAAATCAGGTATAAAAGTATCGTAAAATTAACACATTTTTTGCACGAACAAATACCCTCACACGAAGATTTTGCTCGTCCTCGACTAAAACAAACTAAACTAACGGAAAAGAAATAGAAGATAAGAAAAAGAAAATCCTAACTCACTGTCATAGGAATCACAATTGCATTGAGCGTATGTAACAAGCCTTTTAAACCCCTCGGTCTCCCAAGTGGACGAGTGAGGTCTCGTGAGAGTTTTCAAGTGAACTAGCAACAAAATTAATTTCAAAAAAAAAAAATCTTTTTGGTTTTTTTCAAAGCAAATATGTTCAAAATTAGGGAAAGATATGCACACGTTCTAATTAACTAAATCACCCATGTGACCAAGTTATTGACCTGCATATATACAAAATGTGCTTCAAAGCCCTATACCCCATAAATGACATCAGAGCACTAATTTTTCACACTACTATACATCAAGATTTTGAATCCATTCCAGTGCTCGTGCGCAAGTGTATCATCATCCCAAGGCTTTGATTTATCAGAATTAGACTTAATCCCACTTGACTGACACAACTACATTATTATCATATTAACATTGGAAGCAAGCTTTCCTAGTAGCAGTATTGCCTCAAAGGGTAACACAGTAGCACGCGTTTCAAAGGTTAATGCCCAGTAGCTCAGGCCTCAAAGGCTTGTCATTCCAAATTTTATTCCATCTCTTTTTCTTTTTCTCTTCTTTGTTCATAATATTCATTCATTATTTTCTTAGAGTAATTGTGTGACAAGCAAGTGGGAGAATCATTCATGGAAGCCTAAGACCTAAAGATAATGATGAAGAGATAAACAAGGATTGGATTACACAATCCATAATGAACAGCTGGAGTTAGAATTAGGGCTTAGAATGACACACTGAGGTCGGAGACTTTTAACGCACATCCTACTTGTATACAAGCTAATAACCAAAGCAAAAGGGATTTAAGCTAATAAGACATAGTACAAAACGTCTCCAAAAAACAAAACCAAAATCTTTAAATTTTTTCAAGAAAATGGGCACCTCACCTCCATGCCAAACTTCATCATTTCCTCATTGTGGGAACTAAGGTGCTAAAAAGCAATCACATCAATTATACAACCGCAAAACCACGTGAAACCACAAATATATACAAACTAGGACATGATGAAAATCAAAAACAAAACTAAAAACGAGCATAAACTCACCAAAATCAAAATCTCAAAAGAAAGGCAAAAACAAAACTAACTCTAAAACAAACCAAACCACTAAATGACCAAAATCAAAACTAAACCAAAACAAAATAAGACCCAAACACAAAAAATCAAAAACAAAAGCCAAGGACTTACTAAACACCAACCTAAAACAAAACCAATCAAGACTAAAACAAACATAATCACCCAAAATAGAAACAAAACAAAACTAAGGGGCTACAAAATACCAAACTAGAAAACAATATCAAAGTAAATAGACTAACCATAAACAAAACAAAACAAGACTCAAAAGAAAAAAAACAAAGCACAAAACCAAAACACACCCACTGAAACACTAAAAAGGAAACAATAAACAAAAGATTAAACAAAAACTAGAAAAAAAAACAAAGCAAATTGAAACATAAAAACAATCCTAGATATCCACAACTAACAAGTATTCACAAAATTAGAACACAACCAAGAGTGATCATGGCCCACATGGCTCAACAAATCCCATATTGCTCCTCAAGATTGATCACCTGTATATTCACAGTCCTAAATATCCACAACTAAGTACAAAAAAGAAAGAAAAGAAATGAAAAAGAGAAGAAGGGAGGGTGGAACAATCATACCAGGTTGGATATAGGTTGTACCCAAACTATGCCTCACAAAGATGATGCAAGATGATGCTTGTGGAGCATCAGCCACTCCATATTAAGCTGAAAAGTGCAACTCAAATCAAAACTCGTCAAAGCACGTAACAGCTTATCAAACAAAGAAGCCCAACTCTCAATCACATCGAAACAGTAAAAAGTAGTGAGCTGGAGCCAGACAGAGTACATCCATCTAGCTAATAAAGTACAAGTAAGGGCCCGCTTTGACTTATCAAACAGTTGGGCCCAATCAGAAAGAAAATGAACATACTCAGAACACACTAGTATTCAGGTCATTGGCCTAGAAACTATATTAGCATGAACAAACAATCTAGGCAAAAGAGTGGGTGCAAGGTTCACAAGCCTGGTAAGTCCAATATGCTCATTAGTCTGGTCTAAAGCAAAATTCTTAGGGGTAATGATCTCAGACTCAACGAATTCATACTTGTAATATTGAAAAAGGAAGCGAGTTTGGATGGAGTCAAAAGAGAAGGACTCATAATCAGCACAAAAACCATCATCCGAACTTCTATGGATATCAAACTCACCAGAAAAAGATTCATATTCCACATACAGAATATTATCATCTAATTTAAATAAAAGGTCAAGAATGATGGAATCAAAAGAGAATGATTCATATTCAACATAAAAACCCACATCAAGACCTTCAGTAACATCAAACCCACATGAAAAAGATTCATATTTTGTATAAAGAATATCATAATCAAAGTCCAAAATAAGGAGTTCAGTTATCTCATAGCATAACTCCTGTGAAATATCTTCTTGTGACTTATCTAAATCACAAGGCTCAACTTCAGGTGTGACGCTTATATCTAACTCACTAACAGTATCAGATTGTTCACCCACCTCAAATTCACAAAATTCGTTCAGAGTAGTGGGTGGGTCAGCAGAAATTAGGCCATCATCAGTGATGCTCTTAGGTGAGCTAGTGCAGGGTGCAAGGTCCGGCGATGGAGGCATAGGGAGGCCACTCTCTTGATCTAAACTAGGCAAATACATGTCTTCATTCAAATCAGGCCAAGTACAATAAGAGGGTTCAAAATCATCATCAAGACTAATGTTAAGTTTAGGAGATCCTAAACTAGAATCAAGCTCACTATAAGTCTTCCTATTTTGGTTAAAACATTGAGAATATTTAGCAATTCTCTTTTTTATTGTCTCTATCATTTGATAAGTCAATTCATTAATCTTCTTTTCAAAACTTGCATATACAACATCAGCATAAGTTTGAAAAGGACAAGTATGAGCATCATGATCAGAAGATTCACAATAATTGCACAAAACAGGAGGCATATAAGAATAAGATGTGCCATATGAAATCACAAAGTGGTCTGGAGGGTAAAAATTAGCATGAAAATCATACTCTCCATGAGTTGGGTATCTAAAGGTCTCGTTAGCTTGTTCAAACACATAGGTTTCCCAAGTAATTTTTCAAAGAAATCCCAAACTTCATCTTGAGTTTTAGATAATAATCCTAGGACACCTTCAGAACAAATTGATTCAACAAAATTCCTTGACTCAACATTTAGACTCATAGCAATGACCTCACAAATTTTTCATTTTTCAAAATTATGATTCAGTTAAGCAAGATAATCATTAAGCCTTGAAAGATAGCTCCAAAAAGACTCATGCTCATATTGCAAGAAATGGAAAACTGGCATTTTGGTTTCAAAGTTTTTAAAGCTTTAAAAGTTTTTTCAATTTTTAGTTGTTTTCAAATTTTTCAATTTTTTTTTCAATTTTAGGCTTTTCCCCTTTTTTTAGTATTTTGAAGTTCTTCTAATTTTTTTGGATTTTAACTTTTCTAATTTTTTTGGATTTTGGGAATTTTCAAGATATGAACTAAATGAATTCATAATTAATAACGAAATAAAAGAAGTAAATCAAGATCTATGCTACTAACAAGAAAGTAGGTAAGAAAAAGACCATGTGACCGAATCTCATGCCATTGTCCCTGGCAACAGTGCCAAAAGTTTGTTAGGTAAATTTGAGTGTAAAATAAAGCCACAAGCATACAACTTTCACTATAGTACTTAAGGATCGTTTCCTCAGGGACAATGGACAAGATTATGGTGACAAAAAAGGTGAATTAACTAATTAATCTAATGTTAACTACACTAAACCAAATTAAACCATTCAAAGAGAACTAGTGACCTAATTCAACTGAACATTTGGCAAAGCATTCGACTAAACATTCAACAAAACATAAGCATGCAACTTAAATAAAATGAAATTAAATGAACTAAGCCTGAGCATTTAAACAAAAGCATATAAATGAGTCTAATACATTCATCATCATTTAACTCAAACTAAAACCTAGAATCTGAAATCACCATTTAGTCATTATACCAACACCTTAAAGCGAGCAACCTTATCATTCAATAACTACCCAAAATTGAGCCATTAAACATCACCAACTAAACATAAGCAATCAAGCATTCAAAGGAGGTTTGGATTAAATGAATTCCATCAACAACCTTATCAACATCACTCGAATTACTAGGGCAAGCAACAACAACCCAAATTTTCATAAACAACATTCTATCACCAAAATTTAGATCAACCAAATAGGACCATTCAACCGAAATAGTACCATTCATTCACCATTCAATCACCAAATTGAACTGAACTTGTAGACAGGGGAAGGGAAAACTTACTACTCAATTACCATTCAACCTGAGACTAGCCGAGCACCAAAAATGCCACTTCCAAGCCTCGAACACGACTAAAAGTAGGGGGAGGGAAGAAGAAAAACAAAATACAAGTTTCCTTGCTTTGCAGCTCAGCTAGTGACCACCAACAGTAGCGGTAACGGCATTGTCAGGTTCACGAAACAGAAACAGGGGAGGGGGGATTGTGACCAAAATTCAACAAAACAACCATCCAATTCTTGCAAAATCAAACTAAAATCGTGAATTACTACTAGAAAACTCAAAATTGTAGCATTGTTACATGAAATTCGAAACGAAAACCAATACTAACATCAAACCTTAAAACCGAAATTAACCCTAAAATTTCGAATAACTGAAACAAAAACAAAATTAAAACTAAAACTAAACCTAAAGCTTAAACCTAACCTAAAACCCTAGATTACCTTCTAATGTTTTTCTGGAGCCGGCTTCTTCAATTTATAGTCGAATCTAGCCTCATCTAGCCCTTCAAATTCGTGCAAGGTGGACGGTGGCGATGGAGATTTGCTGGCAGGCTACTGGTCGCTGTTGATGATACAGTGCTATTGGTGCACGAACAATGGTGCAGATGGTGGTACGTGGTTCAATCGAGAGAAAGAAATGGGGTGGAGATAGGGATGATGGTGATGTAGATGAAGATGATGTTGGTTCGGGTTCTTTGGTTTTGGGGCCTGTTTGGTCAAGAGAGAGGAGAGAGAAAGTGAAAGGAGGAATAAGGGGTGTTGGGTCACATGCGGCACGCGTGACGGGCTGGGTATGTTTGGGTTTTTGCTTTTATTTTTTTTCTTTTTCTTTAGGCTGAACAAGAAAATGGGCTAAAGGTTTGGGTCAGGTTTGAGTCAATTTGGCCCAATTCTCCATTCCCAGCATTTTTAGCATTTTTTTTACATTTTTCCACATTTATTCGATACCTACAAAATAAAATAAAATAAAATAAAAACCTTAAAATAACAATTATAACGAGCATAAATCGAGTATAAAAGTATCGTAAAAATAACACATTTTTTCCATGAACACTTCATGGGGTTCCCTTTGCCATCAAATTATTCGAACATAGGTGGTTGATATCCATGAAGCATACGGAAATATCCTCTCAACTGGGGTTCCCCTTTCCTGTACAAGTGAGCTTTAGGAGAATATCCATCCAAGTAGGCCTTCGTCGAGCTCAATTGACTTGTTGTAGGCAAATTTTTGAATTTTGCATGATTGTAAGGTTGGACCATGATTTCTTGCTTTAAGGTGATGGAGGCTGCAGTTTTGCTCATGCTCTAAGTCAGCACTCTAGTGCTTTGATTGCCAAATGCAATACTAATCTTTGCAGATCCTTCAAATATAGATCCAATAGTCTTCTTCTTGGAAGTTGAAGGATGGCTTTCTTGGTAGTCGTGTCTTCTTCAAAGGAGTTTTAAACTTATTTGGTTAGAGAAAGAGATAAGAGCCAGAGATTGTCCTACCAAGCGTGCCAAAAATTTGTAAACATAAATTTCGAGCCTAAAATATATTAGATGAGAAATTTAGAATCAAATTTTTATATTGATATTAGATGTATGGGTATGATCTCTAAACTGAATACAACTGACACCATCCTTTAATTTGATCTCTTAGTGACTTAAGTGATTCGAGGGCATGACTACTTGATCTCGATCGATGTAGGATAAGTTAAAGAAGTTTGAAATGGTTCTTGATCTTGATATGTGAAGGGTTAATTGTTATTTCTAAAGGTTGTAAGCTTTTATCCTTCTTGCTTAGTAGTTGGGCATTGCTCACAATTCAAGCCTCTGAGTTCTGCAAATGCTAAATGTTACATTTTGTTTCCAGGTTAATCAATGTGAGTGTAAGATTGCTTGATCTTTTTCAATGAACTGACTGAAGAGCTTTTAAGTAGACTTCACTTTGAGGTTTTAGTAAATGCTGAACTAGCTGATCTTGATCCTTCTCGCTTAATAGCTAGAGGTCATCTATAGTGCGAGCTCCAAAGCTTATAAGATGCTGAATGTTGAGCCCCCTGAAAATCAGGAATTGGCCCCTATTTATAGGGTCCAAGACTAGGGTTTTAGTTGTGCCCAAGGTTTTGGGCCGTATTTTAGTAATTATCCCTTTAATTTTCGAAGAGAAATAGTTATTGCTTTTCTGCATCATCAATGACACATGACAATGTACAAGTGCTTGGAATTTACCTCCATTTAAATTTTATTTAATGGCTCCACTAAAGTTAATTTGACACGTGGTAGCTCTTAATTGGCTACATAAAACTTATTTATTTTACATGCACCATCATATGACTTTCCAACAAATTTTTGCCTCATACTCCTACATTTGCCTTTTCTTCTTATGCAAGGCAAAATTATTATAAGCAATTTTTTGGTGATTCTTGCTTTATCTAGTGAACCTTCACCAAATAATATCAAGTAATCTTGAAAAAGAGGCTAGATTGTGTCTCCTTACCATAGCTATATAGTTTGTATTTATATTCCTATTGACCATTTTTTGATGAGGCAAATGTTAAAACCAATTCAATCTAATGATCAACAAAGCCCATTTTCTTCATGGTTTCCTCAAACAACTACCATTCAATTGTACCATACGGCTTGCTCATATCGAGCTTAAGCGTAAATGAGACCTCCTTACTGATTCCCCCTTCTACATTACCACAATACATCAAAAGCAATCAATGCATTGTCCCTCAGAAGTCAATTAGATTAAAATGCACTTTAGCATTAGGATATTACATAGGGAAGCCACCTTGACACGATATCCATCATTTTTGAAAGGATTTAGTATAGGCGACTTTATAAAGCAGTCGATTTGAAGTAGGAAATATTCTTTAGCTCCTTGATATTGGGTATGCAGATTAGGTTTGTTTTGTCACAACCATGATGCCCATTTCTCCCTTCCAAACACCCTTATAAAGTTACACACATCTTGCTCACCATATTCCAAACTTTTTGAGAAAATAAAGCTTGAAAGCCAAAAAGATTTTTTAATAGTTTTTCTCGTCATCAGTAACTTACTCTAAATTATCATTCATTTTATCAGTGATGCACCACTCAATTCCTCCTAGTGCCTCCTCTAACCAAAAAATAAGTCATCGCAAGAAATCTTTCTAAGGTTTTCTCCATAAGGCTCTAAAGAATCACATCAATGTGATAAGTTGCTTAATATATGTTTTGATCACAAGGCATATTTGTAATATATGCTTTGGGTTCATTAGGTCTTGTTTGCACACATACTAGAATCCAATCTATCTACTTAATTATTTGAAAGTAACATGCTTAACAAGATCATGGAGTAATTGATAACCAAGAGCTTCAAAGCTAGAGTTCAACTACCTTGTAATCTTATTGCTAAGGGCCTTGATTGACTTGCTAGAAACAAACCCTTGTTAGAGTCATAAAATTGGTGTAACTTGAATTAAGTTTAAAATGAATTTTTTTACACTAATAATCTTTTGATTTTAGAATTTATGTATCTAATTAAAGAAATTTAAATTAATCATAAATGGGCAATTCCTTGACAAAAAAGATAGCATAGATTTTTGGTATAAAATTTGTTATCCATATGCTTGAACTTTAGCTATATGTTTTGTCCTTTGAGAGGCTATATCTTACTACATTGCACTGTTTTTGATTAATAACATTAATTATGAGTTTGATCAGGTTATCTTGCTAGTTACTCAATTGTACAATCTTCAAGAAACAAGATTGACTCTATGGTTTTTGATGATATAAAAACTAGTAGCATTTGGGATGCTTAGAAAGAAGATTCAAATATACCCCAAATCAGGCAAAGATCAAAAACGCTTTTCTTGAAAGGGATAACTGCGGTCAACTATACTAGAATTGGTGAATGTCAACATTAAAGCTTGAAAGAGTGGTTTCTACCTTAGCAAATGAGGAGTGCAATGACTACGATATTAAATAAAGACTAAATAACCACCTCTCCATGATATAATATGCCAAGAACTGATTCAATAGATGTCAGAAAAGTGGACAGACATCAGACCCTTGGACAAGTTGGTAGCCGTTAGAGAGAAGCATCCAACAAAATATTCTAAAGCATCTAATGATTACATCTTCAGCATCCTCTAATAGCTTCATTCTCACTAATCATATCTATAAAGACCTCACAAGACATATAGAGTACGTAACGCACAGAGGGCTTAATTCCTATTCAAAGTGTTAGGGTACTCTTGAGTGATAAACTTCAAATGATTATAATGTTTGTACACAAATTTGAATTTTCTTCTAATGGAGAGGGGTTTGAAGTCATTTTGCTTATAAACAAGAGGGTTGACAAGAGTGTCATTCTTTCTAAGTGGGGATTTAGGAGAAATCACTTCAAGAGAGGTCTTGAAGCATGTGTTGTGGTCAAGGTCCTTGAGTGCACGATTTCATATTGGTTTGGAATTTAATATGTTAGTTTCTATTTGTCGTAGCTCCATTTGGATTAAAATTATTTTCGATGCTTTTAGGTTGTTTACTAGTGCTTAATGCTAACATAAAGTTATAAGTTTAATAGAATTCGTGTCATGAGTCAATTATAGTGTTACTCAATTATGCTGTGATTTGATTTCATACCTCATATCTATGAATTGATCCTCAAGTGCTATGGTTAACAATTGTGCACTTGCAATATTTCAAACGTTTGTGACCTTTTCAACATAAATATAATAACATTTAGTAAAAGGTTCATAATTGTTAAACTCTGCCTTACACAATTCCCCCCCCCCCAAAAGACGTTTGATGATTATCTTCTAAGTGGTTGAGTCTTGCATCTAATTCTTATTGTAACCTTTTGTAATTATGTTGGCCTTGGATCATGAGTTTTAGGGTTTTCCATTTTCTTGCATCCCATTGCATCATTTTCATTTGTGAATTTGTTTACCTTCAAATGACTTGAAAATAGGTATTTTCAACTGAGTAAAATGAGTTGTTATATATGATAGAGTTTATTGGCACTTTGTTTTGAAATTTACATTTTTGCTTCGGTATGATTTTCAATTATTTGACTATTTATTATAATTTTCTATCCAATCAAACATGTAATATGGAAAATCCTCCTCCCCCAACCATTGAGTTGTTTTCCCATCCTCTTTATATAAGTTGATTTTAGTAGCTAATATCATTTACTGTTTTAGAACCTCTTTTTTTTTGGTGCAAAGTTTTACAATACATAAAAGCATGTAAACAACCATAATGTTATTTTAGAATATTTACACGTGGATCTTTGTACTTTTGAGCCTATGCCCCTTTCCTTCAATATCAAGCAAGTTTCTTCACATTATATTTATCTTCTCTTATGTTTGTAATTTATTTTTTCGTTTGATCGCACTAACTAATTTCATTCATCAATATTAATAACTACATCAATACATAAAAGAATATTAATATCCATATGTATTATGTTGTTATTTGTCTAGTCTAATTTGAAAACATGGATGCAGTCGTCATTTTACATTACAATGTCCAAATATTTTTCCAATGATAACTTACATTTAAGCCTTTTTTTGAGGGGGAGGGGGGAAGGAGGGGATTGGAAAAGATTAGTGACATTCTCCATTTCACTAGTTAAATAAGCTAATTAATCTTAGCACAACAAACCCTCTCTCTCAAAAAGAAAAGCTTTTCAAAAAGCATTTCTAAGACATGATGTTCATAATATTTCAACAATTAAACATATTTTTACGTCCAATATAATTTTCTTATTAATGTTTAGATTATACAAGAAATGGTAAAATTTCACACTTTACCTCATGAAAAAATTTAGGCTTTACATTTTGTTGTTTTTTCGCTCCTTGTTTTTAGGTTCACATAGGGGGTGTACATGTGCTTCAAGGACAAAGAATCAGATGGATGAGATTTTAACCCTACATCTAATTCTAGCCTCCAACTACTTTAGCAAAGTTAGAAGGATCTGTTAAATTTAAAATGATTTAAGAGTCTGATTGCGGTTTTCCTAATCCATATATTAGAAAAGAAGAAGGAAAGATACAAATTGGAGACAAAAAGAATCGTAGAGAACCAAAGGTCATAAACATAATGAACTAGCTGAAATGTCCATCATACCAAATTTCGTATCTCTTATCGATGTCAACAATGGGACTTCATTTATGAAATATTAAGTTTCTGATAGTGATAACTCTCTTGGGAGGGGAGGTTGTCAACATACACTAGTTCCTCCCCATTTTATGGACACACACGAGAAACTAAGTGTACACTCGTATCATCCACTCACATGACTTCGTAATAACAGAGAACACAAATTATTCAAAGATCTAATCCAAAGAGATCAATTATGGTCAAGTCTTTTTTCACACATTATCACTTTGTAATCAAGCTCAGAGAGACATTTTCTATTACAACGACCTTGAAGACTGCACCATCAGGCTTTTTGAACTAAAAGAATACCACCATTGCTTTGGCTTCCTTCTCAAACTAGGCTACTACCACCCTTTCATTCCTATCACTTTTATGCATCCCTACTCCCACCATAAACCTAAGGCCTATAGGCACACCCTCCTCTATGCAGGTAGTTGAATTTACATTAAACTTACCTTGACGAGGGGACTATGATCTTTCAAGAGAGGTGACTTTCTTCAACCGAGCTGAGACATTTATCCTCTTTGTAGGTTGGAATTACTTCATCATCTTGACAAAAGCTTATGGAATCGGTTCTTAACATGGAATATTTTTGTTGAAGATGACCACATTCTGTGATGTCTATACGGACCAACTGATAGTCATGGTTGTAATGAAGTTCTCATCATCTGGTTTCTTAATTAACCATTTGAAACAACTTGTCATAGAGAATTTTGGGGCATCCCTAATCATTGCTCTCAATCCACTTTCCTTTCATGTCATTTGAACTGTTAGGCAATCGAACAGGCATCTATAACATCCGAAGCCTTATGACATCTAGATTAGCCCTAATAAACCAACTACCTAGGGATACACGCAGTGGAAAAAAAATAAAGCATGAAAGGTTACCATTGTCCCTCAAGGATTAGGCAATACGGAAAAAAAAATCCAAGTAACCATCAAACAAGACCATCCAGTCACCAGGCACGTTTGATGATAAGTCTCATTATATAACTAAGTTAACCATAAAAAAAAGTCATACTTAAATTCAAAATAAGTCAAGGTAAAACAGCGCACACGTAGAATATGGCACATCGTTATCGTTACTTAACAACTAAAAGGACTTGCTTGGTGATTGGACTGCGACTATGAGCCTCTACATTCCCTTACTCAACTTCATAAAAACCCACCCATCACCTTTTGTTCTCTTCAACTTTGATGGAAGTAGACAACTTACCTAAAAAACCAAACAATAGAAAAATGAGCAAAGCCCAGTACATCTAACCCGTACGCAGTAAAAATAATTTTGAAAGTTTAGTGAGCGTGCACATTTCAATTCCTTTTTTTTTCGAAATAACCAAGTGAGGCAAATAGTGAAAATTGATGCTATCATAATTATTATTTGGTTGAGCCCTTGGATAATTACATTCATTACCTCCCTTCATATGCGCTTACCTAGATCGATCGAGAAGCCTGGTTAGCTGAAGTCGGTTGGCATTGGTTAGGTTTAAATTGTAATTGCTTTTGATATTCACTTACGTGTGATTTTAGGCGGACACGGTGTGGAGAGGCAAAACTAAATAGAATCATTGACATGAAGAAAGTGTCATATTTAGTTACTTTAATAAAAGAAAAGTGAACTTTGTAAAGGTATAGACAATAAATATACCTCATCTGATGCTCTGCCTTATCTATTGAGTTAGATTGACTTGTTTGAAGGTTGGGAGGCCCTTTAACTTCCGTCCAAAATGGACTATTTAATAGAAAGTGCTCATAATTGAACAAGTTGATTTTAATAGTTTTTTGAGGCTTGCCTATTAAGGTGTTTACCAAATTCAGTATAAAAAACACCTTTCCTTTTTCATAGTGCTGGATTATGGGCACGTAATCTTGATTGCCCTTTTTGAGGCAATTGTTTAATATCAAGGCATTGATTCGCACCACCATTAAATGAAAAGAGAATTGAGTCACAAAAATGTAGTTGTAAACATAGCTTGTGTCACCATGGCCCCGTAAAATCGTAAAGGATTATTAACATTACCCAATTCTTTGTATCAATCAACAAAAGAAAACATTACTAATTCACATTTTTCATTTCTCCTTAACCTTTCTTGATTTATTATCTTTTCTACACTAAGTCCTTTAAACACTCGTTCCACCTAGAGTTTTGTTAAAGAAAAACACTTACTCAAGCCTAAGCATCGTCCGTGCTTAATCCGACCCAAGGATTGAACCCAAATGTTTATTTACAAAAGAAAAACACCCATCGACCTAGAAAATTGATTGTGCAATTTCCCGCTCACTTGCATCCTCCCCTCAATATATATATATATATA
>JACYFF010031959.1:37647846-37680322 GCA_017589665.1 Selenicereus undatus | reverse complement strand
ATATATGTATATGTATATATATGTATGTGGATGTGTGTGTGTCTACATGTTTGTGTGTGTATGTATGTATAAATATATATATCTATGTTTATTATCATTAATAGTAATATTATTATTCTTATGAGGCTACAAAGTTCAGCAATTAGGCTAGCCAAATTAAATTCTCAACTCGTAAATGAATTTAGCTAATACTGTTGTTAGGTTGGTCACATTCCTTATTTGGTTACGCATTTTAGTAACTGTGAGGTCATAAAATGCAATGATAATATTCATCTTTATTGTCCTAAGTCAATGGACAACAAAAGGCCGGAATTTTAAAAGTGTGGGGTGTCCCACCTCAATTGAGCCAAGGATTTGAAAGTTGGAAGTTATCTAATTGAAATGCATGCGCTCAATCTATTTATTTTTATTACTCTTTTATTTGTCATTGTAGCTATCATTACTTGAGAGTTGATTGTGTAAATCACATAGCTTAGGATGGATTTATTACAGCTTCTCCTCTTATAATGAGTTTCATCCTGGAAACTTAAAAATGTGGAATTATATAAACTTAACTCAAAATAGGTTAGGATATTTGTTCCTCCTATCCTCCATTCCCATCTAGCTTTAGACGAGGTGTGGTTTGCCCACCAGACTTTTATCAAGGTAATGGTCTTGTTACATAGCTATTTAATCCTCTGATCCAAAATTTCTACCGGTTGCTCTTCATAGGCTAGATTCTAAGCAATGTCCATGCGCTCAGGTTCTACTATGTGGCTTGGGTATGGCACATATTTTGGAAGTTGAGATATGTGGAACATGTTGTGAACATGTTCTAAATCCATAGGTAATGATTCCTTACAACCGATAGGGTTCAATTTCTCCACGATCTCAAACGGTCTGATGTACCTGGGACTTATTTTTCCTTTAATGTTAAGCCTTCTTACCCCCTTGGTGGGTTGACATCTTAGAAAGACCTTTTCCCCCACTTAAAATGTTAGAGGCCTCCTCCTTTAATTAACATAATTTTTTGCCTACTTTGTGTTTTTTTCATTTGTTGCTGGATGATTTAAATCTTTTCCTACTATTTGTTGGATCAACTCAGGGCCTCTAATGAGTTCCTCATCCAAGTTGCTCCAACGTTTGCATCTCCTTCCGTATAACGCCTCAAAACGGGCCATCTTAATGGTGACCCAATAAATGTTGTTATATGAAAAATCTACCAAGCCAAATAGTATTCCCATTTTTCTTAAAAGTCCTGAATACATACCCTTAACATATCTTTTAGAATTTGGTTGGCCCTTTCTATTTGGCCGTTATTTTGGGGATGATAGGAACTGTTGAAATTTAGTTTAGTCCCTAGGGCTTGTTGTAAGGCACCCCAAAATGTGGACTGGAATCTTGTATCCCTATCCAAGACAATGTCCTTCAGCATGACATGCAATCTCATAATTTCCTTTATATACAATTGGGTTAGTTTATGTCCTTGATGGGTATGAAATGTACAAACGTGGCAAGTTGGTTTGCTATTGCCCAAATGGTATTCTTCTTAGTGGGAATGATGGGTAACCCTATTATGAAGTCCATAGATATGGAATTCTACTTCCATGCGGGAATTTCTAGGGGTCTTAGCTCTCCTACAAGACACTAGTGCTTGACCTTTACCTTTTGGCATGCAAGGCATCTATCCACATATTTTGCTACTTCTTTTTTATATTCGGCCACTAAGAGGGGTTTGTCGAGTCATTATGCGCCTTTGCCCCCTCCAGGATGTATGGAATACGTGGCGTAATGGGCCTCTTCTAGAATTCTCTTCCTTATTCCTTCCTACTTCGGCACATAGGTGGTTTGGAATCTCATGGTCCCTTCTTCATGTACTAGGAACCTGGGTGACTTGCCTTTTTCTATGCATTATTGTATCCTTCCCAATTCATCACCGTCGGCTTGCCCAGTTAATTTCTTCAAAAAGAGAGGGTTTAACTTCTAGAGGTACTATTAAAGCCTTTTTTCTTTGGTGGCTTATTAACTCGATCCCATTTGCTTGTAACTCTCAAATGAGTGAGCATTGGAAAATGACCACAGTATTTAGACTGTGCTGGGTTTGTCTACTCAAGGCATCTGTTACTTCGTTAGCCTTGCCTAGATGGCACTGAATGAGTAATTTGTAGTCCTTTAGCAACTTTAACCGTTTCCTTTACCTCAAATTAAGCTCTTTATGAGTAAATATGTACTTTAAGCTCTTATGGTTAGTTTATATCTTGTAGGGCACTCTATACAAGTAATGTCTCCATATTTTTAATGCAAAAACAATAACAGCTAATTCTAAGTCATAGGTCAGGCAATTACTTTCATTAGGCTTTAGCTAACACAAGGCGTAGGCTATTACCTTCCCATCTTGCATCAAGACACACCCAAGCCCATTTTTTGAAGCATCACTATATATAGCATACTCTTTACCTTCCTCAAATAAGGTTAGCACCGGGGTCATGGTCAGACGCTTCTTCAACTCATCAAATGCCGACTCACACTTGTCTAACTACTCAAATTTAGTTGTGTTCTTCAACAGATTAGTTAATAGAAGGGCTATCTTTGAAAAATTTTGTACAAACCTCCAATAGTACCCTGCCATGCCAAGAAAACTTCTTACTTCAGTAATAGTTGTTAGCCTAGGCGACTCCATTATAGCTTTCATTTTCTCCAAATCCACCTTAATCCCTTACTTAGACACCACATAGCGGAAAAATGTCACTTCCTCCAACCAAAATTCTCACTTTGATAACCTAGCAAGTAGTTGGTGCTCTTTCAGTATTTGGAATACAATTCTTATGTGCATATCATACTCCTCCTTATCCTTGGAGTATATAAGGATATCATCTATAAACACCACCACAAATTTATACACATATGTCTTGAAACTCTATTCATCAAATCCATAAAGGTCACAAGGGCAATAGTAAGTCCAAAAGGCATTATAGTAAATTCATAATGCTTGTACCTTATTCTAAAGGCAGTTTTAAGGGTACCATTGGGCATGATTCTAAGTTGATGATACCCTAACTTCAAATAAGTTTTTGAAAATACCCCAACCTGTTGTGACTGATCAAATAAATCATTAGTTCTAAGCAATGAATACTTGTTTTTAATTGTGATTTTATTTAGCGCTCCATAATCTACATGTAATCACAAGGTTCCATCCTTGTTCTTTATAAACAACATTGGAGCACCCTAGGGTGAATTGCTTGGCCTAACGAATCCCATTTGTAAAAGCTCCTTTAATTGATTTTTCAGTTCTTTAACTCTATAGGGGATATTGGTTGTGACCCAGGAAGCAACTCTATCTTAATGTCTATTTCCTTAGGGTGACAGTATAGATAATTCCTCAGGAAACATATCAGGATATTTACTCACTATAGGTATATAGTGGATGGTTACTTCTGGTGCCCTACACTTAATAATATAGCATATATAACAATTACACACTTGCCTTATGAGTCTCCTAGGTTTCATCAGACATATCACTAGGTTTTTATCTTTCACTTGTTCTCCCTAAATTGAACCCATTTGCCCCACTGGCTTCTTATCATAACCTTTTTGTTTGTTTGGAAACAAGTTTTAAATTTATACTGCAAGTGAACAGTTTATCGCCATGTACTTGGGGTGTCATCCACTGAGAATAAGACCTTAGGATACCTAAATTAGTGATTAGGTTGAATCTAGAAAGGCGAAGAGTAAGTTTGAGAGAAAAGGAAGCAAAGAGTAGCCTAAATAATGGTCCAAATTTCAACGGGAAGAGGACTTGGGTCAAGGGATTAATCACTAATGGCTACTTATTCATGCTAGGTATGGGTTCCCAAACTGACTTAATCTACGAGTGACCGTAATGGGTGATTGGCTCGTTTAGGACCACGAAAACGTCCTTTCGAAGAGTAAGGGTAACCTCAATCCACAAGCCCACCTATTTTCATACGGGCTTGAAGATTAAGGTTGAAGATGGCTAACTTGCACCTAAGAAGGCCTTGAGTTATTTTATACCCAATGCTTGTTCTCTCTTCTTCAATCCACATTGGGTGAATACCCACCTCTCGATGTGGTTATTCACCTATTGGTTGAAATGTCCTTTCGACCATTTCATCGAACAGTTGTTGGGTTGAGGATAAGACCCCTAAATAACTTGGAAGTTAAAGCAAGACAAGATCACACCAATATTTTTTATGCCATCCTAGCTCCTAATTCCCAACCCAAGTTGAGGAAAACTACTCACTAATCAATGATGTAACAATCTAAGAATCACAAACAAGTGTGATCAAACAAGCCTAGCAAAACCAAGTAAAAAGGGAAAGAGAGAGAATGAAGAACAAACTAAGATTGGGAGAATAGAGAATGAAAGTCTTCACAATATTCAATCAACAATAAACTAAGAACCCTAATCTTGCCTTAACCCTAAATTAGACCTAGAAAGTGCTTTTAGTGCCTTTTACTAGAGAAATTAAGCATAATCCTCAAATTAGGCAAAATAGGGTATTTATAGGCATAAAAATATGGAAAAATGCAACAAGGTCACCCTAACGACGACCCGGCCATCGCTTGACTGGAAAATCCGGGACCCTAGTGGACAGGCTGCTGTTGCCACCCCCTAAAAACTAGAGCTGCTTTTCCAGGTTGGTGATGACTAGGTTGTCGATTGTGGACGAGCACCACTTGTCCTGTGCCCTTGAATCTTCACCTTTTCTTGCTCTTTTGCTCCCTTTGGGCTTTTATGTGACTGTCTTTACTATTGCATTGCCTTTCTCCCATGTATTAGTTGCTCTCTTCCTTGAATAACTTGAAAAACACCTTCAAAAAGTTGGAAATGGATTAAAATAAGGCAACGACCTTGGAGGAGACAAAACTTGGTCAAATCCCTCTAAATCAAAGGAGAATTAAAGGAAATGAACCAAAAAGGGGATATGGTATTAATCAAAATTGGGTTTATCAACTTCCCTATGTTTAGCTCTTGCTTGTCCTCAAGCAAGCTTAGCTTGCACTACATGGATGGGAAAATTAATCCCTTAAGCACCCTTCTCTGGCATGGCAATAAAGGCCAACCAACAAGCAAAGTCACACAATTAATAAGTAATAAAGATGAGGCGGGGGAGCAAGATAGACATGAAATTCCCAAGGGATAACCTCGATTAAAAGCACATACCAAAACTAAGTGAGATCCTCAAGGCAAGAAAGGAGGTGGCTTGCTAATGGTGGGTAAAAGAGATTGGGGAGAGCCTCACTTTATGGTTAAGTAGAACTCTCATCTCCAAGTGTTTAAATACATTCATGTATACTCTCATTACTCAACCAATCATGCAAAAACCATAGGCTTGGAGGGGTCCTCATCCTCTACCACTCAGGACAAAAATGCATGCACTTTGTTCAAGAAGGCTTTGAAAGGGTTATAACGGGGCCCTTTGGTAAGGGTGAGAAACGGGAAGATCTTTTGGGATAAATAGAGCTAAATAGCCCTAGGGCTAGGGAGCAAGAGCATTTTCCACAATAAAGAAAGGGAAGCGAAACACTACTTTACACCCACAACCCACTTTGTACACTTAAGTAGGGAGCCGATTCAGTTTAGATTGAAAATCATTGTGCCAAGCATCTTATTTGCACAATCTTTCTCTCTCTTTTTTTTTTTCGCTTTGCATGGTAAAAGGCTTGCTCCTATTCTTTTCACTTTTATTTCAAAAGTTTTCTCATTTCATTTTTTTTTCCTTTCTTTTTTCAAGCAAGCTTAAAACAAAGAATTTGATAATAGGCACTTAGTCAAGGATATTCCAGCTTCCCTTCTTTCCCTTTTCAAACACAAATTACCACAACATACATCCAAAGATGTACCAACTCAAAAAGCCCCCATAATCGTGAAAAGTGTAGTTCCACTAACCGCCATGGAATGATGGTAGGAAATGAGAGAGGCCAGTGGTGAAATGAGTGTGGAAATAATAAAGACGGGCAAGGCTCAATGTGGGTGAACAAAAAGGTATCAACATCATTTACGTGGCTTTTTAGGCTACATGGCATAAAATAACAAGGAATGCCTCAACCATATCAAATAGTGCGTATTGTCTAATGTGATTTTGGAGAGGACTAAGACAAGTTCTAGCATTACAATCAAAGGTGAGACACACAAGAAGAAGAGAAAGAACCACTAAAAATGAGTGGTAACATGAAGGCTCAAAACTCACGAGTCAAGTCACCCCGGTGACATTTATTTACCCTATCAGTCAACCACTAGCTAAGCCCCTCCAAGTTAAGACCAAAAAGCCTCAAAACCAAAATCATACACACAAGGCAAAGCGATCCCCAAAAAGAGTTCACTCCACCATGCCCTAGCAACCAAACCAAATGCCACAACCCAAGTATGCAACCAAGCTAATCAGTCAACATTTACACCATGTTTTCACATCATAGAAGAGATTTATTTTTTCAAAATTTTTTAATTTTTTAAGTCTCTTTAAAATTTGTCAGAAGCGAGATCAACAAGAAGGAAATAAAGAGTAGGGTAAGAAATGTAACTTGCAAGCCCAATGATGCCCTTCTCAACATTATTCCACAAGATCGGAAAAGAAAACAAATATATGCAATTCAATAAAAGAATCTACATGCTCTAAACTATGTGCTCTATTCATGCAAGTCCTAAGTATGTAATGATTCCTAAAATACAACTAAATGAGTTACTAATCCTAGTAGACTACTATGTACAAGCATGAACACCTCTCAATCTAGCCAATCACCAATCATACAACCAAACAAACCAACCAACTCCTCAATCATCATAATCCCAAGAAATGCCCTCGTATGACAACCAGAAAACCCATTCCAAGACCAAAGACTCTTGCACCACATGATTCCCCTACCACATGAACTTGCTAGCTCACCCCCCATGCTTAAGATATACATTATCCCCCATGTATAATCACCTAAAGAGAGGGTAGGGGGAGGGAACTTACAAAGAATCAATAAGGGTTAGGGGCTGTGAGGCCTCCACTCGGGTGGAGGGTAGGGCCAACCATAGTGCTCATATGCATATTAGACGTGGTAGTCCAAGTTGCGATGCCGACAATCAAACTCTATTTGCCAGTGGAGTAACTCGTGCTAATCTTAAGCATGTTGTTGTTGCCGCTCATCAATTGAGCCTGAGGTTGAGGAGAGGGAACTGGTCATCCATATATTGGTATAAATGGGCTTCATTGAAGCCCAAAGAACTTGTATTAGTGCGGCTCCTAGTCAAAGGAGAGTCATACATCCACTCATCAAGTGGGATGACCCCGGAACTCCCGATTACACCCTCAACTCGAGGCTCATTCTCATCAGACTCCATGTCAATATCATCATTATCGACCCAATTGAAAGGGTCAGCACATGTGGTTTTAGTGGGGTTCAGGAGAGGAAAGAGAGGTCAGCCATGGTGGTTGGTGAAGACACGACTGCCCTCAAGTCGGAAAATCTTCATTTGAATGCAAGAGGCCAAATGAGCGTTCCCCCTAAAAACAAAGGGTCCAACTACTTAAATTGAACTTCCAAACCCCATGTATTGGTGATGGTAGTGATGATGCCGCTACAAGCAATAGGGAACTTTGGTAAGGAGGCCTGGGAGACTAACTGATGAAGAATGAAAGCCCCTGTATCAAAATTCTTACCCATGAGAATGCACCATAAGAAGAAAACCTTACTTAAATAGGTCAGTTTTGGTTCTCATCCCTAGTAAAAATGTCGTTGGGAATACGTTTGTGAAGGTAACGAAGGGTAGGTTACAAAAGAAATTGGCCTAAAAGCCAATAGAGCTATAGGACACACAACTCTCGTGATTATCGGTTACCGAGGTACGCTTATCACATGTTATCTCACACCAAAACACTTGAACATTAAAATTTTCATGGCGAACATTCCAAACACCATAATGAGGAAGTTTCATACGATGGTCAAATTCCGCATGGTTGGCCTCATAAAGTCCATTGAAACATTGAAATTGAATATGAGTGAGCCAGTTTTGACACAGGGTGCTCTAATCAACCTTTAGTGACCTCGAAAACTCCCAACATAAGTGTTTATAAACGGGCTTATCGATTTTCATAAATCCACCCATGTCGCAACCTCAAGTAATTCATTCAAGCTGTCCAACAACCTAAGACTCATTAACAAGTCATAATCAATATATTTTGGCTCAATAGTTCTCTTATGAGCAACGGAACCATAACAAGCAATATGTTCTTTATCACTAAAACAAGGCTAGTACTTATTAATGACATGAAGGGGAGTAGGACGGTTACCTTCAGCCTCTTGGGCCCGATTTGGAGGCGCATTTGCAGTGGAGGTAGAAGGGACCGTTTTTGTGTGCTTGGATGCTCCCAATGATGTAGACCTAAAGGAGGTTGTTTTCTTGCCTATGGTTAAACGACCTGAAAAGTCTTATATTCCAAGTGGTGCAAACTCTTGAATAACTCTCGAACCTAAGCTGTGAAAATGAGGTACCCACTAGCAACAGTAGCACCCAGATGCAAGAATTGGACCACAAGATGAAGGTTTCTCTCTCTTAAAGCTGATAAAGTCTTCAACGATAGTGAAATTTGAAGAGAGAGAGAGTGGTGAGGGGATGGTGCAAAGAGGTAGCCAAATGGAGGCTTGGAGGGAAGGGAAGCAAATTCCAGCAATGGAGTGGCCGAAAAACACCCAAAAGTTGCCGAATTTTAGAGAGAGAAGCTTCGATGAAGAATTAAGTGAAAGGTGAAGAAAAAAGGTGATTTAATGGAATATTAAGTAAGAGAAGATGAAAATAATAAAGAAAATGGTGAAATTTAGTAGAGATTTCAGTGGGTGAGAGTGGTATTAGTAGAGGAAGTGGCACCAGGGGAGGTTTTAGAGAGAAAAACTCTCATGGGCTGGTACTGAGGAGGAATAAATGAGGAAAGAAAAGGAAAAGAAGAAGAAAAGGGGAGTCGTGGGATGGCGACAAGCTGCCATCGCCAGGGCTGGTGATGGGCTATCGTGATGGCAACAGGCTATAATTGCTTGCCACTGGAAACTGGCCTCAAAAATTGCAGGCTGAGGCAACAACTGTCATACAGTCGACGACCTGCCAGTCACCTGGGAAATTTCAACCACTCAATTTTGTTTTCATTTTTGGGTAACTCCTCTTCCTCCTTATTTGAGTCAAAAGCCAAGAGGAGGATCCGAGATGCCTCCTGAAAAGTGCTCTTTTAAGGTGATGAGCTTAACCATGAACGAACTTTAAGAAGAAGCGACATCGGGAAGGTCGTGGGAGACCTTCCTATCAATTTGCTCACCGACAATGTAATGATTAAGCTGTGATCCGGTTACTTTGAAAGTGCCCGTGGCCTCCGTCCCAATTTCAATTGCTCCATATAGGAAAACCTTCTTCACCTCAAAAGGACCCGATTGCCTTGAATAGAGCTTACCTGGAAACAATTTTAACCTTGAATTGAAAACCAGAACCAAGTCACCAACCTAGAACTCCCTCCAATTGATGTTCTTATCATGCCACCATTTCATCTTAAATGGCATCGTGCCAATAGGAGTCTTGAAAGCCGTACGGTAAGCCCATAGAGCATCATTGAGCTTGTCTACCTAATCTTTTCTTGATCTTGTAACTGTTTTCTCCAAAATGATCTTGATTTCCCGATTGGAGATCTCCACTTGGCCACTTGTTTAGGGGTGGTGGCCAAGCTCATATTTGTAATGCACACCGTACTTTTTCAACAAAGCATCAAGTTTCTTCTCAATGAAATAAGCACCATTATCACTAATAAGGACTTGGGGGACTCCAAAGCGGGGGAAGATGAACTTCTTAAAAAGCCCAACCACCACTTGGGAGTCATTGGTGGGGTTAGCAATAACCTCCACCCACTTAGAGACATAGTCGACGGCGACCAAGATGTACTTATTGCCCCAAGACAATGGGAAGGATCCCATGAAATCTATCCCCAATATATCAAAGATTTTGACTTCAAGTTGATAGTTTAGGGGCATTTTATTTTTCCTAGACAAATTCCCTGTCCTTTGACATCGATCACAAGCATGGACATGTTTGTGCACATTCTTGAATAAGACGGGCCAACAAAAACCAGCTTGGAGGATCTTATTCACGGTCTTATCAACACTTGCATGCCATCCACAAGGAAAATCATAATAATGGGATATGATGGAATTAGTCTCCTCTTCAGGCAAGCATCTCTGTATAATACCATCTCTACGAGGCTTATACAAGCAAGGCTCCTCCCAAAAATATGATTTGGCTTGGGAGAAAAACCACTTCTTTTGATTGGAGTTCATGTCCGGTGGTGTGATCCCACATGCTAAATAATTCACCGAATCTACATACTAAGGGACACTCAACATTACTAAAGCAAGCAAATGGTCATCCCCAAATGAGTCGTCAATTGGTAAGTTACACTTTCCATCATACTTGAGGGGAATCGGTAAGCAAGTAAGATGGTCTACCACTACATTCTTGGTGCCTTTCTTGCCCAAAATTTTAGGCCAAACTCTTGGAGAAGGAGGATCCACTGAAATAGACGAGGTTTGGAGTCCTTCATGTCTAGAAGATGCTCAAGGGCAGAGTGGTCGGTGTACACAATGACCTTAGAGCACAAGAGATGTGGTTGGAACTTCTCGATTGCATAAACCACTATAAGCAACTTGTTCTCGGCGGTGGTGTAGTTTTGTTGAGCCTCATCAAGTGTCTTGTTAGCATAATAGAAACTCGCATGTCCAAGGAAGCTTCCCACCCCTTTGATACAAGTGGGGGGTGGCAAGTGCTATAAAATCTTTATCTTTGCTTTGTCAACCTCAATACCCCTACTTAAAACCACATGCCTTAAAACCACACCTTTTTGTACCATAAAATGACACTTTTCCCAATTTAGGACCAAGTTGACTTCTTCACATATATGGAGGATTTTAGCAAAGTTCTCCAAGCACAAATCAGAAGTACCTCTATGAACTGAGAAATCGTCCATAACAACCTCTATTATGCTCTCAAAATAGTCAGAGAAAATAACGATCATACACCTTTAGAAGGGACTCAGGGCATTGCATAACCTAAATAGCGTTCTATGGTATGCAAAAGTCTTATAAGGGCATGTAAAAGTGCTTTTATCATAGTCACTTAGGTAGATAGGGATTTGGAAGAATCTCGAGTATCCATCAAAGTAACAAAAGAAATAATTCCCAGATAACTGTTCCAAAATTTAGTCGAGGAAGGGGAGGGGGAAATGGCCTTACTGGGTGGTGTCATTGCGTTTTCTATAATTAATGCACATGCACCATCCCGAGACCATCCTAGTCTATATTTGTTCATCCCATTCATTCTTAACAACGGCCATACCCCCTTTCTCAGGTGCTACTTGCAGCGGGCTAATCCAATCACTATCTGAAATTGGATACATGATACCAACATCAAGTAGCTTGACAACTGCCTTCTTAATGGCCTCCTATATACTAGGATTCAAACAACGTTGAAGTTATTTAGAGGGTCTATGCTCATCATCAAGAAGATTTCGATGCATGCAAAATGAAGGGCTAATCCCCTTGATGTTGTCAATACTACAACCAATGGTGTAATTTTTCTTTTGACGCACACACAACAATTTCTCAATTTGGGCGTCATTGAGCTTAGCACTAATGATGACAGAAAAAGTACGATTTGGACCAAGAAATTCATACCTTAGATGAGAAGGTAAGGGCTTCAATTCCACCTTGGGAGCATCCTTCTTGTCTTCATAGGAGGATTGAACCTCTACATTAGGAACCTTCTTTGGTTAGTATTTAGGAGGGTATGGTTTGGCTGAGTTAAGGATCTTTGCATAGACCTCCCTTTCTTCATCCAAATGAGGGTCAACCCCATTGCCACAAGTGCTAATCATGCACGCCTCAAGAGGGTCCAAGGAAGGGCTCAGAGTTCCGATCTCCTCAAGTACTATCTTTTCAAGCATATCAACCCGGTAGCACGCATCCACTAGTGATGCGGAAGCTATAGCTTGTGAAAGATGGAATTCAAGCTTCTCCTCACCAACTTGTAGGGATAGCCTCCCATTGTTGACATCGATCCCCATGTTCTACGATATTGTGTTGGGCTTAAGTTCCCCCAGTTAGAGCCTCTTGCATATTGAGTGGGGCATGAGGCTTACACTTGCCCCAAGATCACATAAAGCTTCGTTTATCATGACATCCTTAGTGGCATAAGGAATGGAGAAGCTCCCCGGGTCTTTGAATTTGGGAGGGAGCTTGTTTCGGAGGATTGCGCTACACTCCCCCGTGAGGAAAACCATGGCATTTTCCTAAAGTTTCTTTTTGTTGGAAAGCATCTCTTTTAGAAACTTGGCATAAGAAGGCATCTCGGAGATGGCGTCCAAGAATGGGGTATTGATTTGCAACTTCTTGAGTACCTCTAGAAATTTCCCAAGCTTGGCCTCAGTTGGCAAGCCTTAGAGGAAAAGAACCGGTGGCTTATAAGGCTCAATTGACCTAGGCTTTCTGGTCTCCTCATGCTTCTCTTGTTCTCCACTTTCTGGGACCAAATCATTTTTCTTCCAATATTTCTTTGCCCTTGTCTTTGATCAAACCCTCATCCTCTACCTCGTGAGGTCCTTCTAGTTTTTCTAGTTGCTTTCCACTCCTTAAGGTGATGGCATTTATGTGCCCTTTGGGGTTTACCTGCAGTTGGCCTGAAAAGGGCCTTTGAGGTCGAGCTCACTTGTTGGACAATTTGAGTCAATTCAGTCTCTATCATCTTTTGGTGTGTGGACATGCTGTTAAACTTGGTATTGTGTTGGCTCACGAACTCTCTAAGAGCCTTATTTATCTTAGTTTGAGTTTGAATGAACCGCTCCATCAAGCTCTCCAAGTTAGACTTTTGAGGTGGAGGTTGAATTTAAGGAGCATGGTATTGAAAACCGAGAGGATTAGGATGATTTTATGAGGGATGATGAGGAGGGGGATTTGGATTTTTGTAGGAGAAATTTTGGTATTGGAGTAGGGGTCATTTCGTAGTCTGTTGCTAAAATTGATGAGGGCATCGGTTTGTTCAACGGTGAGATCTTGAAATGAATAGCATAGATGGCACTCATTCCTACTATGCCTTTGAATTCCATGCACTTAACAAACACTTACTTGCCCAAATGACTCACTAGGGACGCCACCATGAGAAGGAGTAGGTTGAAGTTGATCTACCCTTTGGAAAAGTGTGTCAACCTTGCTTGTAAGCACAGTAAAGGCAGGAATCTTATGCCGTCCTCCTATTTTGGTGCGGCCCCATTCACTTAGCCAATCATAGATGTTGGATGCCATCTCTTCAACTAGTTGTTTGGCCTCATTGATGGGTTTGGCCATAAGAGCGCCTCCGGTGGTTGCATCAATTGAAATCTTCATCGATTGTTGGAGATTATTATAGAACGTTTGCACTAATAACTGATCCAAGATGCCATGATGGGGGCACTCTCATTGGAGCTCTTTGAACTGCTCTCATGCTTCATAAAGAGACTTACCCCTCATTTGAGAGAAGGAGATGATATCATTCTAGAGTTTGTTGGTATTCCCGGGAGGAAATACTTGCATGACCGCCTTGGAGAGACCATCTCAAGTAGTGAACGAATTGGCATTCGAACTCAGAAGCCAAGACTTGGCCTTATCCTTCAAGCAAAAGGGAAATAGCCTCAACCGAATGGCATTATTGGAGGCCCCATTCATCTTGTTCGTGTCACACTTCTCCAAGAAAGAAGTAATGTAGTTATTGTGTTTCTCCATTGGGTACCCTCCAAATTGGTCTTATTGAAATAAGGTGACGGATGCCGAATTGAATTGAATACTATTGGCCTCAATAATAGGCCTCACAATGCTAGATGGAATGGTGCTTGGATCCGACATCGCAAAGTCCCTCAATGGGGTTTTAGTGGGATCCATGTTGGCCTCTTCAGTTTTAGTATAGTGGTGAGTATTCCCGCCTGTCACTTGGCTAACATGGGTTCAATCCCTGGCAACCCTAAATTATGTCATTTTATAGCACTTTAATATCCAATATTTGCTCAAGATAAATTATTAAATTAGAATTTTAATGATGTGTTTGTTCATTTTGCAGGGATCAGAAATTTAGAAAAAATGAATAGTGTTTTCAAAGATTGGACTAAGAGAAGAGGAAAAAAAAAGAAGAAACAGGATAGTAGAAGACCGCAGCCCAGACCGTGGCCCATTTCCAAATACCCAGACCATCCCTCCCATCTTTTCTTTTTCTTTTTTTCTCCTTCTCCTTTCTTTTTCGCGGGCTAGCCCGACTTCTTTTTCTTTTCTTTTAATCCGCAGACCTGGCTCCTCCCGAGGCCCAAACTGAAGCCCGATCTATTTCCACTCAAGTGGCCACGCGAGTCCCACGTGACAGTAGCAGCCCCCCTCACTATTCTTTCTTCTTCCGCCTCTATGTGAAACAGAAACCTCGTGAGTCCTCAGCTACCATGGCTGTCTTCTCCCTTTTCTTTGGCTGCCCAGAAACACTCAAGGCCATTAATTCTTCGGCCCTTTAATTGCTAATCATCAATTCGACCGTTTGCAAAGAGTGAATTCGAAGAATTTATGGAGGTTATGTGGGGTCGAAGCTAGTAGTTTGGGCAACAGAGTCTTAGCCTTCAATCTTCATACTTTCGTTTTCAGTTTCAAGATGTAGATTCATTATAGTATATTTCCAATTCAGTGTAATTCGTTTTTGGGATATTGATTGCAAGTTGAACGTTTGAAGTCTGGCATGGAATAACATTCAATTTGGGTTCGAATTTGGTGTTTCATTGAATTTGGAATTGATTCTTCTCTGTGTGATTCTGCTCACTACTGCTGAGACTTCATTTCTTCGAGCCTCTGGGTTTTTTGAATGGTGTCGTGTTGCCTATTCTAATGAAGTTTTGCTTCTCCCCCCACTTTGATTCATTGAATATTCCACTCTTATTGCCCTTCTATGTCGATTCATTGCGTTATTTTTGCTAAAATTGCCGAGTTAGAACCATGGTGCTGCCCCTAAGTTCATCTATTTCATGGTGGTTTGATTTAATGACTACTTACTTATGATTGACAGTTATAGATTCATCGTTCAAGTTTGGTTTTGATTTTCTGTTCTATAGTCATTTGAGTGCTTACTAGATACTGATTTTTAGGTTTTTCATGAGTTCTGCGTGTTAATCTATTTATCCAGATTCCCCCTTGTGATGAGGTGATTGTCATAATCGACACAATTTCACAACACATCCCTGAGACTCAACATCCATAATTATTACGGCGACAAGCGTATGCTTGCGTTTTTGGCACCGTTGCCGGGGATTGGCGTTGTGAAATTAGGTTGCATCGCGTCATAGTTTAATAATTGGAGTCATTTGTGTCATTTTTAGTTTTGATGTCATTTCATTTTTAGTATTGACTTGTTTGGATTTTTGTGCAGGAATTGAAATAGAATTGATCAGTGCAGATTTTTCTGCGTTTTAGCATCTGTTTAGGAAAAAATGCTCTTATTTTGTGTTTGTGTTTATTTTCTATCTTTCATGTTAGGTTACTTCATATTATTTGACTCTTTTTGGTCTTTCTTTTATTTTGGTATAACTTTATTTTTGTTACTTTATTTTAGTTTTCTTAGTTTTAGCCATTAGTTTAGTCATTGTTTTTTTCTTTTGCTTTTTTTTTAAATAATAGAAAAAAATCCTAAAAAAATTTAAAGATTGAAAACCAAAAAAATGACAAATTCTTAAAATTGAAAAAAAAAGTTCAATAATGCGAGTTTTTCATTTCCCACAGTATGAGCATGAACCTTTTTGGAGTTATTTGTCGAGATTAATGATTATCGTGCTCAATTGAATTAGAATTTTCAAAAAAGTAAAATTCATGACGTCATTGTTGTGGGTTTGAATTCTACATCTCCGGGTTATATGGATTTTATTTGTCCTAGAGGTTTACTCGGATTACTGTCTAGAACTCAAGATGAGGTTTGGGATGTCTTTGAAAAATTAGCTTTAGATACTTATGAGTTTGAACAGGTTAAAAGGAATTTTAGATACCTAACTCAAGGTGAGTCTGCTTTCCAAGCTACTCCTTACCCTCAGAATCACTTTATAGACTTATATGACTCATCTTACTCTTATGTGCCTCTTGTGTTGTACAATTACTGTGAGTCTTCTAATTATGATGCTTGTAATTGCCCATATCGCGAATATGTTGATGATACCTATGCAAGGGTGGAAAATACGATTAATGAGATGAATGATAAAATGTTAGAGGTCATGAAAAACAAGATTGCTGAATTTTCTCACTATTTCAGTCATAGTAGGAAGGATACTATTTTGCAAGAGCTTAACTCTAGTTTAGGATCTCCTAAACCTGAAGTTAGTCTCTATGATGATTTCGAGCCCTCTTATCTTGCTGGGCCTAACTTGAATGAAGACATGCATTTGCCTAGTCTAGAACAAGAGAGTGACCTCCCTATGTCTATATAACAAGTCTTTGCACCCCACACTGGCTCACCCATGAAGGTCACTGATGATACCCTAGTTTCTGCCCATGCACCTGCCCCTTTTAATGACTCCTATAAGTTTGAGGTGGGTGAACAATTTGACATTGCTGGTGAGTTAGATATGAGCATCACAACTGCTGTTGAGCATCATGAGATAGATAAGTTAGACGAAGCTATTTTATAGGAGACATGTGAGGAGACACTTGAACCCAGTAATTTGGAATTTAATGACACTATTCTTTTTGTGGAATATAAACCTTTGCTGGCTCCTTATGAGTGTGTCTATCTCTTTCCTGATTGGGCCCAACAGTTTGACAAGTTAAAGCGGGCCGTTACTTATGTTAAACTGACATGGTGGATGTACTCTTTCTGGCTCTAACTCTCTAGTTTTTACTGTTTGCATGTGCTTGGGAGTTGGTCTTCTGTGTTCGATATGATACTACGTGCTTTAATGGGATTTGACTTGAGTAGCACTGTTCAGCTTGAAATAGAGTGGTTGATGCTCCATACATTCCTTGATTGTAAGCAAGGCATAGCTTAGGTGTACTTTTGCACCTGATCTGGTATAAACGTTGCTCTTTATTTCTCTTTTTATTTTGTTTTCTTTTGTATATATTTGTTGCGTTGTTTTAGTTCTCTTATTTTCTTTTCAAGTTTAGAGTCTTGTCATTTTTCGTTCTTTTTGCATCATGTTTTCTTTTGTATATACATTTTTATTTTGGGTTTTTATGTTTCTTTTCACTCCCAATGAGGACATTGTGAGATTTAGGCATGGGGGAGGGGAAACTATAAATTTTTTTTAAAAAAAAAGCAAAAAGCATGTATTTAAGCGTGATGTGCACGATAGATCTCTCTTTAAAATTTTGGGGAAGCTTCATACTTTTCTGATGAGGTTAAATCCCTTGTGCTTTAACTATTAGTTTGTATATAAGCGTGATGTGCATGATAGATCTCTCTTTAAAATTCTGGGGAAGCTTCATACTTTTCTGTTCAGGTTAAATCCCTTGTGCTTTAACTATTAGCTTGTGTATAAGCATGATGTGCGTGATAGATCTCTGTCCTCAGTGTGTCATTCTTAGCCCTAATTCTAACTACAGTTATTCATTATCGATGTGTAATCCAATCCTTATTTATACCATTATCATTATCTTAAGGTCTTAGTCTTCTATGATTGGCTCTCCCATTTGTCTTTGACACGATTACTTTGGTTTTTGTTTGCATTCTAAAAAAAGAAAAAAAAGAAAAAAAAGAATGAAAAGAAAGGAAATGAAATTAGATTAGGAATGATAAGTATCCCTTTGAGGCATACGGTACTGGGCGTTACCCTTTGAGGTATATGCTACTAGGTGTTACCCTTTGAGGTGATACTGCTACTAGGAAGGCTTACTTCCTATGTTAATAAGTCAATAATATAGTTTGTGTCAGTCAAGTGGGATTGAGTTTGATTCTGGTAGACCTAAGCCCTAGGATGATGATGCACTTGCACATGAGCACTTGGATGGATTCAAAGTTTTGATGTCAAGTGGGGTGAAAAGTTAGTGTTTTGATATCATCCATGAGGTAGGCATCCTTGATGAGTACATTCTGTTTATATGTAGGCCAATATCTTTCCTATTTGGGCAATTTGGTTAGTTAGAATGTGTACAGACTTCTCCCTTGTATATTTATGTTTGTAAATCCAAGCTGTTTTTGTGTTTTTGTCTCTCTTTTCCTTTTTCATTTTCTTTTCTAGATTTTGTCGGTATATCTTCTGCAAACCCTCATCAGACCTTCATAATCCACTAGGGGTGGCTTAGGGTTTAAAGGGCTTGTTGCATGTGCTAAGTGCAACTGTGATTCCTATGAAAGTGAGTTAGGATTTTATTTTTCTTTTCTAGGATTTTTAGTTTTATTTTACTCGAGGACGAGCAAAACTTAAGTGTGGGGTTATTTGTCCAACCCTAAAATATGCTATTTTATACCCCTTTAACATCTAATATTTGCTTAAGATAAATTATTAAATTAGAAGTTTAATGATATGTTTGTTCATTTTGCAAGGATGGGAAATTTGGCAAAAAAAAAAGAACAATAGAAGACCAAAGCCCAGGCTGTGGCTCGTTTCCGCATACCCTGATCGTCTCTCCCATCTTTTCTTTTTCTTTTTATCTCCTTTTCCTTTCTCTTTCACGGGCCAGCCCTGCTTTTTCTCCTTTTCTTTTAATCAGCAAACTTGCCTCCTCCCAAGGCCCAAAATAAAGCCTAGTCTGCTTCCTTGTAAGTGGCCACGCAAGTCTCATATGACAGCAACAACCCCCCTCCCTATTCTTTCTTCTTCCCCCTTTGTGTGAAACGGAAACCTCGTGACTCCTCTACTGCCATGGCTATCTTCTCCCTTTTCTTTGGCTGCCCAAAAATGCTTAAGGCCACTAATTCTTCAACCCCTTAATTGTTGATGTATCTATGGGGGATAATCACGGACATTCAAAATTGAATTCAAAAGCTAAGAACAAGCAAGCTGAATTCAAGCTAAAGAGTGAATGTAGCCGCGTATAAATGGATGAATAAAGGATAATCTAAACCCTCTCTTAGATACAGAAACACCACTAAGATAGAGTTTAGGGCCCTTAACCTTAATTAGGATACAGAAACATCACCTAACTAAGAGTTAAGACTTCACTTGATCACCACCTTAACAGGCCTAGTTAAGGATAAGCAAGCGAAGTGTTTGAATAAACGAAAGCAAACTTGCTCTCAAACTGAATTTTGATTCAAAGTGTGTAATGTTCCTACTCATGGCCGTGAATAGCTTTTAAATACGAGCCTAGCAAGCATCTAAGCAAGTAACCAAGCTCCTAAGGCTTCCTTCCTAGGGAGGAAATGTATTAAGCTAAGTTAACCTCCACGGTTAGCACTAACCCGTGTACTAGCTTGATTAACTTCAGCAAATTACAATCAAAATGTGAAGTAAAGCAAGACAAATGGTGCATACAACTTTAATTACATAAGATTAAGCCCTAATACAACCAAATTTCTAGCAAATAAAAGGGAACTAGCCGTAAAGTAGGAAACACTTTTCGGCTAGCCAATTAGCTTCAAGGGACATTCCTTTTGCTACTTTGCTTTCCATTGGTTGTTCTTTCCCAAATATTCTTCCTTTTACATCTGATGATGGTTCTTCTAGAGACCTTAGGATATGTGCCAATCAAGATAGTAGGCTAGAAACCAAGCAAACCCATGGTTGAAGGTAAAATGGCAGGCTGTAGCAAACCGGGTTCACTGGGCAGATTTTAACCCTGATTTTTAGACTTGAATTCAACTTAGCAAAAGTGGTCATGATTTGGATTTTAGGCCAGGGGGGGACCTTAGGGTGTGTACAAACCCCCTTACCAAGAAATCAAGGTTAAATCATGTTTAAGTGGGAGATTTCCACTAAAACATTTTACCGTTAAGATTCGGATCAAAACTTGCAGGGTTGATAAAATGGCTTGATTTCTTCACTTTGACTGAGCATGATTGGGTTTTCTTGATTGGACCTGAACGTTAACATCTAGGGGAGCCCAGAAATGTAAAAATACAAAACTTAAACAAAAAAGTAGCTTAAGAAATCACATACTCAAAACCAGGTCTATTCTGGTTGAACTGGGCAGTTTGGATAGCTTGGATTTATTGGCTGATTTGAACGGGTAAATGGCATCCAAATGAGATGAAAATTATTTTTCTAGAAAGATGACTTCTTGAACTCCAAACCCAATGCAAAATATTAAACTTAAACTTCAAAGAGGCCTAAGTATTTAAGCTCTCAAAAACGGGTTTGCTGCTAGAGGCAACCTATAACCTACTGTTTTTCTTATTAAACAAAATGTGGATGATTTATTCCCACTTTGGCCAGCAAAATAAGTTTATATTGACTAATTTGCTTCTCTAAATTAAGGGGCATGGAGGGATCTCCATCAACTGTTAAAGTTGAAAAAAAGATTTGTCTATAAATCGGTTTAGGCAGTTATCTTCTCTTCTTGCTTCAATTCTGGCTGACATAGAATCATCCATGCAAATAAGTCTCTTTTGACCTTAGAGACTCTTTTCCAATCACTCCTCTTGCTGATTTGAATGTTGTTTGCAGGGGACTCTTCGAACTTGCCTAGAACCACTTCGTTAAGTACTCTTAATTCAAAATTAGGAGTATTAAGTGTGGTTCACTGAAAGTGAGAAAAAGGCTGAGATGCTCATGGCTTCTTGGTGGATGGTGGGTGTCCAAAGTGAGCATGTCACCTTCATCTGCCTCTACCATTAATTCCTCAAAGTTGTTGCCATCATTCTCTTCTTTTTCCTCCTCTAACTCGGCCTCCTCTACTGCCTTCCATTTCGCTAGAGTAACATACCTTCGGTTTGTGCAATCTAATGCTAAGTGCCAAAATCCTTGGCACTTAAAACATCTTTGGATGCCTTTAGGAAGGAGTTTAGGTGTAGGTTGTAGGGGTAGGCTTTGCTATGGTGTTTGGTTCTTTTGTGGATTAGAAGGAATGGTTGTTGTGGGTTTAGGGGTAGAAAACGAACTCCCTTTATTCACGGTTTGTTCTTGTGGTGAGGGCTTTGGGATTTCATGCTTATGGGGCTATTTATTCTTTTTACAGTGCTTAACCTTGTGAGCCAGCACACAAACTTTATCAAAAGAGGTATAAGCTTGTAATTCAACAACATTAGCATACCTATGATCAAGACCTCCTAAGTGCCTAACGATTGTTTGCTCTTCTGGTTCGTGCAAATCACACTTGATTACAAGCTTTTCAAAATCACGAGTGTATTCTTCTACACTCAAGCTACCTTAGTTCAAATGGTGGAGTTGAGAGTAACAATCTTGAACATAGGTAGGAGGAAGAAACCGAGCTTTAAGCTTGGATTTCATTTTCACCCATGTTCTGATTTTGGACTTCCTTTCGCTAATTCTTTTAGCACACAAATTTGTCCAGCAAAGAGAAGCATACTTACGGAGTCTTAAGGCAACCAGCTTCACCTTCTTGTCTTCTGGGATGTCCTTGTACTCAAAAAAATCTCTCAACCGTGTGTAACCAATCCAAAAACTCTTCAGGATCAAGCTTGCCTTCATATTCTGGAACTTCCACTTTGAAATCATTTGAAGTAGCTTGAATCTGTGGGTCTGGTCTTGTCATTTTGATTGGTTCATCTTCACTAGATGAATCAACTTCATGACTAAAGACGTGTTCTTGCCTTTTCAAATCAGATTGGAGTGGTTCTTCATTGGCTTATGGCTTTTGCTTCAAATATGCACCAAGCTGTTTTTGAAGATACTCATTTTGAGCCTTAGTTTCCTATTCACGTTAAGCCTTTCCACTAAGGGTCTCCATTAGTATCTCATTCTGTTTCATTAATGCTGCAAACCTCTCAACCAAACTCAAGTTCGTGCTAGAACTCATGTTGGGACCGAATGTGTATCGGCTGGTTTGTGGGGGTGTGTTTGACGGAATATGTTTGGATGGCTTTGGGGTGTATGGGCGTTGGTTTCAGCCCAAGATGAAACTTTCTCTTATACCAAATTTGATGGATCTGTAGGGGATAATCACAGACATTCAAAACTGAATTCAAAAGCTAAGAACAAGCAAGTTGAATTCCAGCTAAAGAGTGAATGTAGCGGTGCATAAATGGATGAATAAAGGATAATCTAAACCTTCTCTTAGATAGAGAAACACCACTAAGATAGAGTTTAGGGCCCTTAACCTTAATTAGGATACAAAAACACCACCTAATTAAGAGTTAAGACTTTACTTGATCACCATCTTAACCGACCTAGTTAAGGATAAGTAATCGAAGTGCTCGAATGAACGAAAGCAAACTTGCTCCCAAACTGAATTTTGATTCAAAGTGTGTAATGTCCCTGCTCATGGCCATGATTAGCTTTTAAATACAAGCCTAGCAAGCATCTAAGCAAGTGACCAAGCTCCTAAGGTTTCCTTCCTAGGGAGGAAATGTATTAAGCTAAGCTAACCTCCACGGTTACCACTAACCCGTGTACTAGCTTGATTAACTTAAGAAAATTACAATCAAAATGAGAAGGAAAGCAAGACAAATGATGCTTACAACTTTAATTACATGAGATTAAGTCCTAATACAACTAGGTTTCTAGCAAATAAAAGGGAACCATCCGTAAAGTAGGAAACACTTTTCGGCTAGCCAATTAGCTTTAAGAGACATTGCTTTTGCTGTTTTGCTTTCTATTGGTTGTTCTTTCCCAAAAATTCTTCCTTTTGATATTGATGATTGTTCTTCTAGAGACCTTAGAATGTGTGCCAATCTATATAGCAGGCTAGAAACCAAGTAAACCCATGGATGAAGGTAAAATGGTCGGCTGTAGCAAATGGGTTCACTGGGCATATTTATTTAGACTTGAATTCAACTTAGCAAAAGTGGTCATGATTTGGATTTCAAGTCGCAGGGGAAAACCATAGGGTGTGTACAAAACCCCTGTAAAGAAATCAAGCTTAAATCATGTTTAAGTGCGAGATTTAAACTAAAACATTTTACCGTGCAGATTCAAATCAAAACTAGCAGGGTTGATAAAATGGCTTGATTTTTTTCACTTTGACTGAGCATGATTGGGTTTTCTTGCTTGGACCTGAAACTTAACATCTAAGGGAACCCAAAAATGTAAAAATCTAGGACTTAAACCAAAATGTAGATTAAGAAATCACATACTCAAAACCGGGTACATTCTGGTTGAACTGGGCAAACTAGATAGCTTGGATTTATTGGCTTATTTAAATGGGTAAATGAAGTCCAAATGAGATGAAACTTGTTTTGCTAGAAACCGGACTTCTTGAACTTGAAACCCAATGCAAAATATTGAACTTAAACCTCAAAGAGGCTTAACTAATTAGGCTCTCAAAAATGGGTTTGCTGTTGGAGGAAACCCATGACCTGCTGTTTTTCTTCTTAAACAAAATGTGGATGATTTATTCCCACTTTGGCCAGAAAAATAAATTTATCTTGACTTATTTGCTTCTCTAAATCAAGGGGCATTAAGGGATCTCCCTCAATTGTTAATCATCAATCCGGTCGTTTGCAAAGAGTGCATTCGAAGAGTTTATGGAGGCAACAAGGGGGCTGCGTTTTTGTAGGGGGTCAAAGCTAGTAGTTTGGGCAGCAGAGTCTTAGCCTTTTATCTTTATGCTTTCCTTTTCAATTTCAAGATGTAGATTCATTATAGTAGATTTCCAATTCAGTGTAATTCGTTTTTGGGCTATTGATTGCAAGTTAAACGTTTGAAGTCTGGCTTGGAATAACATTCAATTTGGGTTTGAATTTGGTATTTCATTAAATTTGGAACTAATTCTTCTCTGTGTGATTCTGCTCACTGCTACCGAGACTTTATTTCTTCAAGCATCTGGCTTTTCCGAATGGTGTTGTGTTGCCTGTTCTAATGAAGTTTTTGCTTCTCCCTCCACTTTGATTCATTGAATATTGCACTCTTATTGACCCTTCGCTGTCGATTCATAGTGTTGTTTATGTTGAAATTGTTGAATCGAAACCATGGTGATGCTCTCAAGTTCATCTATTTCGTGGTGGTTTGATTTAATGACTACTTAGTTATGATTGGCAATTTTAGATTCATCGTTCAAGTTTTGTTTTGATTTTCTGTTCTATAGCCATCTGACTGCTTTCTAGATACTGATTTTTAGGTTTTTTATGAGTTCTGTGTGTTCATCTATTTAGCCAGATTTTCCCCTTGTTAAGAGATAATTGTCATAATCGACCTAATTTTACAACATATCCCTGAGGATCGACACCCGTAATTACTATGGCGATGATTGTAAGCTTGCGGAGATCATAACAATAGCCTTAACCGAATGGCATCATTGGAGGCCGCATTCATCTTGATCATGTCACACTTCTACAAGAAAGAAGCAATGTAGTTATTGGGGTTCACCATTAGGTACCTTCCAAATTGGTCTTGTTGAAATAAGGTGATGAATGCCGGATTGAACTGAAAACTGTTGGCCTCAATGGGAGGTCTCACGATGCTAGATGGAATGGAGCTTGGATTCGACATCGCAAAGTCCCTCAATGGGGGTGGTGGGATCCATGTTAGCGTCTTGAGTTTGCCTTCATTCCCTACTTTGGCTTCTGCACGTCGTTGGCAAGCCCGTAAAGTAACTTCGATCTTTATATCAAAAGGGGTCAAATCAGCCGAACCTTAACTTCTCCTATGTATGCAACAAGTACTAGCAAAAGAGACAAGTCGACTCAAGAAAGAATAGCAACAATTGAGCAAAATAAAGCAAAGCTCTAGCCTCCAACCACACCTCTAGTTATGATACCTAAAGAATCTTGCTTCCCAACAACGGCACCAAAAGCTTGTTCGTTTAGAAATAAGCTTTAAATTTACACCACAAGTGAACGATTTATCGTTGTACACTTGGGATGTCATCCACTAAGAGCAGGACTTTAAGATACCTAATTTAGGGATTAGGTTGAATCTAGAGAGGTGAAGAGTAAGTTCAAGAGAGAAGGAAGCAAAGATTACCCAAAATAGTGCTGTAAAATTCAATAGGAAGAGGACGTGGGTTGATGGATTCGTCACTCGAGGCTACTTATTCATGCTAGGTATGGGTTCTCGAACTTGGCGAAATCTATGAGTGATTTTAAGGGGGAGATTGGCTCATTTAGGTCCACCCAAACCTTCTTTTGGAGAGTAAGGGTAACCTTAAATCCACTAGCCCACCTATTTTCATGGGGTCTTGAAGATTCAGGTTGAAGATGACCAGTATCCACCTAACAAGGCCTTAGGTCATTTTCATACAAAGCTTGTTCTCTCTTCTTTTATGCACATAGGACGAATACCCAGCTCTCAGTGTGGTTATTCACCCCAAGTATTGGATAAAATATCCTTTCAGGTATTTAATTGAACACTTAATGGGTAGAGGATGAGACCACTAAATAACTTGGAAATTAAAGTAAGATAAGATCACACCAACCTTATTATGCCATCCTAGCTCCTAATTCCCAACCCAAGTTGAGGAAAGCTATGCATTAATCAATATTGTAGCAATCCAACAATCACAAACAAGCATGATCAAACAAGCTAAGCAAAACCAAGAGGAAAAGAGAGAGAAATTAGAACAAACTTAGGTTAAGGGAAAGAAGAGTGAAAGTCTTCACAATCTTCAATTAACAATAACCCAAGAACCCTAATCTTGCTTAACCCTACATCAAACCCAAAAACTATTTTAAGTGCTTTTCACCAGAGGAATTAAGCACAATCTCGAAATTAGGCGAAATGGGGTATTTATTTATAGACACAAAAATTTGTGTGGGGTCGCTTGACTTGAAAATTCAGGACCCTGGCAGCAGGTTGCCATCGCCAGCCCTTAGAAACTGGGGGCTGCTCCTGTAGGTTAGTCACAGTCAGGTTACAACTATGTAATAGTCGTCGCCTGTCCTATGCCCTTAAATCTTCTCTTTTTCTTACTTTCTTGCTGCCGCTCCCCTCGGGCCTTTGCGTAACCGTCTTTACCCTTGCATTACCTTTTTTCCATTTATTAGCTACCTCTCTTCCTTGAATAACTTGAAAAACACATGTAAACATTGGGAAGGGATTAAAACAAGGCAACACCTTGGAGGAGACAAAACGTGGTCAAATCCCCATAAATCAAAGGAGAATTAGAGGAAATGAACCAAAACGAGGATGTGAGATTAATCAAAATTGGGGTTTATCACTTTTTTTATCCCCAATATTATGGCAAATGCCCACAAGTCAAATTGAATTAGATTCCCAGGAAAGCTCTCACCCGATAGGGTGATGGGTGCATCTTTAGAAGTAGTCGAGCATTCCACTACTTACCTGTTAGGTAAATTTATTCGACTGTGGCCTTTTGGGGGCTAGATCTATTTAAGAAGCTGCTTAGATTGCTATGAATGAATTTGTGGCTCATGAATCAAATAATATACAAAATGGTTTGGGATTTAAAAAGAGGTATGCTCGCCCTACATTGGTAGGATTAATTGCAGCTGGGCCTAGATGTAGATTAGGCAAAGGCTTGACAATCCCCTAGTCCACAACTTTCTGCCTCTTGCCACAGTTATAAACTGTCTGCTTAGTGCTAGCACAACATGCGCACTTGTTAGTCTGTAGTCTACAATCTATCGTGGCGTGATTAGCCCTTCCACATTTCCCACATGGCTTAGAGATTGCTTGATGACTCTTGGTTTGTCCTTGGTTAGGTCCCTTTAGTGGCATGCTTTCACTAGTGCCTCCTCAGTCATTCCATTTCTTCTTTGGGTTTCTTAGGTTAAGGGCGTTCAACTCTTTTTTCACCTTTGAGCTTCTGTTGCCCACTCATAAAGTTCTTGATAACTTGTAATTGGCTAGCTAGCATGTTGGTTCCTGATGTAAAAGGGTAGTCCCTCTTCAAATTTTTGCATTTTCACCTTTCCTTGGAAATAAAATCTCCGGCAAAGTGAGATAGTTTATTAAACTGATAGTATACTGGATAACTGCCATGTTGTGAGTTATCCTTAAGTCCAAGAAATCCCTTTCTTTCTGGTGTTGTACTGAAACTGGATAAAAATTAGCCCTTAGGTCCCCCAAAAATTTACTCCAAGTGAACGCAAGCCCTTGACATTTGTCTTTTATGGAATTTTTCCATATGTCAACTTCTCCTGATAAGTAGAATGTACCTATATTCACCTTTTTTTCTTTGGAGACCTCGACCACTACAAAGATATTTTTCAAATTGCTAATCCACTACTCTAACTCCAATGGGTCTGTTTTCCAATCACAAACTTTAGGATTCCTCTTACCCGCCCTATCTATTATTATGTGAACATTAGAAGAACTCTCAGCAAGTATGGCAAGGAACTTTCTTAAGGAGTCCCTACATTAGGTTTCTCTAATACATAGGATCAATAACATTTAGTTGTACTAAGGGAAGGGATAAATTTGGTTCAAGGACTTATGGGGTCGCTAGACATGACTTTATAGGTGGTTCATTGAGCACCTAATTCTTTCCCATGCCCTCTTTATTAGTGCTTTCGTGGTGGATGTTACTCACAGCATGTGCCATTCTATATAATAGTAAACATTTTATCTCATTTAGTTCCTACTCTATATTGATAACCATGTAGTCTCATGAGTGTAAGTTTGGAATATAAACAGCGTCTGATTTTAGGCCAACAATACATAATATATGAACCATAAAAACTTAAAAAACACTATTGAGTTACTAGGATGAATATTACATAAGATAAAGTGTCCATGCTCTGAATTGTCCTTTCTAGTCCTATCTTTGGTTTCCCTAACCTATGACCTACCCAAAAATAATATCTCGCCACTAAGTTTACTTCCAAGTCATCCCACCTATACCCCAAAAAATACCATAGACAGACTCCAACCATGGTTAGTTTGGGTAGTATGTACACCTACTTGTATTTACACCTGCATACGTATATACATCCCTATAAAAATAAAGGTCTAGCCAACTATGCAAAAGAGAATCATCTAGGTCACTATAAACATAGGACAAAAATATACATATGCTATAAATATCTAGCAATCCCTAGTAGGATCATAATCCGAGTCGTCATCATCATCGTCATTGGCAGTCCCTGAGTCAGAACTAATATTGACGATCTCCATATCTAATCTACCATCTGGCTCCTAATCCGCCTCCTTTAGCACTATCTCGCCTCCATCTCCCAGCTCCTTCTTACACTCAGAGTCCACCAAAACCACCTCAGGGGACTCAGTAATTCTGTAAAAACATAAACCCCACCAGAGTCCTCATAATGGCCAGGAGTCAAAGGAAAAGGCTCATATCCCTCTTTAGAGTCTGTTAGTAATAAGTAACCCTCGAATGGGTCCTGGTCAAATGGTGGAGGTGACATACATGATAGGGCTTCTAGAGGGTTAGGATGTGGAGCAGGGGGTTGTGGAAGGAATAACTCAGGAAAGAAATAAGAGACAGCCTGAGGTGGGATACCTATTCGCTCAAGCCACTCACGTATGAGGAGATCATGTGTGATAACATCCAAAGCACCTTGGTCCCTGAAACCTCTCTCAGTCTACCCTAGGGTCCCTTGTCATAAGGAAGTTATGGTATTGCACCCAGAAATAGACCCAAGGTATGACATGGGGCACTGTCCAAAGTAAGCAATAGACTCTAACGAGTGAACTATGAAAAGAAGACTAAGGGTCTTGCAAGTGTGGCTTCATGCATGCCTCCAAGTATGGAATATGATTTGTGGCCAAAGGGTTTGGCATCATCAGAACCAAATAAGGATCAACTAGTGCACTTGGAAATGTCATCTAAAATACACCATGGTTAAAGATTATCTCATCTCTAACTATTTCATTAACACAAGTAATTCACATATCAAGCACAGAATTCAACATCCACGCCCTTTCACGAAGTGAGGAAATAAAACAAGACACAATGTACCAAATAAACCTGCACTCTTTGTCTTATGACCCTAGTAACCCCGACTTAGAGCATGTGCGCAACCTACGACTCATAGTGAACCCTAACTCTTGCTCTAATACCACAAACTATAATACCTCAAGCCTTACAACTGCGAGATTATCTCTAATTAACTAACTAACTAGATATACACGTAAAAGGAAGAAAAAAAACTTGAAATATTGAAGGCATCCCTCAAGGACTAGGCAATACCAAAAAAAAAAAATCAAAACACCCATCAAATGAGACCATCCAATCACCAAGAGTGTTTGATGATAAGCCTCATTATATAACCAAGTTTACTGTAAGTTCTTACTTAAATCAAAATTAGTCAAGGTAAAACAGCACACGCTTAGAATATGACACATCTTTATCATTACTTAGGCAACTAAATGGACATGCTTGGTGATTGGACAGTCTCGTTTGATGGTTACCTAGATTTGTTTTGTTGTATTGCTTAGTCTCGAGGGACGGCGGTAACATTTGAAGTTTTATTTTTTTCGCTCCATGCATCCCTAGTTAGTTGGTTAACTAGGGCTAATCTAGAGGTTATAAGGTTTGGGGTGTTCTAGTGTGAAAAATGATTCTAGGGTCAATGTTATACACAACGTATCAATCATCAATTCTCAGTGTGTTTTCATTTCAACTCTACATGAACACCAAATATCTCTAAAAAGCCTCCACATAAAGTGTTTGAGCTTGGGTACTCATTGAACTCTCCAAAGTTGTTTTTCTCCAAGTTTACTCTTGAGTGCTTGCGATGTTTGAGCCACTTTTCTATGTCCCTAGTTTCCTAAACTAATAGGTTGACTTGATGGTGACTATCTCATTAGTACATCGCCAACAATAACCTAGGTATGGCAGGAGGCAATTGCTAGTAGAAACCTAGATGGTTATATATGTAAACACTAAATTATACTTCTCCTTTTATTAGAGTGCTTTTTAATTTGAAAATACAAAAAAAGTTAATCTAGGCTCAAATATGAGCCAAAGTTCAAAACATCAAAAAAAAAGGAAAAAATTCAAAAGCTGAAATAAATTGCTCAAGGGCCATAACTTAGCCTCGTTCATGTGGCCACCCCAACCCCTATTTTCTTATTATTACTTAAAATAAGGAAAAAAGAAAGGAAAATCAAAAAAATGGAATTTAAAAAATCTTTTTAGGCCTGTTAAATTTAATGGGCTTTTTTGTAATTTATTTATCTTATTTTTGCCCCTTTATTCTTCTCTTATTTTTTTTATGCTCTTTGCATTAATTTTTATCCGCCTATTTTGTATCCAATTATAGAAGTTTTTGTCCACCTCTTTTGTATCCAATTATAGAAATTAGCCCATCCTTCTTAGTCGGGGTTATTTCCCTCATGTTTGCCCCATTTGTTTTGCTTTTACTTTCTTATATTTTTATTTCAAAAATTAACATGAGGGCTTTTTTGTGGGGTTTTTTTTGTAAATGCTCTTTATCTCTCAACTAGTCAAGGGGAAGTTCTTCTTCCTCCTAAAAACTCTCTCACTTCCCTCTCCTTTCCAACCTTCTTGAAAGAGTATAAATATTCTAATTAGATCTAGTTAAGTTTAATTAACTTTCTTAAGAGTTAGTTAAATTTGATTAAATTCGTTGAAGTCTTTTAAACTCATATTTTTCAGTTAAAGTTTCTTAGTTTTAGTTAGTATTAATGAGTTCTATCATGAATTAGTTAACCTAGTAGACCTTTCTTAATCTTTTGCACCAATTATGTTAGACCATTATTCTCATACACATATTTTGCTAGCTCATTCCCAGTTTTTTTTGGAACGTATATTTTTGATTTTTGGTTTTGTATTTCATTATTTTGCATAATCTCTTCTTGTTTGTACTAATCTTTATTAATATTTGTTTCTTATGTTTTCATCTTATTTTTTGAATCAACCGGTCTTTCACAATCTTTTGGTCTTGGGTTCATCTATTTATCCCTTTAGGACCTTTATAGGTGTTCCCGCTGCTTGGGTCTAGAGCAATGGTTATGCATTTTTTCATGAGGGTGAGAATACTTATAAACTGGCATATTTTCCCTCATTTTTGCTCTTTGCATTCGCCTCCTTCATTATCTATTTTGATTCCAAAAAAATTGCTTAAATGGACTAATTCATGTGTAAAAGCAACTAAATAACAAATTGGAGTCAAGAGGTTAAAACTGGATGGTTTTGTAAAATTTTCATAGGTCAAGTTTAGAAGCTGATTTTTCTGGCTCATTCCAAGTCTAATTTGTATTTTTCATTGTTTCATTATCTAGATCAGTGAAAGACCTTTCCAACAGGTGGTGAGGATCTAAATTGGAGTTCAAAAATGGCAATAATACCAATTTTTGTAAAAGATGTCTAGTCTGTCCCAAAATCTAAAGAAAGATCATAAAAATCCCAAAAAAAAATGATGAACAATACACAAACTCATTGATGTTTATATTTTACCGATTAAAAGTAGTTTTAAAAGGTTCTTCTGCAATAATTTTGGTAAATAAAAAAGGACGTGCCATCCAAAATAATAAATTTAGTTTTGATGCTTGAATTTTACTTGACCAAGATCATGTACCTTTGAATTTTAATTCCAAACTATTATCAACAAAACTAGAATTAATAGGGAGAATTTACACTCTGGGATTGCCTTATTTAGATAATCTTTCAAAAAGATATGTGTTTCTGAAGTTGGCATTCATAATTTTACATGAAGTAAAACATAGTGAGATTGTAAATTCATATTTACTAACACAATGATCTCCAAAAAAAAAAAAGGATTCGACAGTTAAGGTGTTCATAGAATCTTTTAGTTCATGAATGTTGTGGAATTTGTTGGAGCCATTTTACCCATGTTCCAGAACTTTCTTTCAAGACTATATATAAATCAGTTTTCTGATGTCAATTGAATCTCTATATATAAATGGGTGGTTAGGCCAATTCCCAATGTTCAAGACTCATGTTTGGCCGTATATTGAAGATAAAAGCTCCTCCAAGGAGACAATGGAGCAAGACCTGAATAGAGATTAGGAAACTTAGGTATCTTTCCTAGATATGTTGTATATAGGAAAAACCTTGACATATTTCATTTATTTGTTTATTCATTATCTTGTGATAGTCATGTTCATGTAAAATCCTTACCTCCAAAATTTAAATAATAAAATTATATGTCTTTGAGCATGATTACGCCACTTATTATAATTCAATTGGACTAAAAAAAATATAACATTTGGAACAATTGATTATAATCTAATCAAACCTAGCTTATGGCATGTAGCCCTAGGTATGGTACTTGAGTCATGATGATAGCTCAGCCACTCTGAGCTCATTCTTAATCTAATCCAACAACAAGTGCCAAACCTAGGCCCATAAGAGTGATAGAAAGCAAGATAGTAATAATAACTGCCCATTTATGATTATCTTGACCTTAATCACAGTCACGAATGAATGCGATTAAACATTGAATAATGATTTCTAGTTACAATCCTGCTTATACACACACACACACACACACACACACACACACACACACACACACACA
>JACYFF010031959.1:37628951-37647385 GCA_017589665.1 Selenicereus undatus | reverse complement strand
CATACATACATACATACATATATATATATACATATATATATATGTATTTGTTTTTGTATTCGCTTGCATGTCCTTAAGGCTGATATAGTCGTTACTGTATGTTCATGGCCCTTCATCAAACCTAAGGTCTTAATAAAAAATTTGTTATATCTGATTGTTTAGATGGTCGACGTCTATCTCCACGCAACTACCTTCACAATTCCACCATTATTGGCAATGGATTGTTTTTAGGTCAGATATGATCAAATAAATGGCCTACTGATTGGTGAGAAGCCATGCACAAGCCACCAATGACCAATCCATTAGCTCCACAAAAATCCATCCATTCCTTACCCTAAGGAATCATTTTCTTCAGTCAGAATGGAAATGTTAAGAAGCCTAATCATTATACTCATGTGTAGACTTGGGTTGATCCACCTATCCAAACCTAGAGCATAGAGTGGAGACCTCACTAACTCTGTCTATTCTTAGTAAGATCAAGTCAACTCTAGATATGAGCTATATTTAAAGTTCTTGTGCACTATCGTTAGACAATGAAAGTGATCCCTAACCATCCTTTAGTAGAAATCACATACTTATGACAAAGTTCCCATTAGAGCTATACAGACTTTTGATCCATGAGTAGATTCGAGTCTATGATAATCGATATGTAAAGTAGCTCGATTCTTATCCAATTGCAAACCCACTATTCAATAACTAATATTTTAGCTATGAGTGTTTTATTTGTCTGCCTGCTTATAGACCCTTATCTGTACATACATGTTTATTTTTTTAAATTATCTGCAATCCATTTTGAATAAGCAATTAGCCAATATTTGGGACATCTAAAAAGGAGCGACATATTAGTAGGAGCCCATTCTAGGATAAAGGAAGTGACGAGTCCTTGATGTTCGTGCTTTCTGACACCCCGAATCGACCATGTTAGGTTCTCATACAGCTTTTCATTGATTTTGTCTTTTTGGCCATTAGAGTCATCTTCATTTTCAAAAACAAGTTTTTAAACTATTTTATGAAAACCTTGTCCTTATTTGGGTTATAGTAAGGAGGCAACTCCTGCCATTCTATTTTCTACCATGGAGATCACCCTTTGCCGGGATCAATCTTTTCTTATATCGGGGGTCCCTTTTTAGAAGGACATATTAATACCACACAGGATCCATAGAGGGGACCCTCTTTTCCTCTCACTGTGATATGGGCTCCATAATATCAATATCTTTCTCAACTACATATGCTTTAACTAGGGCTTTTCCCTAACCTATTGTGAGAGTTATTAGTGAAATCGGGCACTCCAAGACCCAACTCAGCTCTGGCTTTCGATGTAGGTAATAGTGTTTCAATACTTTAAGGAAGCTACACATTCTTCCAAACGCTGGTGGAAGACCTATTTCCAGGTTTCCATCTACATCCTTAAATCAACAAAGAGTTGGCCCCCAAATAGATGAACAAGTGAAACTATGATCCTTTCCTCGAGGCAAATCAATAATTGATTATTTTGGGAAATTTCCATGTTTAATGACTTATGAAAAAGTGTGTGCCACCCATTATGATTGTCCATATTTTTTGGGCAAGGAATGCCCCATTCCTAGACTTAGGCAACAGCTTTCACCAGAATCTGGTTCCTAGGCTTTGCAAAGAATTTCTCTCTCTAACCTTGAAGTTTCTTCTAAGTCCACTCTTTCAAAGTGGAGAAGATGACTCTTTTTAATTTTCCAATAATTGTTGCAAGGTAAAGATATTTTTGTTGTTGATCCACTTCACTACACAAAAAAGCCTGAAGGACTTGGTCCATCCTTAGTCCTTAACCTCCCCACATTCTAACAAACAATATTTGATTTATCAAAGTTAATCCTTTTAGCTCTTTTTGGGGGGGGGGGGAACCAACTGATAATATTAGCATCAATTGATTGTCTATGTACATTAGCTTTCATAAATAAAATGTTGTGAGTCATAAAGGATATATGGGTTACATTGTGGGCCTTCTTGCAAACTAGAATGCCATGCATTCATTTCTTTCTAGCCACCTTAGGGACGAGAAGGGAGATGGCTTTTCTTTTTGTTAGCGAGAAAGAATGGACCAACCCCCTCAAAATCAAGTTGATTCATCACAAATAAAATGTGGCCAAGATACAATCAAATTGTCCTCAGCAATGATAGGAGCTCAAAGAGTTGCTGGAGTTTTTAATAAACAGAGAGAGCAAGACTGAGATACTCCAGTTTTGCTAATTGACATACTCTAGGTTTGCTATGAAATTTGCTGCTTCGCTAGATATCCTATAAAAATTCAATTATAATGACCTACAATCTAGGCTTGCAAACAAGAGCATGGCATTATTTGGTAAGGAAAGAGGGGATTTATTGCTGTTACATGGTTTCTGTATATCTTGGAACTCTACTTGTGGATCAATAATAATTTCTATCTTACTATAGCTACTATCGTAAGCAAGTTGCAGTTCATGAAGCAAAACCTAAATCTCAATTTCAATCAAAGAATATATGCTAAATTGGATGAAAGACCCTTCAACAAATTTCCACTCAATGATTAAAGAAATTTGCCTCCATCTACAGTTCTAAGGTTGCCCTTTTTGAGGCTTCATTAAGATTCAATTTTACCATTTCATGAGGCAATGCAGCTCAATGAATATAGATGTTTTGTTTGCAAGACAAAAGGGAATGAGAATCCCTAAGATTAACTACCTTAAAGCATTCAAATTTCATACTATCTTTCTTTGGTAAAGACCCATGGATTAAACGCAGAGAAAGAGGATTTTTAATGGTTCTTCAATTCCTCTACTCGCACAATCATTATAGCATAGAAGCAAATAAGATATTGCAACTTTCTTGTTTACAGAAGTGTACCTCTAAATTGTTGGTAAGCCAATCTTGTAATAAATATAGAAGAAATCGTATTGTGGATCAATTAGAGCTAGCCTCTGCTAGACCTTTTGAGCGTGTGAGTGCAATCATGGAGATGTGAAGATTATCCTCTGCTAAGTTGTTTAGGTTTTTATAGTTAGGAAACGAAGACATCCCCTAGTAAAATATATTTGCATTAGTCATCAATAGATATGAGATGTTAACCATAGAAAAAAGCTAACTCAAGTAACATTTGACATTACCAAATGATATGCCAGTGGTGATCATTTAACTAGTTGTGTTCAAGTTAAAGAAGTGTGATGACAAAAGTCAGGGAGAAAGTACCTTTGAAGTCCCCATCGCAAAGATGATCAATAATTTCTTCTCCTGGGAAGATGCTCACTATTGAAATTATTTTTGTAGGACTCCAACATGAAGTAAATAAGAAAATATGTCTTATTTCTTGTGAACATTTACATCCCATAATCAGCAACTTTGTAGTCAATCAATTGCATAAGAATGGGCTAAGCATCATATTGGATTAGCAGTGCATTATTCATACACTTGTGCTTGTTGAACAAAGTCAATTTTTCCCATCACCAATCTCATGTTGAGTACCGTTATGTTATACTTGAACATTTTCCAGATTGTTTTCCAAGTATAAGATGATCATGTTTTGGCACAAACATTTTAATGTTAGAACGATTGCCACAATACTTTGCTCTAATGACTTAAGATTAAGGTTTTCTTTCTTAGTTAGGAGTCCCCATCCTAGTGTGGATAGAAAAACTACATTGTTATCCCTCATATATCAATATCCAAGGCCACCTACATTTTTGCTTTTGATGATTTGTTGGGATGACATTTTTTGAATCTTTCTCGATTGATCAATGCCACCCCATAGTAATCTTCTAGATTTCTGGTCTACTTCATCATAAATAGGTCATGGTAACTTTGCTTTCCACCTAACATCAAAAGGTATAACACTCAAGGTTGATTAGATCAACATTGCTTTCCTTGCCATAAAAAGCATATAAGACCTCCACCCCACTAACCATTGATTAACACAATCAACCATATGGTGAAAAGGGTGTCTTATGACCAATCCATGAAGAGCTAGCACTCCCAAGTACTTAGCCAAATTAGAATTTATTGGGATGTTAAGTTCACTACTAAGGGAGTCTATCAAAGAAATATGGTGTTACTTGAGAAAAAAATAGAAGATTTGGAGGAATTTCATTTCTCTCCTGTTGTTAAGCAGAACTTGTCCGAGATATTTTTTATGATCCTTGCTTTACCTAGTGAAGCTCCAATAAATACTATCAAGTCTTCTATGAAACGTGGCTAGATTGTGTCTTCTTGTTGTAGCTATATAAATTGTATGAAATATTCTTGTTGATCATTTTTTGATAAGGTAGATGTTAAACCTAATTCAATTTAATGAACCACTATTCAATTCTACTATAATCCTTGCTTGTATCGAGCTTAAGCTCAAATAATGCCTACTTGTGAATCTTCTTCTCGTCATGTGGTGTAATACATTAGAAGATCATTTCGTTGTCCATCATAAGTCAATTATGTTAAAATGTAGTTTGGTGTTAGGGTATTACATATGGAGGAATCATCTTGAGATGCTAGCCATCATCTTTGGAAGGATTCTGTATAGGCAACTTTATAGAGAAATCAGCCTAAAGTTGGCAATGTTCTTGAGCTTCTTGATCCTAGGTATTCATATAAGGTTTGTTTTATCACCTTTGTGATCAGTAATTTGCTTTGAATCATCGTTCATTTTGTGTGTGATCCATCACTTAATTCCTACCAATGCCTACTCTAAGTGGGTGGGGAAGCTAATCAAGCAGTAAGTCCCCTTAAGAAATCACTGTAATGTTTTCTCCATAGGATTCTCCAAAATCACATTAACGTGATGACTTACTGAACATATGTTTTGATCTGAAGGCATACTTGGAATATACATTTCAGGATCATTAGATCTTGTTTGCACACATACTTGAATCCAATCTATGTGCTTAATTGTTTACAAGTAACATGCTTAACAACATCAATGGGTAAACAACAACTGGAGCTCTAAAGTTAGAGTTGAACTAACATGGAATCTTATTACCAAGGGCCTTGATTGGCTTGTTAGAAAAATACGCTTCTCAGAGTCACACAATTGTTACAACTTGAATTATGCTTTAAATGAATTTTATGATACCCAATTAATTTCTTGAGTTTGGAATTTATGTATCTAATCAACAATACTTAAATTATCCATAAATGTGCAATTCCATGACAAAAGGAACAAAGCGTAAATTTTTGGTTCAAAATTTGTTCATCATGTGCTTGAAATTTGGCTATATGTTTTGCCCTTCTAGAGGCTATATGTTACCACATTATACCAATCTATATTAATTTAATTAATTATAATTTTAATCAATTTATCTTGCTACTTATTCAATTGTACAATTATCAAGAAGTAAGACTAACTTTGTAGTTTTTGATGATATAATAGCTGGTAGCATTTAGGATGCTTAAAAAGAATATTGAAATATATCCCAAATTAGGCAAAGATCAAAAATAGTTTTTCAAAGGAACAACTACAATCAACTATATCAACATTGAAGAATGTCAACAATAAAGCCTGAAAGAGTGGTTTTACCCTAGCAAATGAGGAATGCAATAGCTAAGTTATTAAATGAAAACTGAAGAACCACCTCTCTAAGACATATGATACCAAGAACTGATTGAACAAATTTCGAAAAATTTTACGGACGTCAGGTCCTTGAACCGGCTGGTTCCCATTAGGGAGAAGCATCCAACGAAATATTGTGAAGTGTCAAATAACTAGATATTCAGCATTTGCCAAAAATCTCATTTTGACTAATCATATATGTAGACACCTTGCCGGAGATAAAGAGTATGCCATAGACAAAGGGCTTAACTCCTATTCAGAGTGTTATTATACTCTCGACTGATAAACTTCAAATGATTATAATCTTTTCACATAAATTTGAGATTCCTTGTGAGGCAAGAGGGGGAGAACTCTACTTATAAACAAGAGGGTTGATCAGGGTGTCATCCTTCCTAAGTAAAGACTTAGGAGAAATCACTTCAAGGGAGATCTTGAAGGCTATGTTGTAGTCAAGGTCCTCATATGAACCCTGCAAATTGCATACATCTCATAGCAGAGTAATTCAAGTGATTGAATCCTAAGGAAGGAACCTTAGGTGGGGATGTAGCCTAGTTGGAAGGGTGCAACTCATCAAAAAAAAAGGTGTGCTATATTTTCTATAGTAGTCTTTTACTGCTCAACTTTCTTGATCTGCTTGCTCATGCTTGAGTTTGCTATTATCGATTATATTCTATGCCTAAGTTTATATTGATGAATATTTGTAATCACCCTATCACTCCCTTCAAAGTAACTAAGCTAACTTAGGACTAATAATTGGTATCAGAGCTAGTCTCACTTTTTATGACTTAACTGTCATGTACGTAAGATTAACGTCTTGCTTAAGAAAGGTCTGATATCAGTTAAGGTAGAGATATGTCGAGACCTCCCTCATTTTATGGCCCTAAATTTGTTCATTGGAAGATACTTATACATATTTGGCTGATGGATCAAGACTGTGAATTATGGAACATAGTATCAAGGTCTTCAATCCAAACTATGCACATAATTGGCACTAAACAACTGGAGAAGCCCATTAACCAGTACATCTCTAAAGAGTATTAGAGGACGCGAAAAATTCCAAGCCCTGTAATGCTTTATGCTATGTTGTAGATGAAATTAATTTAACAGAAATTCTTCTTATGAAATAGCAGCTAAAGTGTGGAACACTCTAGTTACCATACATAAAGGCTCAAGTTACGCCTGAGAACCAAGTACACTAATGTGAGCTTTTTAAGATGTAATGGTGTCAAGGAGATGTATATATGATTCATTGACATTATCAATAACCTCAAGTTTCTTGGAAATGTATATTTAAAAGAAGAGATGGTAAGCGAGTTGATACAAGGTCTCCCAAGGAACCATAGAGAGCCAAGGTCATGACCATAAAAGAGACATAGAACCTAAAGACCTTAAAGTTGGATGATGTGGTTTGAAAAATCCTAACTTATAAAATCCAAATCTAAAAAGAGTAAGAAGAAATCTGTGACAGACGGGTTGCATTGAGAAGTACAGTTAAGGATCTTGAAATTCAAGGTGACTTAGAATCTGAGGCATCAGAGGATGAGATAGTCATGCTGGCCTGAGGCTTCCACAAAATGCTCAAGAAGAATGTTTCCTTGAAGAAGCTTCGAAGAGGATCATCCTCAAGAGGCAACAATTTATAAAATCTCCTATCAAATCCTTGAGCCGAACATAATTGTGTGCTTTAGTTGTGGCCAACCAGGATATATGATCCAACATTACAAATCCTTAAAAAAGAAAGTGGAAAAGAAAACTTTTCAAGGGAAAGTGTAAAAAGGCCATGATTACAAAATGCAGTGATAATGACTCCATTGAATGTGAAGATAAAGAGGATGAGGTTGCTATCATATACTTCATGGCAAATAGAAAGGAATGAGAAGGCAAATATGAATTCTCAAGGTATCATAAAATAGTACTCAAGGAAACAGAACGAAAATCCAGCCAATAGGTAAAATATCTTTTTTTTTGAAATGTCTAGAGATGATTTCATTGAGAATATCATGCATGGTATGAATGTTAAAGAAGCGTTTATAAGATAAATATGCTTTTTATTACACAAACTGCAAGTCCTTATAGGATGCTAACAAATAGTTTTTAGAACATTGTGATGAATTCTATGAGAAGTGAAATGACTCTATGAAAGATGCTAAAGCTCTAAAGAATGACCTACAGAATTTAAAAACTCAAAATAAGCATATTTTTGAACTCAACTCTGAGCTGGCCAACAAGCTTCATGAGGTTTGAGATGAGATTAGAAGGCTAAAGATTGAGAGTTAGGAATTTTAAAAATCTCTTTTGAAACTCTCTCAAGGACTAGAAAATTAGACATATCACTTGAATTCCAGAGTGTGTTCTTCAATAAAGAAGGTCTTATATATGATCCTAGCTACAATAGGAAATCATATCAGAACTTCTTTGCCACAACACACCTCCTTGTGAAGCCTAAACTAGTTTAAGGAAGACTAAAAAGGTTTTTCAAAAACACTCTAATCATTCAAGGATGAGGAAATAATATCAAAGTAACTCTAACTAGAGATTTGTGGCAGAGCAACTTTGTATGCCCGATCACCCACTAGACGTAGTCCCAAAACTATTCAAGTGTGGGTAACAAAGGGTACAAGGCCCTTAAAAAATAATGTGACTCAACCTCCCCTATTTTTCTTTTATTCTACTCTCTTACTTTTCTTTTTACTTCCCCACCCATCGCAGTCAAAATAAGGTGATTAATTCCCCCTTCTTTTCTTTGTTGTATACCCACGAATAGATCACCCTTTTGTTCTACTTCATCTTCGTCCTTCTACCTAGTAAACACCAGCCACTACCTGAAATTTTTTCTCTCCTCTTTTGTTCATCTTCTTCAATTCACCCATTCTTTATCATCACCTATAGCTATTATCCCCTTTTCCTCTTATTAGTTAGGGAAGTTAACTTCGAAATTAATGGCTTTATTCATCACCGATGTTCTTGATAGGCGTCCTCATATATCTCATCAATTGGGTTGATTAATGGGTGTGACTCGATGGTTATAAAAAATTGGAGGAACAAAATATTAATTTGTCCTATAAATTAAAAAACCTCAAGATTGATTCAAGAGGGCGTAGATTAATTAGGGATTTGGTTTATTTTCAGTTCAATTCTTATTCTTCTCCTATTTTCATTCTGTTTTAGTACCAATATTAGTATTAGATTCTCAAATTTATGCAATTGATTTCAGCTTGGTTGAAATTTGAGTATTTTTTGTCCAATTTTGTTGAGAGCTCAAGCATTTGGAGTTGAAATAATCAGGGCTTGGTTCAAATTTTTTGATTGAGATTTCTAGTTCAATTGCTCTGTTCCCCTATTTTGATTTCAAGGACATTTTGCTTTAGGTTTGCTATGCTCCAGTTCATATCCAAATCTGGGCTTTGGGTCTCATGATTGTATGTTTATCGTCATGCTTATACTTTGTTCATCTCCCTATTCTTTTGACATTGGTAATGGAAAAAGCAAGGCTAAGTTTTGGTGTATTATGCCAAAATGTTAGGGAGACTTATAGTTTTATGGCTTATTTTCTTTCTTTTCTTTAATCACAAATTTTAATATTGACTTTTCAATTTGTGAGGTTAGAATATAGATTGACCATGGCCTTGGATTTTATGAAATATGATTCTATTTTATTAATCGCAACCAATTTTATACTTCTAGGGTGATTTTATGGGTCACGTGAGTTCCTCTTCTTTGTTAGTATAGTTTATTTTATTTAGATCTTTATTCTAACATATTAACAAACTTGTGTTAGCTTAGACTAACACTAGCTTAATTTTATAACCTATCCTTGTGGATTAACCCTAAGATGCTGCGACGAGAGTCGTATGCTTGTGGTTTAAACTTAATCCATGTAAAAATCAAAATAAGACGTAAGGCAAGAAGCAACTGCAAATTAAAATTTCCAAGAACTAAGGAGAGGATATAGATTCCTTACACGCTATCCAAGGGATAAAATCATATTAGATCTTAACGTTGGTGTAAGGACTCATTCTTCTCTTAGAAACTTATATGCTTTATGGGCACTTGTGCCTCTTATAGAACCCAAGAGCCCTTAAAAAGCTTTTGAACACCCTAACTAGACCTTAGCTACACATAAAGAATTGTACCAGTTTAAAAGAAACCAAGTTTCATCCTTGACCACCCAACCTAAGAACCATCTAGTCGTTAGAACCAAATGGATGTTTAGGAATAAGCTAGATGAATCTAGTAATGTAGTTTTTTTTTAAAAAAAAAAAGGTAGACTAGTGGCTAAGGATTATAACCAAGAAAAAGGGATTAACTTCGATGAGACCTTTGCCTCTGTAGCTAGAATAAAGGCTATTAGAATGTTGCTTGCAATTTTGTCTTTCATAGGCAAGTTATGTCAAATGGACGTGAAATGTGCATTTTTAAATGGATACTTGCAAGAAAATTTATGTTGAACAATCCCTTTGTTTTAGAAACGCTAACTATCCTTATCATGGTTCCAAGCTATACTGAGAGGTTTGGAAATTTCCTACTTAAAAACGATTTTAAAAGAGGAACAAATTGACAAGACTTTGTTCATTAAAACAACGGTTAAAGATTTCTTCGCTTGTGCAAACATATGTTGATGATATATTATTGGTGCTACTATTGAATCCTTGTGCAAACAATTCCCTAGTTTAATGAGCAAGGAATTTGAGACGATTATGAATAGAGAGTTCAAATTCTTCCTTGGACTACAACAAAGCATTGCTAAGATAGAATCTTTATCAACCAAGGCAAGTAAGTCAAGGAACTCCTAAAGAAACATGGACTTAATAGTTCAAGGCATGCCAAACTCCAATGCTTCATAAGTGTAAGCTTGACTTAGATTCAATAGGTAAGCCAGTCCCTGAAAAGATTCCAATTATCTCCCAAGGGATCACACCTCAAGGTTGTAAACAAATATTCAAGTATGTTGATCGAACCAAGGATCTTGGTCTATGGTATCCAAGAGAAGTACAATTTAGTGGTCTTGTCCAGTATCGAGGCCTGATGCATTACGATTGGAATATATTATGCTCAAATACTATGGATTAGTCAACAAGCAAGAGACTTTGGATTAGATTATAGAAAGATTCCTACCAAATGTGACAACTAGAGTGTTATCAACATCACTTCGAATCCAGTTTATCACTCAATGATCAAGCATATCAAACCAATACATCGTTTCATCAGAGATCATGTTAAAAAGGTGACATCTTCCCAGATTTCATGCTTACTAATATGAAATTGATGATATCTTTACCAAGCCCCTTGGTGAAGATTAATTCTGTTTTATTCGAAGGAAATTGGGAACGATTGACCATACTGCATGAATTGAGGGGGAGTAATTCCTCTTAATACTTTTTGTTGCAAGAAAAATGATTTTCTCATGATGATGAAGACTAGTTAATATTCTTTTGTTTACTGATATCACTTTTCAAAATTAACGCAAATTGAATTTTAAAAATCAATTTCCAAGTTTTTCAAAATTGGATGAGAAAATCTCTTTGAAAAATTAAGTGATTCTATTTTCTCCATATCTTGCAACTACTAAAAAGCATATGAAAACCTTGCACATGTTAGGCTTTGTTTTCTTTGACTTATTTTTAGAAAAATAAGTTCAGTTCAGAATAAGTTCAGAATCAGTTTTGTTAATAAGTTGAAAATAATTGACAATAAATTCAGCAAATAAGTTCAGAATTCATCAAAAGTTTAGAAAATAATTACCAACTAATCGCACATTATGACAGTTGTTAGACTTTTTTTTTCTACCCACAACATCTCAACCCTGGTGTTGGCGCCACTCTAGCCCGCTGTCCAACCTGATCACTGACCGTGGCTTCCTCTCTGGCCTGATAGAGTGCGACGACTTTCTCTCGGACCAAGCACTGGACTGGGATGGTCTGATCTTCTGCGACCCGCTTGAAGACTTTGGGGCAGAAATCGGTGGTCACGCCGGTCAAGCAGGTGTTGGGTCATGATAGTGATGATCATGATGATAATAACTAGACCTAGCAAAACTTACCCGAAACCCGAACCGAACACCCCAATCCATACCCAAACCAACACCCAAAATAGGATGAATTGATTTGGATCCGAACACTCTAAGTAAACCGATCCGTAACCAAATGAAACCTAAATTATAGCGTGACCCGAAATCACCCACGCCTCAAATGACCCGACCCAATTCAAACCCGAACCGAAGTGACCCGAAAATTGACAACCTAAACCCAACCCGAACCGTACCCATTTTAAAACCGATTCAATTCCTACCCGACTCAATTTGACCCGAATTAAACCCGAACCCGAGTATACCCGACCCGAATATGACCCAAACTGAAGCATACTCATAAATCATAACCAGTCAATCCAAAACTATTCCTAATTCCCTAAATTTTATTGTTAAGGCCTAGAAGAAAAGCTCCCATTGTAAATTCACAATTTAGCATAACTTCGATAAACAAGCAAATCATAATCTACCTATAACCATAGTACATAATTCATTAAAGCCTTTAACCAAGTATGTAAAATATAATACTTTTGACATATTTCAACCTATCGGTTGTTGCCTTGTTGGCTTGTTGCTAATCCCGTAAGTTGCTAATCCAATAAGTTGTCAATCATTACGGTAGTTCAATACTTGTAAATCTAGCATGGTCCAAATATAAACAATGATCCACATCACAATGCCAAACTCAATGGGCCACCCACCCGAAGACATGGGGTTGACATCCCCTAAACTATGGGATTAGTACCACATGCAAATTCTTGGTTCAACTATTACAAATGCAACACCAATCAAAAATAAAGTTTACATCAAATGTGAAAGTTCACATGATAATCCTTGATCATCTCCTTGGTTACATATCTAAGTGTTAATGAAGTTCAGACGAATTACAATAATAAGAGGAAGACAACGCAATTGGGTCTCCAAATCTAAGCAAGTAAAAGAAGCCACAATCTTAATATTCTTCTAAACTTAGAAACTGAGATAATAGAAAATATTAGCAAACAAAAACAAGATGGCAATGCTTTTGGCATCTTGCGTTTTTCACTTGACTTGATTCTTTATAGTTTGCTCCATCCACATCACATATTCACATATAACATCGTTACAATGAGACTTGAAAAATTACAAAAGAATAGAGCAACTACCTCGCATCCTGCATCAAATCCATCTAAGAAACCCAATCCAAGGTCCTATCAAGATGAAAAAATTCTAAAATGGTCCAAACCCATGAGAGAAACCCAAAAACTTGGGATATAGGGTGAATTAACTAACCAAGTACTAAAGTAAGTGATCAATTACCTTGGCCATCATTGACCCCAATGGGAAAATCTAACACCTTTAGTACTTGACCAATCCACATTTGATCCAATGAATTCTTCCTTTTCTTGTGCTAAAGTGAAACAAAATGCACAACAAAAATTGACAAAAAGTGGGAAAGAAGATAAATATAAACAAATAAAAAAGAAGATACTCAATACTTACATTGGAAGTCATATAACCAAGTCTAGGTTGTTATCAATGCTTCCACATTCTCAGGAATATAAGAGCTTCTCCACTTATTTAAAATCCTACCTCTAACGCTAAAGGTTGACTCCGAAGCAACGGTAGTGAGTTGGACGCTCAAAACATCTCTAGCTAGATGAGAGAGTTCACCATACTTCTCTTGATTGGTTTTCCAAAACACAAAAACATCCAAATCCACTTTACGCTCAATTTTGGGATCCTCCAAATAAGTATCAAGTATTGACTTTCCACTTCCACTTGAATACTTGTTATCATTCTCATCAAATTCCTACAAAATACAAAGTTACACTTAATATATGAAAATTAGAAATACATTTTTATCACCTTAATATCAATTCAACTTGGAAAAAAATAGCTTGATTGATCTCACTATGTTGTCCTTAAAAAAAAAAGTAAGATATTATAGAATTATAGAAAACATACAACCAAACAGTCAAATTTGCATTTGTGGTTTCCCATTCTTGAACTCGATCCACCAGTGTGTGATGATGGTGTTGATGATACAATAGGAGTTGGAGGATTAGTGCTTTGGGTATACTCTCTAAGAAGCATCTCCAACTTGAATTGTATATCACTCACTTTTCTAATTGCCATTTCCTTATTTTCATAGAATTTCTTATAACATTCCTTACTTTCATAGAATTTCGTATAACAATACTTAATAAACACCAACTTACATCGAGGATCAAGAATTGTGGCAAAAGCAAATAATAGGTATACTCACTCCAATACTTATCAAACTTTGCTCTCATCTCCATGACCATATTCCTGGTAATTGGATCATCACAATCTAATTGCTCTTTCAAGAGCATATCAATCTTCCACACATTTTCAAAGTACAAATTCGATGTTGGATACTTACTGCCAGAAAACATATGGGCTATATCACAAAAAGGTCCAAGAAGCTTATGAATTTTTGTAATCCTTTCCCATTCATCATCTGTCGGAAGAGTCCACATAGGATCAATTTGAGCAAGTAACTTAAAAGCATCAATATAAAGAAGTGCTCTATCAACCATTTCATAAGTAGAGTTCCACCTAGTAGGCACATCCAACCACAAAGCCTTGTTTTCCAAGATCATACACTGTTTGACACAATGCTCAAAAGTCCTCTTTTTAAACTCTGATCCCTTGACATATTTCACACTTTATCTAACCTTAACAACACAATTATCAATTGTTTTCAATCCATCCTTAACAACAAGATTCAAAGTGTCTGCCACACAACAAATATGAAAATATTCCCCATCACCTAATAAATGTCCATTCTTAAAAAGCTTCAATCTTAATTCATCTTGCATTTTGTCATTGCTAGATGCATTGTCTAATGTTATTAAAAATATCTTATGTTGAGTGCCCCATTCTTGCAACAAGTCATACACAACACCACATAAAATAGATCCAGTATGAGGAGGTTTCAAATGATGAAAATTTAGAACTCTAGTAGTCAACTTCCAATCAGAATCCACATCGTGAGTAGTCAAGCACAAATGTCCCTCTGTTTGGCAAGAGGTTCACATATCACAAATCAAAGAAATGCGTCCAGGAAGTGCAAGAAGAGCTAACTTAAGTTGTTTTTTAAATTGAGCATGTAACTTAAGGCAATCAGCTTTCGTTGTGTTTATAGTTATGGTTCTCACTTCATTGTTCAAGTATGTATGAATCTCCCTATTTCCTTCATGCTCAACCCAAGAAAAACTATACCCATACCTTGTGATCGCCCTAGCTAGCAAATCATGATAAACTTTTTGTTCAAATCTTTTCTCACCTCCTCCTTCAGCAGAGTTTGCAGCTTGATATGCTTTACACTTCTCCAAATGCTTCTTCATATTGCTAGTCCCATATTGCACAATAGCAATAAAGGTTGCTTTCTTGTAATGTGAGCATTTCGCTCGCTTCTTGCCATCACTGAAATTGGTCCCATCAATAACAAGAAACTCTGACCACACCGAACTTCTTTTTTTATCATCTTCAACAAGGGTGTCAAAGGCTGTTATTGTGGAACTAGAATTCAAATTTTCATTGGCATGTATTTCAGTTCCTTGTCGTTCAATGTCTAGAGCTCCCTGCATTTAATTCAAATCACTATGTCACTATTAAAATCCTACATTAGAGGACAAAGGGAAAACTTTCACATCTAAGTCATGGTCACAAAAAGCAATCGACAGCTCATAAAATAAAAGAAATATCCTCTTAAAGCCAAACAACTAGACAGCCAGAGAGGCAACAAGTCAACACTTAATAGCAGTAAACATAACTTCATAGTAAGTACAGCAAAACTTATCAGCAAATAAGTTCTAGCACATCTTGTGGCAAATTCAGGATTTAAACCAAGGGGGGCGGAATTAACTATAACATATAATATAAAATTGGACACTACATAAACTAAGAAACAATTTACAATTCGTTGAGATGCTTGATTTCTCTGTTCTTATCTTCCACGTGACTACTTTTTTTAATACGATAATTCAACTTATTTAACATATGAGTAATTAATTTTCGCATCTTGAAATTCACATACAAATTAGAATAAGCATTTAAATTCACCAAAATTCATTTCTAAACTCACAAATGTTAATCTTCAAATTCCTAGATTCATCAATTTCAACTCCCGTTTCCAAAAAATAATATTATCTAATTAAACCCACAAATTAAACAACTTTAGAATTGAAATTGGCAAATTTAAACTAATAAAGCAAATTAATCTACAAACTGAAGGATTAAATAACAAATTGAAGTCAATTAAAGTACTAAACCAGAATTAGTAAGCTTTGAACTTACAAATTTGGAAAGATGACAAATCCCACGGACTGACGCCACACAAACGGCCAGGGGTCACAGCGGACCTCTGACTTCACAGTAGTAGCAGAGACGACGGTCGAGGGGCGGACGCGGGTGCTGCGGTGCGAGATGCCCAGATAATAAAGGAGAGAGATAGATACTAAGAGAGAAAGGCCTAAGGTTTTGGCGTGTCGAGAACATAAGCCAAAAGAGGGGCAGGGAAAAGGAAAAAAAATTTAAAAAAAAAAAACCGAAAGTCGCTAGCCTAGTGACCGCTGGCATCGAGCCGTCGACTGAGAGGTTTGAGGCTCCGAGCAACAATCGAGGGGCTGTGGATGGCTAGATCTAAGCAAGGCCGATAGTTGGTCGGCGCTAGTGCTGCGTCTTGGAGAGGACTGAGAGGAGTCCCGACCGTTCGGCGTCAAGACTGGTCGACTAGTCAGCCTGCCGGGCTGTGCTAGCATCGACGCCTCGAGAGACAGAGAAATGGTGGGAGGCCTGGAGTCTGGACGACCGCAAGGAAAACTTGACGACTTGAATTGGAGGAAGGCTGGACGACTATAGCAAACGACGACGACGTCGGCTAGAGAGAGAGTAGAGAGGCGGCAACGACCAACCGCATCGGCTAGAGAGAGAGTAGAGAGGCAATGAAAGGATTGTGAGAGTTGAGAGTGTTTGAGTGTGAGTCGTGTGAGTGTGTGACTAGTGAGGCAGTGAGGGCATGAGGTTTGAGGGTTGAGGGGTTTACTTTGTTTTGTTAAAATTACAAAATTATTATTAACATTTACTTTTTTCTTTATGGTTTTAGACTTTTGGGGGAAATTCTCAAATCTTAAAACTCAATTAGTTGAGTTTAGGAGGGAAAAAGAAAAATGACTTAAGAAGAATTAAAGACTTAAGAGGGAAATTTTATAAATGAAGTCAAATGAAATTTAAGAGGAAAAAACAAAATAGTTAATAGTTTTTAATTTTTAAATTGACAAATACGTAAGAAAAATAATAAAACATAAGCAATATAATATTTGGTGAAAATAACAATTAAGAAAAGACAAGCATAATTGACAAATTATTAAACTTATTAGGATCTAGCAATATTATTTTATTATTTAATTTACTTAATGCCTTAATGCACGCTAGGATTATAAATACTGCATTAGTGCATTACTGATCTACAATCCTAAATTATCTTCATAACATGTTTAAATTTTAATTCTTTATAATCATATTCAAGAATATCTGTTTACATATGATCTCATAGTAATGTGACTCATTTGAATTTATTATTTTTTTCTTTTATAATAACCAACCTTCACAATCACATAAATGTAATGACAATTAACATATATAGATATCTCATAAAAACAAATCAACCTTGATATATGATCACTTAACGGACTATCAAAAGAACATTGAATCGATCATTGAAAATACCGACTTGAACTAACATGTTTCTATTCACCAACTCAAACATGACAAACGTTAAGTTATGAACCAACACTTGGGCCAAAATAAAACAATTATTATTATTTTCTTTTATTGGTCATTTTTCAAGGTATGTATATATATTTTGGCGTTGAGCCTTGCAAATAAGACAATTGACTCATGAATCATGATTGGCGCTAGATTGATTCACTAATTTTGTCATAGTATAACCTCAACTGAGATACTTGAAACTATGAAACTTGACTTAACAGCTCTCAATGCTTTAGATAATTGCACGCTGCATAACTGCATAAGATATGGGGCCATTGATGGGTTGTACTTGTAACTTATTAACATTCATAGTAAATGTATAACTAAGCTCATAAAAAATTTAAATTACAAAAGCTCCTTTTGATTTTACTTAAGCTTTAAAACTTATATATATAAATATATATATATATATATATCTATATCTATATATATATATACACACACACACACACACACATATATATATATATATGTATATATATGTATAATTATACGGAGTTACGAATGTATAAATGATTAAACGCTAAGGAGTAACGACCCAACATATGACTTAAAAGAAGAACATATAATAAATAGGCTTATGGGCTTGTCTAATTAAACGGATTTTATCTTTTAAATATAATTTTATATTAGAAATAAGCACATTCAAAATATACTTTGACCCGAAATTAACCAGACTTAATTTATACTTAACCCAATTTACACCCGACTCGACATTCAGCCGAACATTGAATCGAATCCCACCCGATGCAAATTAGACTCGACCCATACTTGATCCTAACCGGGCTACCGTACACAACCTAAAACATACCTAGTAAAAACTCTACCCGAACCGAACCCAAACCCGACTTGAACATGGTTGAACCGAAATTGACCCAAACCCGAACTTCACCCAAACCAAACCCAAACCTGATCCGAACATAGTTGACCCGAGATTGACCTGAACCGAACTAAGACCTGACCCATACCCGATCTTATTGACCCATTTGCCAGGTCTAATAATAACCTTCTAAAAAAAAGAACATTCACTAATAATAATAATAATAATAATAATAATAATAATAATAATAATAATAATAATAATAA
>JACYFF010031959.1:37598225-37620956 GCA_017589665.1 Selenicereus undatus | reverse complement strand
CCCTTATTTCTATTATTTACGCGATAGTCCCAACCTTAACACTGCTAGTCTAATTCGTAACCGATTCCTAAACCCAAATCCATAATATGGTCCTTCATCAACTATTCGTTCCCAAATCTATCCAGGTTCGATTTAATATCATCGAACTACTTTCAAGACTGAAGGGTATTTAGGTAAACTATTCCAACCCAACAGGCATAAAATTCATTAAACGATTACGACAAAACTCTGGGTCTCACAATTGAATACCCTATTATAGTGTAATCTAGCCCTTGTTTTGATTGGCTACTATAATTTTGATGTCGGGGGAAGAGGGAATTTTAGTGGAAGGATTGACAAATGAATAGAAGAGACTCAAAACTCACAAAGGAGGAGGGATCAATTATTACTAATCAAGGGAACGATGAAAGAAGAGGAGGATTCAGATAAGTCTGCTGTAAGAACACTATGTGTAGAGTGACTCTTTGATTTGAAGTGCAAAAGTGAATTGTTTACGTGCTGAAGATGATGTTTCACTTAACGCTTTGAATTGAACCAATTTCTTTTTGAAGTTTTCAATGTAACTGATAGAGGAAGGGCTATTGATGTTCTTGGACATGTGGAATTATCAGAAATAAAGTTTGATCTTTCACACTTCTGAATGAAGGTTTATGATGTGCCACAGATTAGACCAAAGGGGTATGTTACTAAGGAGATAGGAGACGGAATAAGTAGATTTTTGGAGTTCGATAATTCTAACCCCCATTGGACTTGAAAGAGCGATACAAGTTAGGGCTAAAGTGTATATTGACATACCACTTCAACGAGACATCATGACCTTAGTGGGGTGGACCAACTTCAAATTGGTGGACTTTAAGCATCAGAGATTCCATCTTTTTTGCTACTTTTACAATAAAGTGGGTCATACGAGAAAGGACTATAAACTTTAGGATGAGAGCGATAAGGATGATGTAACATTTCAATATAGAAACTGGCTTCTGACTAATCCAAAGAAAATGGTCCCTAGAAGTGCTCCAGAAGAAAGGGAAAAGGATAACAAAGGCTAGAAGTATTATAAAAGACCAAAGGGAGAGCCATCCACTTAAAGGAGAGAGAACCTTGTACTCTAGGACCACCAAGGGTGGTGAGAAAGCTCCTGGTTGATTCACCAGTAGATGAAGATGAACTTAACCTTATAACGTGGGTCCTCATCTTATTTAGAATTTTTGCGATGAATGTGAATAAGGATTTAGTCTCTAAGGCAGTGCCTTACAAATTAGGGGATGCTAACAAGAATTGGGGAGATGCACTCAAGAAAGGTAGATTGGGGGAAAGTGTAGATGATCTAATAAAAATTCTTCAAATTCAACTTATCCATATTAATAGAAACTATGGAGGTAATAAATGCATATGATACAGTTCATGACCGAGAAGATGTTATGCGTGTGGACCAATGAATCTCTCAACCTAAACGAGGGGATAAGAAAATGTAAAAGGACACCTCAGGCATATGAGTCACAGGGACAACCATCCTATATTGCCAATCAAGAAGCTTTAACTCATAAATTTTGGATAAGTTTGGAAGAAGATATAAGTAAAATAAGGAATAGTTGTCATTTTCAGCATGAGCCCCAGTACTGGACTTATACGTTTTCTATTGCTTATTATGTTTTAACGCATTGTATGTCATTAGAAATCTTATTAAACGAAGAATATTGATACTTAAACTCAATAATTTTATGCTCCATATAGTGGATCTCAACTGGGCACCGATATTATCAGTTTGGGCCTATCTGGGCTTTTTTGACTGTATTGGTCTTTTGTTTTTTCTTCTTTATTTTTCATTCAAACTCAACTTAAGAATTACTCTACTTGGCCCCTAAATACACAAGTTGGGTATAATTTCTGTCATTAGGCAGGTGAAAATAAGTTCTCATTTCAGCAGTGATGGCGTGATACCTAAACCTAGCCACTAAGAATCACCTAGCCACTAAGAGTCCTAAGATTCAGCACTCACCAACTTTCGTTGTGGTTGTGGCCGATGATGTGAAATTCAAACCTTGTGATTTAGGGTTCGCCTTGATGGTCGCCAATCATGTCCCATTGTGCCAGGTGCCTTTCTCAAAATGTTTTATTGTATCGGGAGCCAACGATATCGAAATATCCCATTGTGTCGCAAAAAAGAGATAATCCAATTGTGCCGAGAGCCAAAAATGTTGTTGAACTTCCATGGTGTTAGGAAGCCAATAGTTGTTCAATTATACCTGGAGCCAGCGGTTGTCCCATTCTGCTAGAAGCCAAGGATATCGAAATGTCCCAATGTGCCAAGAACCAGTGGTTGTCTCATTGTTCCAAAAGCTAGCGATGTCTAAATGTTACATTATGTTATGAGATAGTGATGTGGCTAAAATGTCACATTGTGTTGGGAGCCAATGGTGTCACATTACGTTGGGGGTCAACAGTTGTCACATTGTGCCAGGATTCATCGGCTCTTAATTTTATACTTAGCTAGATTAGTGGACCTTTCCCTGGTCTAGCAGATTCTTGAAGTTATGATTTCGTTGGATTAATAGACCTTTCTTCGGTTTAGCAGACTTATGAATTTGTCCTATCGCTTTCGCTAGTCTAACATGTGTGTGAATTTATCCTTGTCATCCTATTAGCGAACCTTTCACCGGTCTATCGTCTTTGTGAAATTATCCTTGGCACCAGCGAACTTGTAAAGTTATCCTTGTCATCATATTAATAGACCTTTTGCCAATCTAGCATATTTGAAAATTTCTCCTTATCATCGGATAAGCAAACATTTCGTCGATTTAGTGGACCTTTCCCCAGCCAAGTAGACCTTTTGGTAGTCTAGCGAATCTTAAATTGTTAAATGTCGCATTATGTCATGAGTTATCGGTGTCCCATTGTCATTAAAGACAGTGGTGTCCTATAGTGGTGTGGATGCCTGAAGATCTGTGGCCAAATCCATGAGATCCTAGCGACTTTTATGCCTAAAGACCTATAGCCAGATCCCTGTGAACTAAGTAGTGTTTGCGCTTGAAGACCTGTCAGCAAAATCCATGTGATCTTGTTGTCATGTGAACTGTAAAACCTGTAGCCAGATCCCTTTGAGCTTATTGCCATTTGAGCCTGAAGATTGATCCTTGAGGACCTTATGAGATGAGATATTGAGATGTCAAATCTTTAAGTTTGACCTTTTCGTGCTCGGGCATTAAACTCATCTCCTTCTAATGGGAGTCTACTGAATGCTAAAATGTCCTCGATGTTGAGGCATCCTTCTATGCTAAGGTAAAAAGGATGAGGTGTCATCTGTGACTAGATCCCTTTCAACTTGGCTACCTGATAAGGTTGATGTCTTGGGCAATGATGCTTGCATAAGGCCCATTTTGGTGTTGGAGTCCCCCACTTTAACTAAGCTTGATTAAGGTGAGGGTCAAAGTATAAATGTCTTTTGTGATAGTTGTTGATGTCGTCTTGAGAATCTTTTATGTAGATTCATGGTTAACCAGTGTTTTATACCCTTCATACAGGGTTGTTGTCCATGTCTAACTTGATGAAAGTATGCAATAGAATGCTTGTTGTCCTCAAAAATGAAGGTTTTATTTCCACTTTACTTTTGCCTACTTCGCCTTTCCAGTTTCTTAGGCCATCCCCTCTTTACTCTCTCTCTCTCCCCCCCCTTCTTTTGAAGAGACTAAAGGACTTAATTGAGTGTTTCTTTATGGAGGAGAATCTTAGTGGCCTAGCCTCAGGGGCTTACTTGCGTACGTAATATGGAATCAAGTCAATTGTTGTTTAAGAGTAAGAATGTACAGCTTAAAGGAGGGATGCCTCTAGGAGGACTTTTAAATGTATGCTTTGGGGTCAAGTTTCCAAAGAAAGAGTAAGAAGGCTCAAATAACCCTTATGATATCACTAAGTGTGCATGCATGATGAGGTTACTACGAATCAGCGATATCTACTTTTTTCTTCTTTTCAAGCTCTCTCTTTTTCTTTTCTTTTTTTCCTTTTTACTTCTTTTTATTTCTCTTTATTTCTTTTTCCTCTTCTCTTTGGGCGGGACCTTTTTGTCCAAGCTATCTTTTTTTATTATAGATTTTGATGTCACCCAAGAAACACTCCCATCCCTGGTTAGGTCAGATGTGGTTATGGAAAAAAAAAAGGCTTATTTGAAGGCTCCAAAGGGTTTTAAGTGGTAATTTATCAAGTTAAACAAAGGTATTAATGTAGCTTGTGAAAAGAGGCCTCCTATCCCTTAAAGCTACACGACCTATTGCTAAGAAATTTCTAATCTTTTATTTTTCAAATAATGGATTGAAATCCTTAACCTATTTTTTTATTTTATTTGTCTTACTCTCATTTTGCCTAGCTTGCCTTATGAGGTTTTCGAGCTAAACCCTCTTTTTTTAATTCTAAATACACCATCGAACAGGTGCATTCTAGTAAAGAAAGATATAAGAATATGCAAAAGCATTAATAGAGGAGATTATTTTATTAATAAATCAAGGTTACATCAGACTTGGATTCATGAAGAAAAAGAAAGCCAATGACTCTAATCCTCAATACATGACTATAAGCTAAGCATGACATAGGATTGTGACACATCATATCCTCTAAATTCAAGAGAACTTAAGGTCTCTTGTCCAGAAGCATTACAGACTTGGATTCCACTATGCTCGTTATGTAAATAGATAGGTCCCAGTTTTTGTTTCAATGGTCTAAAATGGCTAAAATGCTCTCCGACAAACCAAGTGAGTTGTTATCCTTAGTGGGTAATTAAGCATGGGTTGTTCAAATAGGAGTGTATTCAGTTTAGCTCGTTACTTATGGAGTCTTTGTCTTTCTTATTCCTAATCTAACTGTTGTCCTTCCAATTGTTAGTAGCTTTTGTGGGTGTTTCTCTAGCAAGCTCTTCTTTTACAAGCATGCCAACATTCCTTAATGTTGTGAAGTTCTCAAATAGTGTAAACTTTAGATGTTTCCTGTATACAGGCTAGTTTTTGAAAAACAATCTCACTTGATCGCCTATAAGGGTTGATCCACCATATGGGCGACATTTGCCCTCCATCAATTAAGAAAGTTAGAAAACCCTTCTTTTTTGCCCTACTGGATCAATTCAAAGTCCCTAAGTGTAATTGGTAGGTCGGCATTGGATGAATAGTGATGTATGAATTCTTTACAAAGATCATCATAGTTTGTGACTTTTCATGGCCCCACAGTATTATACCACCCCATCACATCCTTGTCGAGTGTTCAATGAAATATGAGGTGGAAGATATCTTTGTCAATTTCTTTTAGAGTCATGGCACTAACAAAGTTCCTCACATGGTGGTGAAGGTTTTATTTCCATGAAATTTGATATCCAACATGGTGAGTTTTAGGGTAACTTCCCTTTTGGGATTGAAGCAAATCCCGCATAGTCATTAATAATTTTTAAACACCAAGGATTCCTTAAGTAGTTATTCTATGTGATCTATGCAGGGATTAGTTTGAGGAGTCCCCTTTTTCCCTTCTTTTTCGTTCTTATTACTTGGCTTTCCTTTCCCTTCATCTTCTCGTTCTTCATTGCGAGGCTTCTCACCACTTTTCTTTGGGATGTTCTTGATAAGGGTTTGGAGCGTAATGGTCATCAGCTCCATCTTCTTCTCACTCTCATCAGTCTAATTTATATTTTTTTATCATCTTTATGAGTTGAGCCAATTCGTTACCTCTTGCCATCTGGATCAGTGAAGCATTGCACTTTGACTTGCAATTTTGCCTTGACCCAACTAGTGAAGTTCCCTCAACTCTTCTTGAGATGGAAGTCCCCTAATTTATGGACTTCGCTTGTATACCTTCTTAATCTTCTCTATCACGAGCAATAAGGCAACGATTTATAATAGAAATGTTAGGTCAAGAATGTTGGCTATGAGGCTAAAGGAAATGATTACTAAATTGCATTAGGTAAGAAGGAGAGAATGACTTGGTTGATTTGAATGTCTAACTGACAAGAATAAATGGGGTTACGATGTTGGACTTAGGTTGAAATCAGGCCTTACCCCAGATTGGGTCCTAAGTTGGGCTTAGGAAGTTGCCCTATAGGGCTTAGTTTGGTTTAAGTGAAGCTCATATAACTCATGGGCCTAGATTCTGCCTCGGTATGATTATAGTTTGATTTTCCTATAGTGTGCTAGTTTAAGCATGTGGATGGATATATGTGGTCTCATGCATGAATCCTAGATGTGGGGAATGTGATGCATAGACCATGGATTTCTGCATGGATCAAACATCTAATTCCCAATGGAACTTATGCATTATGAATACGATGTATGATTGGACGCAACCTAGAATGGACTATGGCTCTAAAGGTCTAATGGATTGCATTTTGTATTTTAGGCCTAGATGGATTCATAGACTATGCATGATATGGCCCAGTGATGCCTGACTCTTTGGGCTCAAGTATCCTACAATTGATGTGGTAAGACCCTAAATGGACTATCTCAACCCATGAACTGAGACAATATGCTGAGAGCATAGGTGTAGATGCCAAAAAATGGTATATTATGTTTAAATTTCCCATGATGAAAATTATACCCTAACTTGTGTACACAGGGGCCCAGCAGAGTATTCCTTACATTTGAGTCCAAAAGGCTAATAGAACCGAAATAGCCCAAATAGCCCCAAATTGATAGTATTCGACGACCACTTGATATTTACTCTAGGGAGCATAAAATTTTGAAGTCTAGGTATCAACATTGTTTATTGAATAAGCTTTCTAATGATATATTATGTACCAAAGTCTAATAAGTAATGGAAAATATATAAGTTGAATGTTTGGACTTGTGTTGAAAATGACACATTTTCATCATTTCCTTATGTCATATTCTAACTTTCCTAAAAATTGTGAAATTAGTTTTCTTAGAAAATGGACTCAATAAGCTTTCACGGGGGGAAAAAGAGAATAACTTAAAGAGGACGTTGGATATGAAAGTTATGCCCAAAACAAATTTGGTTGTCCGCAACCCAACCTAGGAACCCGGTCGATTTCCTGCTTGCTAGGAATCTGACCAGACTCCCTCTCTATGAGTCCTTTTCTGCCTAATAATTAATTAACTAAAATTTTACGATAATTAGTTTACTGAGAATAATTAGTCATAATCCTAACTGAATTAGTATACCTTGTTTGGATTAAACTTAATGGGACTAGGATTATGCCTCCTTTCTCAAAATCAATTTGGCCATCCCCTCAACTATAAATAAGGGCTATCCTTAGGGGTTAATAGTGTCAATTAATTGGCATCAACAAAATTTCATCAGTCAATTGGCATTGAAAATTTTCAATCAATCGAGTCGCATTAGAAAAATTAGCATCAATCAATTGGCATCAAAAATTTACCATCAGTCAATTGGCATCGAAAATTCCCATAAGTAAATTGGCATCAATTAGAGGATCAAATCAAATTGGCCTCAAAATGCACCAAAAAAAATTAGAGAGGAGAGCATCAAATTTTAGGAGGGAAATACTCCACACATTAGAGGTACTGAGAGAAAGAGAAGTGGGGTGACCTATTAAAGAGGCCTCGCAGCACTGAGTTCCCAAGTAAATAAGGTGGATTATCCTGAGTGCAAAATCTTTATCTTCCACTGCTCCTCTGCTTTATTTTGCTTTTATAATTTTGAATCTAAATAACCAAAGATGTAATCTTTGATTAGGTCCCCGCCTAATGTAACTGCTATTCTATTTTTTGGGTTTTTCTTGGACTACAATTTGCACCTTTTGCATGATTCAATATGATTTATACTAATATGTTGCATGAATGTGTGTTAGTATAATTAAGTCTTAATTTCCCATTTTGATTAGTAGAGGCTGTCAGTGATGATGGGCAGCAATTAGATGCATGCCATCATATCATCGTACCATCGCCCAGAATCTAGATCCTCAATTCAAGACCATGAAGTTAGAATAGCCTCACACGAGAGAATGCTTGGGGCCTTTCTAAAACCCTATTGAAACAGCATCAATTTGTTCCTTTGGTTGTCCTCATCGGTATGATTTGCTTTAAAGGATAATACGGTTTGTAAGTTTTTCCTTAAACTCACTAGTAACTCTATTACTTCAAGTTCAATACTTTTTTTCTTTGTTATTTCATTTGCTACTTGCTTCTATATTGCTAAATTTTGGAGGCAAATTCGGATCTTGGACATGAAATTTACCTGGACTAGAATAAGGATTCAGAACTGACCCAGGAACCTGCCCGTGTTCCTGGATCATACTTGTACCTAGATTTTAGGCCGGGCCAAGGATACTGACTGGGCCCAAGTTAGGGAATTGGATCTAGGCCTAGGGAACCCGATCGGGTCCTTTGGTCAGGCCAAGACCTTGTTTCCCAAAAGGATGTAGGCCTAATTCTGCCAGCTTTTGTAAAAAATGCAGTTAAAAAGAACTAAATTTGCTTCTAAAAAATTGAAGTACCTAGCACATGAGTCCTACCATGCATGGAGGATCACAGCCCCGGGGAGGAGGATCCTTACAGTGGCGAATCCAATGAGGACGTTTTTTAAAATAAGGTGAGATTCAAACTTCAATTCGGGAAATTATCTTAATTGTGCTTGCATTAGGGACACTTTCATTATACGATGCTGCCTCTTGGCGATCAACAATGCCTCTAGGTTGAATCTTGTTATTATCCCTCGAAAAAGTAATTAATCACTCAATGAGTCCACTCAACTTTTCACTTGACAGGCAGTTACTTAACCCCCTCATGACACACTTTCATGGTCCACGTGATACAGGAAGGCAACCAAACTGCTCCAGTCTGGCCGTGCACCACAAAGCGTTTGGGTCGTAAGAAGACTATTCTAAAGCTAACCTGAAATCCTTGTAATATAAAACTCTTGTCTAGGTTGGAACTCATATGCACGCGAGATTCTATGAATGGTTAGGACTTTAGTTGACTGTTTGAACCAAACTCCACCTAAAGAACCTGTATTGATACTTCAGGGTTCATAAAGTTATCATTGTGTCTAGGAGCTCAAACTGGGGAAGGTCAAATCTAGTAACTGGATCAAGAACTAAAGGGCCTTTTGGGCCAATTGAGTCCTAAAAGGACTCTTGACCCCAAATCCGAATAATTTTTGATTTCAGTTTAAGTCATAGCAACTTCAGTCTACAAAGCAAGAGAGAAGCCTAGTAGGTTATTGTAAAAAAAAGGAACAAGTTGTTAACATGACAGTCTGTGTCTTTAAGTCTGCCATAAGTCTGCATTCATTGTATGAAGTCCATATTCTGATCTCTAAATATTAGATTTTAGTTCCAAGGTTATGCATTATTTGATCTAATCATGTATAACCGATGAGTTCATTCAGGCCCAAAGTCTATAATGTAGTCCCTTAGACCTTTAGTGTCCTAGTTCATTCTAGATCGCATCCAATCCGGCATCTTATACTTAATCCATGCATTATCCATGGCACACACATAATCATCCATTCTCTATGTCTAAGATCCATGCATGAGTCCACCTAGATCCACCTATGTACCAAAATTAGCCCATACTGGGCAAACCAAACCACAATCATACTTAAGTCAGTATAGGCATGTGATTCACATAAGAAAGACTTGAGTCTATTTTAGGCTCATAAGTCAGCTCTTTAAGCCCAACTTAGTACCTAATCTAGGATAAGGACCAATTTCTGCCTAAAACCACACATCTTAACCCCATTTCAGCCTAAACCTTCAAGTCCATCAAGTCACTGTCTCTTTCTCTCCAAATTTCAGGCCATTAACCATCTCCTTCAACCCATATCCAACATGGTTGACCACTCATAACATTCCACCCCTCAAAACCGTCACCTTATTGCTCAGGGCAGGGAAGACTAAGAAGGTATACGAGCACAGTCTGACAATCGAGAGACTTCTATCTCGGGAAGAGTCTAAGGGAACTCCACCAGTTTGGTCGAAGTCAAAATCTAAGTCAAAGTCTAGTACTTCACCAATCCCGATAGCAGGAGGTGACGAACAAGCTTAACTCATAAACATGATGGAAAAAATGCATACTAGATTGGATAAGAATAAGAAGAAGATAGAACAAATGGAGACTACACTCCAAACTTTTATCAAGAACACCCTAAAGGAAAAAGGTGGGGAACCTCACAATGGAGGAAGGGAAGATGATAAGAAAAAAGACGAAAAAGGGGAAAGAGCACTCCTCAAACCGAACCGCGAGTAGGTTGAATAGAACAACTGCTTAAGGAATCTTCCGTATTTAACCTTTGCTTTAATAACCATGCGGGATTCACTTCAATCCAAAACTAGAAATTATTCCTAAAATTACCCCCAAATACACAAGTTGGAGTATAAGTTTTCTTATTGGAAAATTAAAAATAAGATATCATTTTTAAGCATCTATCGATGCTGAAACTCAACATGAGTAAAGGCCTATAAGACGATCAATGGTGCTTTTTGAACACATGCTTATTTAAGTTGAATTTGATCAAGATTAAGTGAATTTGATCAAAGAGTTGCATTTCAAGCTTTTTTTATTATTTATTTATTAATGGAAGGATTAGGGGATGTCTAACCCTATTCGGGGGTGTTAGGTGCCCAAATATCCTCTTGTTAGTTTATCGTAGTTGTAGATGCACTTTTTTGGAAAATTCAAGGAGCGGTGCAAGCAAACACGTTCGTGGTATGAAGACGAGTAGGAGTGGTATAATACATTTTCGGCATGGACAATAGTCTCCTTTTTACAAGACCCAACCATAGAGAGTGCTTAAAGTTGGTCGATATTCTCAACGGCTATGAGGAAGCATTGGGCCAAATGATGAATTTTGATAAATTAGAAGATTCTTTTAGCAAAGAAGTATGTAAGTCCAGAGAAATATGATAATTTGATTCGTATTTTTAAAATGTGTTATATAGACAAGCACAATAAGTACATGAGTTTCGCAACGGTGATTAGCCAATCAAGAAAGAAAGTCTTCAACTTAGTGATTGGCGAACCAAGTACTTGAAAAGGCAATTCTTCTTTAAGTTATAGCTCAATTGACACCCACCTATCTAATGAGCATTTTCAAATTTCCTTAATCCCAAAATTGTTTTGCAAATTTTGGTGGGGTAGCAAGGATGGCCAAAAACAGATCCCTCGAAAAGTTAGGATTCCTATTCTATACTAAAATGCATTGATGGCGTTGGCATCAAGAAAGTATATGTGTTTAATGATACTTTACTAGCAAAGCAGGCTTGTCACAAATCCTAGGGCGTGTTCTTAAATAGAAATATTTCTACTAAGCGAGATTTTTCTTAAATCCAACTTACAAGTTTTGCCTAGAAAGAGGTGTGGAGGGCCAAATCTTAACTCAAGGAAGGTTTGGAATATAAGGAATACCTTTATTTCGAAGGACCATTGGTTGGCTGATAGGGATGGCAAGTTTGCCACAATGATCGTGCTGAGTAATGCTCAAAATATGAAGGTTTGTGCCCTGTTTGATGCCATGAGTTATGATTGGGATATGGACCTTGTTCCTCAACTTTTTAATGAGCAAGAAAAAGATTTAATTTTTGGAATTCCTATAAGAGAGGAGGTTGCCACAAGATAATCGAATTCGATATCACTTCTCATGTGGAAACTTCACAGTTAAAACAACTTATTTTTTGGGAAGTTCTATGTGCCTAATAACCTTGATATTTTTTTCTTCTAAGCTCTAGGGAGATTAGGTCACACCTAAGTGATGTGGATTTTATATATAGTTTTAAAACCCTTTTTACTTGCAAGTGCACAAGGTTAATTGTAGACTAGCGAGTATAGGGTGTCGATCCCACAAGGAACAATAACGATTTTTAAAATTTACCTTTCCGATTATAAAGAATAATTTAATTTCAGAGTTGGATTATGAATATAGATTGACCAACAAAATGAAGAGCAAATAAGTAGTAAAGTAGAGAAAAACCAAATAGGAGAAAGTTCTAGGACTTTAGATTTCACCTTTGATGCCAATATTGATTTACTAATTCGAATGGAGATTCAATTTGTCTCTTGTTCGACCTAAGCTACAAGCATTATGCCATGAATTAAAAAGATGATTATAACTATAAAGTGACATAATTTATCTAGTGGTTTAGCATGAATTATTCTTTTTAGACATAACTCATCTAACTTCTAGCATAAATTATTTAATTTAAACAATTATAATTTTAAGCCCAAATTGCATAATCATCATATTAGCCTACAAGGTCTAATATCCCTGTGAGATAGCAAATTAAACTAATGTCATCAACATGATTAAACATTAGTGTTAAGATGCATAAGTAGATGATGATCAAATATAAACTCAAGATTATGCAAAAGAGACAAAAATAACCTCATAAGAAATTAGCAAAAGAATATTATTACCAGGGATCCATCATAGTCCTAGAAATGAGTCGTTTAGCCGGCCATAGTTAGAGAAAACACCATTGAAACTGGTATATTTCACAACCTATGTCCAAACTTTGTACTCAATTACACAAAATTATAAAACTTAGTATAAACTCTCAAATTCGACTCACAAATGAGATGAGAAGACAAGAGAAAAATAGCTAACAAAGCTTATTTTCTTCTTAACCCTTCAACCCAAATGATCCTGTCTTACAAAGACTTTCTCTAAAAAAAATGAGAGATGAAAGGACAAAAAGATGCTTGAGTGAGTGGATGGAAGAATGAGAGTGGATATGAGTGACTTTTTCCCTCAACCTTGGCCCCTTTTTATCGTGGAAATCCAACCCTTAGGATACCCCCAAAATTAATGGAAATTAATTCCAATTAATTTGGGATGTTATATGCATGGTCATGGCTAGTCATAAGTATAATATTAATTTTGATTAATGGCATTTGACTAGGTTAGGAATTAGCCATGTGGGAAAAATGGAGCACTTGAGAGAAGAAGGGAGGATGAGATGGAGTGAGAGGCATGGTCAAGACTGGGCCGCTTGCTCAGGCCCAAACAAACCATTTTATGTTTTTTTTTCTTTTCTTTTCTTTGGGTTTGAACTTTAGACTTTGCACTTGTAGGCGATCCGAGTAAAATTGCACAACCTTCATCCAAATTCTTCTATTTTAGTTTTCCAGCAAGTTTCATAAAATCTGCATTATTTACTCAAAAATATATTTCAAAGACATAAAAGTATGTAAAATGAAGGAGAAAATTGTATATAAAATATGAATTATCAACTCCCCCATACTAGAACTTTGCTAGTCCTCAAGCAAAGATCAACAACAATGCATGAATTCATTCAAACCATCAAGCAGGAAAAGAATAGGATTAGGTATGAATATCAAGTGACCCAACTATGAATGTCAACTCCAAATCACATATATCAATTCACTACCAACCCACAACTCATTATCAAAGATTTCCAATTCCAACCAAGTCAATAGGCCAAGATTCAAGCAAATTAAGTACACAACGAAACCAAGTAGCAAACCATAAGCACGAAGTTTCACCCCACATAACAAAAATCACAAGAGCATCTTTTAAAATCGAGTCCCCAATGCCAAATCAACTTTTTTATTTTGTTTTTTTTTTCCTCTTTTTTTCAGACTTTGAGCTTTCTATTTTCAGAAGTTACTTGATTTCAAGTGCTTTGTTGAGTGGATAAAGATATGAATGAGGATAACACTCAGAGAAACACTTAGTACATATTCAGACAATTAAAGATATGGATATAGATAGGACCTGAACATTGGTACCGAAATCAGAACTCAATTAATTTCATTTATTTAATTTTTTTTTTTGGGAATTGAAAAGTCAAAGGGGAACTCAATGCTTATCGAATTCTCATCACAACATTGTAAATGGGGTTACATCTCATACTCAAAATCGACTACATAGTAGCATTAGCACAGCATAAATTTCGGCCTTCAACTAGTCAAAGCTAGAAATAATCTCTAGTGAATATGGGTCACATGAATCAAATCCATATAATAGGAATAAGACATGCACAATTAGGACATTCAATCTCTTCCCAAAATCAAACTCCCCCACAAATTTTCATCTTTCAATTTTCCTTCGTCAATATTTTCATTTTGCCTTCCCCCCACACCTAGATCTCACATTATCCTCAATGTAGAAAACAATAAGATAAAGAAAAATGGAGAAAAGAGCAACACAACCTGATAGCACAAGGAAGTTATTTCTATGTAAGCTCAACAATCAAACGCCCAAAGTACCTTCACAACAATCCCCAACCTCAAAAGCCAAAAACCAAGTGAAGAATCACACCCAAAAACACAAGCACACCTTGATCAAAAAGACAAATAGAAAAAATACAAGACTCAAAATCACCTAAAAAGATTGGGTTGCCTCCCAACAAGCGCTAAGTTTAATGTCTTCAGCCAGACAATATCAAGCAGAGGCTTTAAAAATGTTAAGCATAACCCTCGTGTTCATGACCGAGACATCCATCACTCCTGATCTACAGTTAATGGTGGCATTAGCTGTGGCTAGGAAGGGACGACCTAAAATAAGAGGGATCTGCTTAAAAGCCTGAGTGGGGTCCATGTCCAACACAACAAAGTCAATAGGAAAGAATCCTTTATCAATTTGCACCAAGACATCATCTATTCGCCCCCTAGGAATCCTAACCGACCTATCAGCAAGCTGAAGGGTACAGTTGGAAGGTTGTAGTTCACCTAATCCCAAATCTAAGTAAACAGAATATGGTATCAAATTGACACTAGAACCCAAATCCAAAAGTGCCCTGTTAATTTTGTGACTGCCAATAAAACATGAAATGGTAGGGACACCAGGATCTTTGAACTTAGGATGAGTATCACATTTCAGAATTGAACTCACTTGTTCACTTAGAAGAACCTTTTTAGACTTGTCATCTTTGGATTTTCTTTTAAAAGTACACATGTCTTTAAGGAACTTAGCATAAGCAGAGATTTGTCTAATCGCTTCCAAGAGGGGAAGATTGACCTTAACTTGCTTGAAGGTCTTAAGGATGTCATCTCTTTGCTTGTTTTTCTTGGAAGGGAACGGTGCATCTAAAGCTTGAGGGTAAGGAACCTTTGGCTCATATGTCACAATGGGGTCAGACATAGCAGGAGAAGGGGATGGGTCATTCTCTTTTTCAATCTTAATATCACTCCCCATGGTCTCAAGTCTTTCATCTTTATCATGCTTCTTCTCACTCACCTTGTTGTCTACTTCTTTACCACTCCTAAGAACCATTACAGCTTTCAATTGTTCAAATTGTTGGCCTTTAGGGTTCTGAACGGGGTGACTTGGAAGTTTTCCTTCTTCTCTTCTACCTACAGCTATGGCTAGTTGCCCAAGTTGGGTTTCTAGCTTAGCTATAGAGTGTGAGTAAGAGTCAACAATATGCATTTTAGACTCAATTCCTTGGACCCTAGCATCCATATTTTGCACAACAGAAGTCAAGGTATCAAGAGCAGAAAGTACCTTGTCGATATCAGAGCTCCCAGCTGGAGCTTGATGAGAAGAGGGATGAGCATATCTCTGGTTTTGAAAACCAGGAGGGGTAGGTCTGTAAGACTGCGCGTGAGGATTCTCAACATTTTGAGACCTCCATGAAAAATTTGGTTGATTCCTCCAACCATGATTATAGGTATTAGAATAAGGATTGTTGGCTGGAGGAAATCCTTGGGCAGCATTCACTTGTTCAGTCATACAGTCAGACTTACCAATACACGGACAATCAACAGAAGCATGAATGGGACTAGCACAAATCGAACACACATCTCGCATAGAAGGGGCATTAGACACTTTGTTCAAGCACAACAATTGATCAAATTTCTTAGCTAAAGCATCAACTTTACTAGAAAGGTCAATTGAATGTGAAACCTCATAAATCCCCCCTTTACTTCCTAATTGCCTAGGCAAATCAGAATGTGAGGAAGTAGCATGCAAGTGTGAATTTTGACTCAAGTGTTCAAATAATTCCCAAGCTTCTTTAGGAGCTTTGTACAAAAAACTACCACCACATGACGCATCAACTATCTGCCTATTGTGCTCATCTAAACCGGAGTAAAAACTTTGCACAAGTTGCCACATAGGTACCTCATGATGAGGACAACATCGCAACAACTCTTTAAACCTTTCCCAACTTTCCTGCAATTGTTCATTTTTATTCTGTAAGAAGGTAGTTATAGCACGTCTTAAGGCAGTCAGTTTGCCAATTGAGAAAAACTTTTTCAAGAATTCCTTTTGCAATTGATCCCAAGTGGTGATATTTGTCTTAGTGTCCAACCAAGCTTTAGCTTTATCTTTTAAAGAAAAAGAAAAAAGCCGCAAGCGAAGACCATCATCAGATATATTATTCAAGAATACAGTAGAACAAATCTCTAAGAACGCATCAACATGCTTGAAAGGATTTTCAGACTCTAGCCCATAAAACGACGGTAACATTTGGATAAGAGAATGTTTAATCTCAAATGGCACCGTAACAGTGGGCATACGGGTTCTAGTTGGTGAATCATATGTGGCGGGGGTAAAATACTCTTTAAGTTGCTTAGGTGGTGGGGTTGGTTGTTCTTCAGCTATCTTGTTCTTAGATTCCTTTTTCTTAGCTCTTATCTTGCGAAGAGAGCGTTCAATTTCAGGATTGTATGGTTCAGAATCGAAGCACAAAGAACGTCTACCAAGCATATACCAACAAGGAACAAAAAGAAAAGAATGAAATCACCACAATAGTCACCAAACAAAAATAAAAAGAAGAGAGAAGAGAGAGATAAGAAGAAAAAAATAATAAGAAAAAAAAAAACAAAAGGGAAGGGGGATAACAAAAAAAAACAAAAAAAACGAAATGAAATAAAATAAAAAGAACAAAAGAAATAAAAGGGAAGGGGATTGTTAGATTAGGTACAGTAAATAAAATAACAAAAATAAAATTAAAAAAAAAGTTAGATTAGATTAGAGTAGATTAGAATGGAGAGGAAAAATAGTTAGATTAGATGGGAGAGGGAAGAACAAAAAGTAAAATGGTTAGATTAGGAGGGATTGGGGAAGGAGACAATAAAGATAAAAGGGAAAGGGGTGGACAAATAAATAAAATTGTTAGATTAGCGGGGAAGGGGAAAACAAAAAAAATAAAAATAAAATAATAGGAAAAGGAAATTCAAAAATCACTATTCGTTCCCCGGCAACAGTGCCAAAAACTTGATGTGGATTTTATATATAGTTTTAAAACCCTTTTTACTTGCAAGTGCACAAGGTTAATTGTAGACTAGCGAGTATAGGACATCGATCCCACGAGGAACAATAGCGATTTTTAAAATTTACCTTTCCGATTATAAAGAATAATTTAATTTCAGAGTTGGATTATGAATATAGATTGACCAACAAATTGAAGAGCAAATAAGTAGTAAAGTAGAGAAAAATCAAATAGGAGAAAGTTCTAGGACTTTAGATTTCACCTTTGATGCCAATATTGATTTACTAATTCGAATAGAGATTCAATTTGTCTCTTGTTCGACCTAAGCTACAAGCATTAGGCCATGAATTAAAAAGATGATTATAACTATAAAGTGCCATAATTTATCTAGTGGTTTAGCATGAATTATTCTTTTTAGACATAACTCATCTATTTTCTAGCATAAATTATTCAATTTAAACAATTATAATTTTAAGCCCAAATTGCATAATCATCATATTAGCCTACAAGGTCTAATATTCCTTTGAGATAGCAAATTAAACTAATGTCATCAACATGATTAAACATTAGTGTTAAGATGCATAAGTAGATGATAATCAAATATAAACTCAAGATTATGCAAAAGAGACAAAAATAACCTCATAAGAAATTAGCAAAAGAATATTATTACCAGAGATCCATCATAGTCCTAGAAATGAGTCGTTTAGCCGGCCATAGTTAGAGAAAACACCATTAAAACTGGTATATTTCACAACCTATGTCCAAACTTTGTACTCAATTACACAAAATTATAAAACTTAGTATAAACTCTCAAATTCGACTCACAAATGAGATGAGAAGACAAGAGAAAAATAGCTAACAAAGCTTATTTTCTTCTTAACCCCTCAACCCAAATGATCTTGGCTTACAAAGACTTTCTCTAAAAAAAATGAGAGATGAAAGGACAAAAAGATGCTTGAGTGAGTGGATGGAAGAATGATAGTGGATATGAGTGACTTTTTCCCTCAACCTTCGCCCCTTTTTATAGTGGAAATCCAACCCTTAGGATACCCCCAAAATTAATGGAAATTAATTCCAATTAATTTGGGATGTTACATGCATGGTCATGGCTAGTCATAAGTATAATATTAATTTTGATTAATGGCATTTGACTAGGTTAAGAATTAGCCATGTGGGAAAAATGGAGCACTTGAGAGAAGAGGGGAGGATGAGATGGAGTGAGAGGCATGGTCAAGACTGGGCCGCTTGCTCAGGCTCAAACAAACCATTTTATGTTTTTCTTTTCTTTTCTTTTCTTTGGGTTTGAACTTTAGACTTTGCACTTGTAGACGATCTGAGTAAAATTGCACAACCTTCATCCAAATTCTTCTATTTTAGTTTTCCTGCAAGTTTCATAAAATCTGCATTATTTACTCAAAAATATATTTCAAAGACATAAAAGTAGGTAAAATGAAGGAGAAAATTGTATATAAAATATGAATTATCACTAAGTAAAGCATTTTGTCTGGAGAGTCTATGCCAAACCCTGCCAGCATGAAGCATATTGCATTTTAGGTACAGAGAGCTTGAAGCGTGCGATCATTGAATGTGAAAAGGTATGTCCTTTTGTGAAGGGATATTGTTTCAATAGCGATTGAATTAGTGAAAGGGGGAAGTTCATTGCTTGACATACCAAAGATATGATGGAAAAGGATCCAAAAAGACAAGCACCAGAAGGCTTTCTTTCTTTCATGGATGGTGTGGATGTGGAGAAGGAGGAGATCTTTTGGCAAAAGTATACCTCGAGGCTTATAGTTAAGCTTTTCAATGAGCACAGGAGGGATAAGATGACCCAAAAGCCATGAAAGGGAGGGAATATATTCTACCTAGAGCCAACTGCAAGCACTTATAGTTGAATCAATATGGATGTAGTTGTTTCCTGTAATGGCTGGATTGGCCTAGGTTTGGTGATTAGAGATGCTCAAGGGAGATTCTTATAGTGGATCCATAGAGAATAAGAGAATGATGGTTGATCAACATTGCTGAGGAAAGTTGTTGTTTGTGGTTTGAGGCTCTTTAGTTTTAATTATGTTATGCTTGAGTCATATTTTTTGAATTCCATAACTAGAGCCTAATCAATTGTATGTTTCTTTGAGTGACTTTGGCCTTGTTTTGGATTCAAGTAGTTGTTTCAAGAGTGTGGATAGGGACATGCAAAACTATTTAATCGGATTTTTGGTTAACCGAAGTTTAAAACGCAACCAAACTAAAAACAAAATTGGATAATCAATTTTTCTAATCGGTTTCCAGTAACTATCTCCAAATAAACAAAAATTTCTTTACGTAAGAATCACTTTTTACTTAGGCTTTTAAAATAAAAAATAAAAAATAAATTGTGTTTCGGTTAATCGTGGGTAACCAATGGTTAAGCAGTTTCAAAAAGCTTAAACCACAATGTTTTTTTGAAAATTATGTGGTTAACAATTTTTATAGTTTTTTGCTCCTATTTTTTATTTTCGTTTTTCTGCACAATCCTATGTACAAATGGTCATACATGAAGAGGAATGGGAACTTTTTGGCCCACTCCTTATTACATTATGATATAGTTGGATATGAATAAGTCTAGTTGGCCGTATGACTCTACAAGGTGGCTACTTATGTATAGCTAAAGTTGCAATGAAATGGTTGACAGTTTAACCTCAATAAAAAGGGATTGGATTACCTAGGGCAAAAAGGCTGAAAAGAAATTAGTAATAAAGCTTTCCAGTTTTCCAGTTTTGTCCTCCAAACTCCTTAATCATCTTCCAAACCTTTGGTAAAGGTTCCTTCTCCTTCTTGGGTTAGCCTTGTGATGAAGATATGCAGTACTATGATCACCATCCATGAGTTTGTCTCCCTTCACCCTTAGAAGAGCGAATAATTCTACGTTCTTTATGAAGCCTACGTAATTTCTATACCAACTTCTAAAACATTGTGAAGTATCAACAAAGGGAGGTGAAACTTGGGCCTTCTTAAGTTGTTCTTCCAGTTTCATGGATTTCATCTTAACATCCTCAAATGCCTTTCACTCCCAGACTTAAGCTTGTCTACGCAACAATCAATCTTATTTTCGATTCCTAGCTATGATACATCAATTCACAAATCATGCACCAGCTTGGCACATCCTCACAAGATAGACAAAGTTTCTCAAATTTAAAAGGTTTCTCATTCCATCATGAGCCACCGTCGCTTCTCAAAATCAATAATTAATAGGTAGTGACTAAAGCAGTAAATGGGCAAATGGCAAACTCAACAACTAAGAGAAATATTACACCAATCTTCATCAACAAGAAACTTATCATTGCTGTTTAACAATCCTAATTTCCTTAGTTCCTTGCCTCCACGTGAAAAGTTCAAGTGGTGCTCCTCCTAAATTCTTGAGGTCACAAAAATCAATTTGTCTCCATTGAATTATCCGTCTTGTGGTTGCTTATTGGTGGTCCCCCTTCGTTTTCAACATAAAAAAAAATTTCGTTGAAGTCACCCAACAAAAGTAGAGTTCAGGATGCCTTGGCTTTGATCTCCTTCATCAAATGCCATATTTTATAGTTTTTTTTTTTTTGTAGACTCTAACCAACATAAATGCCTATAACACCCCACCTTGGGCCCCATTCTCTACCACTTTAGCCAAGAAATGATGTTGGTCATGAAAGATCAAATTAATAGCCACAGTATCCCACTAAACATCCAAATCGCTTGATAATACCAAACTATTAGGATAGATACTATTATTGAAGCCATATTTATTGGATTCCTCATGCGTTCATGATTAGTTACCATCATTTCTAGACGAAAAATAATACTGGGGCATTTCCTCTAGCATCATACTAATGGGCAATAACTATCAAGGATTTCCAAACCCTTAATAGTTCTAGTTGAAAGCTCTCATCACCTCGGGCAATCTTAGACTTGACCATAACTTGTCTTGATGGTGTTTGAATTCATGAAAGTATTATTCTCAAATAGAACTGGATTCATGAGGATATATGGACCCGCTGTAATGCTGGAGCTAACATCTTCACCCACTTTGATAAATGTTTTTGTTCGGTCATTGAAGGTGCATGGCCTATATTAGACTCCAATGTATCAATACCTGATAATAACACAATTGCTTGCATTGTACAAAGGTTATTCTCCCTTATGTTTTTTGCACTCAACATATTTGTCTTAGGTTCATAGACATGTTATAAAGAATCTCCTCCAACCACCATAGCACCCCTTTCCTTTCTTTGCTCCATTGGATTTGTTTTCAACATCATTGGACAACAAAAATGGAACATTTGGAGGAGTAGAGAAATGTCTTTCATAGGAGACCTAGGAGTAGGAGGTTCTCACTATGAATTTGTTCCATCTTGTCTTCACTTTTGACAGCGAAGGGGAGTCATTTTCTTGAATTTTGCCCTCATCACCATCCCAAATTTTTCATTCTATTTCCCAACGCTACAGTAAGTCATCCCCTCATGCCTCAATTTGACCCATGCAAAACTAAAGTTGGGTATCAGTATCTCAACTTCGTTCTTCAGTTTGAGGGAAAATGCAAGACAAAGGGAGTCATGTTGAGATTCACTTTAATCTAGACATAGATGTCTCCTTCCTCAAGAATGTCAGCTTCAACCAAGTCCCCAATCTTGGCCCCAATAATTTCGTAACTCTTCATGCTCATAAGGAGAGGGACCCTAAAAACCCTAATCTAGAATCTGGAGCAAGAGAAGTCAACATCCTTCACCCTAGCATCCGCAAACCATTTTTGGACCACATTTGATTGCCCACAACCAAGGGCTATCATTCCAAATATGCTTTACATCCTCTTGCATTTTGAATTTGAAGAGAATGATGTTATCCCCCATATTAGATATGGCCAACCTCATTCTAGGGTTCCTAGCCCTTTGAATCATCGCTTTACTCTTGTTTGGATTTACAACTCTATCACATCAACGTAAGTTTTTCAAAAATTTCTCAATTCCTTTGTAGACTTTGAGTTATAGGTTGTCATTGCTAGTCTCCTAAAGCGATGGATAGTTGAATCAGTTGGTCAACATCATTCTCTCCACTGTCCTGAGTTTTTGCCATGGGAAAGCCAAACACCATAGAAAAGCACAAGGATCAATAGAAGTAACTTGAATCAATTGATGGGAGAGTCACAAGGAAACCTTAGAAAAATCCTAAAATTAGGTACAAAAAGTTCTAGGGAGACAGCAGCTATTAGATTTCTATACACCATTTCCTCATCTCAATCTAATTGTGTGTGACAAAATATAACGGTGTGGCAATTCTAAACCTAATTTCTAACAATCTTTTATTGTCCTTTCCTCTAGGTCAAAGTTAGTGTTCATCATAAAAATCGTGTTACCAACTTGATTCTTAATAAATAGACAACTTTGTTTTGTCTATTAGCATCATGTTGTACAGATTAACAGAGAGATTATGATAATATATTTCTTGCAGATAATTTTCTATCCAGTTATCAAAATAAGTTTTCAATATTGCAAAATTTTAGCTAAATGATTTAACACATGTAGTTTGTATCTATCTGCCTATCTATCTGTCAGTCTTTATCTATATATATGCCAATGTTTATACCTAAACCTATATAT